>JACYXH010000572.1:3167493-3577737 GCA_026745465.1 Lota lota
GTCCTGCTGTTACGCCTCTGTAACCCCCGAGCTGACCGTAGCTCATTTCCTGCCCTGGCCCATGGGCAAAAATAAAATCCATCCACCACAAGAAAGAAGCAAAACCATATCCAAGATTCTGAGAGCAGAAAAGACGTACGTGTATCAATTTGAAATGTAACTTAATACCTAAAAGTCAAAAGTTGCTTGTCTTAGTTTAGTTTCTGCTATGCAGATTTCGTTTGTGTCCAATTGTGTTCTTGTTCTTGTTACGTGCGTCCGTTATGTGTTATGTGAGGTTGGATATTTTGCTGGATGCATTGAGAAACTCCGAACTGACGACTGTCAGACTTGTGGAGCCTATTTCACATAATGTACGATAGCTGTGCGTAATTCGCTGCACGCAGCAGGGTGAGTTGAGCAGCACAATATCGTAACCCCCACCTCCCGCCCACCCACCTCCAAGTCCCATTGACGTCACGTGACGACTGAAGCAGCATCGAGAGCAGTTTTAACATTTAATAGGTTTACAAATAATGGAATGGCAAGGAGAAAACACCATTTGATGTTCCTCTCTCTCTCTCTCTCTCTCTCTCTCCCTCTCTCTCTCTGTCTCTCTAGTCAATAGTCTAGATCATCCCCATGATGATCCGTAGAGGTGAGATTCGGAATATGACAACTACTACAACAATTTTTCACGGCAGCTTTGGCCAAATAATGCAAAGAGGTAAACGTTCAGAATAACCTTCTAGAAGGTAGAGATATCCCCTCACTAGGAAGTGTGAAGCATGAGTCATCAAGGGCTTGGAACCTTTATGCTGTCTATGGTTTGAAAGCCAAGCCTGAAACCCCATATATTAGCAGGGGCATAATGGCATTTGCAAGATAGTGAGTGCAGAGGGTGTTTGACTCCCAGATTAAAGGTTCTGGGTTTGATCTCCAAGTTCCATAGCCTTACCTGTAGGCATCCTTCAGCAAGATGCCTCGACCCATACCTTCCTCTACCTAGGGGTCCACCATGTGGACCCATACCTTCTCCATTTATGGAAACTAAGTCATGGAAGAAAAAGCATCTGCTAAATTCATAAATTGTGAAATGGTTAAAGTAAAATTGCTTCACTTCTCTGTCTTTGGCACATTCATCACTTGGCCATGGCCAAATATATTCGTGTGTCGACATAAAAAAATATGTTTCAAACCGCAACCGTGGAGGCAAATAGTTTGGCTGAACAGGTCACATTGTTGGTGATATAGAAGTTGAGGGCTGCGCCCTTGAATAGAGAATGTTAGGGCGCTTTCACGGTTCGGTGGGTTCGGTCCGATTCAGGGGTGAAGTTGATACCTCTTTGCATTTTCATTTGTTTCACAGGGTTCACACTGGACTTTGCCAGGCAAACCAAACAATGCAAACATATATCACGGTGTTGAGGGGGTTGCTCGTCTATTGGACAGAAGGGGGAGAGAAACTCACAACGCTCACAACAATAATAAGGGCGCAGGAACAACTTTGTGCGGTCTTTGGTTTTATCGGGGGAAAAAAAGATACGGTAAATAAATAAAAAGTAAGATGATACAGCTGTTCCGTGTAAGTAGACGGGGCTCCGAGGGTTAAAAAAAAGCCTCTGTCCTTCGGTGCATTATTGTAAAAAGCTGCTCTACACGGAGATAAGTTGCATCACGTCTGAACTTTGCAAAGTGTCTTTTCAACCACTTTACGGCATCCTAGCCATCAACAGATAACACCCCATGTTGTAAATCCAGGCATTTACACAACAATCATAGACTTTTAGCATGTTCTTACCCTTACACGCGCACAAACACAAATGTGTGTGTGCGTGCGTAATGATTAATGTGCACTTGTCCGTAAATGAATGAACTCTGCCATTCATCAACATGTTGAGTATACCGAGCTCTGGAAGGACATACTTGACTGGTAATTCTGATGAATGGCTAGCACACGTTGATCTTAAGTGATGGTAAGTGAGAGGTAGAATTTGGCCTAAATGTGCTACTATGACGCTACTGTATGGATGTCCCGTGTGTTAAATACAGAGGTGGGAAGTAATGCACTACAAATACTTCAGGGAATTTCCAACGAAAGAGATTAAGGCCTAATTAGACCTGAAGTGTGTTCTCGTTTTGATCATAATGTTTCGAGTTCTGCGCTGACATTGAAAACTGATTTGCATATTGAATCAAAGTTAATGTTCATTATTTTCAGGATATTGTTTATTTTATTTTAAGTTACAATGGTATAACTTTAACAGTCTTCTTATATTAATATGACGTGAGGTTGTTAGCTTTGCACAGAAAATGCAGGTTGAAATGTCAGAGGGCTGCTTTTACTTTTATACTTCGAGTACATTTCAGAGCCTGTACTTTTCCACTTTTACTTAAGTAAAGTTGAATCAGCAATTCTACTTTTACCAGTATTTTTTGACACAAGTATCTGTACTTCTACTTGAGTAAAGAATGGGAGTACTTCTGCCACCACTGGTTAATTTATATGGTCCATGTAGTGGACGGACTCCTGTGTCGACTTCATAACCCAATGAGAACAGCCAAAAGGTTCAACATGATTTATTTGTTAACATAAATTTGTCATACTGCATTAAATGCAAAAACTAAACCTATAAGCCTTTAAACCAGTATTTATATTGCAAAAGCATAAATTACTAATCTACAAAACATCTAGGACATTGTCAAATTCACATTGCATGGTGGCTACTGTAGTCTGCATCAATAAGGCGATTTCAAAATATGGTCTAAATTCATTCTCACTCAGAGATTATTATTTTAGACTCAACAGTGAAAAATCGTGGAGGCGAGTCACATTCATTATTATTTGAATTGAGAGGTGCGTGAACTTCCAGAGAAAGACAATAGATGTAGATGGATAAATATACTGCTCAAAAAAATAAAGGGAACACTTAAACAGCACAATGTAGCTCCAAGTGTTCCCTTTATTTTTTTGAGCAGTATATAAACATGAACCATCTATGACAGTTAAGAGTTTCACTCAGCAGTACTATGCTGCCCCCTTGAGGGCATATCGTACTTAAGGCAATAGCACTATAATTGGAATTCAGTAGATGATCACACAGCTGTAGATACCTCAGAGAATAATGCCCACATCAGAAATACTATGACCAACGTAAATCAAATCTCCTTAACAACACCAACATATGTCAGATGCATGCACAAAACCTTTGAAATGAAGCAAGGCCAAAATCAACAGCACAGCACATTAGTATGAAATTGTCAACATAATTTTTGAATAAAATTAGGTTTGAAATACATGTATGTTAAGTGCCTTGTAAAATGACACAATATGGCTTCAGCCATAACATGAACACATAGTAGTGTTAAAGACGCTATTTGGGTGTCAGTTCTCCAGATGATAATAACATTAGTACTAATGAATAAATGTGCATAAACGCTTGAGTTCATAGATGTGTTACATCTTCCTTTCGACGTATACCTATAAAGGTTGGGAGGATTTCTACCACACTAGTCTCAGTGTTTTCCCCTAAACAATGGTAGAATAAAAAAATAATGGTCCCCTTGTCAGATACATCATCTTAATATGTTGGATAAAAGCATAGTGGAATCAGGTAGAAACATTCCAAACTCATCCAAATGTACCATTGGTATCTATTGCTTCATTCACTGTAAGACGTAAAAACAAACGTATGATTTTGGCAATGTCTTTTTCAGTTTTGGAAAAGGGATAGATTGGCAAGAAACACATTCTAAATTAATACAACATTAACGGGTATAGTTATTCAAAATAAGAAATTAAGGAAATGTTTCGATTCAAACTGCTTAGTAACTACAAAAATAACACAAACCTAAAGTGACCTTTCACCTAGTCACCCTAAACATTGGCCAAAAAAATAAAATACAAATTTAAACATGGCAAGTTAATAACAGAAGTTAAATATTCATGCTGTATATTAACCTAGATTTCACCAAGAGAGGAAGTTAATCATGAATGATTGATCCAAAGTAGAATCATGGCATTTAATAAGGCTATAGATGCTGCTTTTTTTCTTCCATAATTATTCTAGTTTTAAAAGCAGATAGAGGTGGAACATTAGAACCATTGAAAGAAAAAAAAAGGAAAAAGCTTCTGGTATCCATTGGACCAAAATTCACATGGATACACATGGACCAATAGATGTGACTGGTCACCATGGAACATCCACAGGACAAGGATCAAGGCATCGTCAGCCGGCTACACAGTGGTTGACCTGACAGTCGCTTCAAGGGTTAACAGTGGAGCGATGTATTGGGGAGAGAGGAGGAGGAAAGCTGATCAGGAGATGATGCGGATACCAAAGTGGTTCTTGAGCTGCTCCAGGAACATAAAGGTCAGCACTGTGTGAGGAATTAAGCGGATCCCTGCCGGCACCAGACCCTGTGGGAGCATCGCAAGGGTGTCACAAGGATTGTAGAAAAATGCACAGAGACACACACACGCACACACACACATCATTAATATGACTTAATGTATGGATTTGAGTATGAGTAACCTTGTTTAACACAACTTGCCGTGCCAAACATTTTACAATTTAACAAAGGTTGCTGGAGATGGATTTTATGAGATCGTTGCTAAATGTCTTTAGAAAAAAGTTTATGATATAGCTCTAAACAGTGTGAATGTCTCCGACCTTATAGAAAGCCATTGGCCCCAGCTTGGCAGTCTCTCGTAGGCAATGTGTCACTCCCTGCAGTGACACACAAAGAGAGACAGAGAGTTGACATTGGATATAATGATGGGGGGGGGGGGGGGGGGGGGGGGGGGGGTTAGGACAATTGCATATAAACATAGCAAGTACTTACTGTGTACTCTCCTTTAGAACTCATGAGCCTGGTCTTCATTACATCTAGAGGCTGACAAAGGAATGTGGCACATCCTCCCTACAGACATGCACAGTCACTTTATTACATGTGCCTTTACATATAATTTGCATACAAAACTCTGCACAAGTGAAAAATATTCGGACACCCAGTGGGTATTAAAGCGAAGTTGAAAACACCATGATACTCACAGCAATGAAGCTGGACAGGAAGTGGGTTAATACGTTATCTCCCATCACGCCTGTTCCTAGCACCAGCTGCTTGGCCTGGTCGTAACACGCCAACTTCAGAGCGCAATGCACAACAACCGTACACAGAGTTATTTTCCTTGGCAAGACAACCACATATTAGGATTTATGCTTTCCCCAAAATATTTATTCCCTATTTTTATTCCATTTTGATTGCATCATTTTAGACTTTATATATATATATATCATAATTCATGCATTAATTTACTTTAGTTATATTATATTATTATATATTTATTTGTATTCTCCCCATGAGGTTTTCAGGAAGCTTGCAGGAATCTTCATCCCATCACTATGCTAGAGACCACACACACACACACAAATACACACCTGCCCCACAGTCACCAAAGCTCCTCTGCTGGAGGCCATGGTGGCGCCAGAGAACAGCTTTCTTAATCCCTCTGTAAAGCAGGAAGAGGGTGGCAAGTCAGTAATGACGCAAACATAAAGACTTCGGGCGTTTCTATGGAAATGTGTGCTGGCGTATTCACGGCCTCTTCTCACCTTCCCTGAAGACTCGCACGAGCCCGTCGATAGCATGTTTGTAGCTAAAAGGAACACACACACGCATATCACTCAATAAGTTAAGTAAGCTGTGGCAGATAAAGAGCCTAAAGCAGACAACACTCACTTCCTCCTGAGCTCTGGTGGGAGTTTAACATCATTCTGCATCCTGAAAGAGAAAGACAGATTTATAAAATGGACAAAACCGTGAGTCGTGACATTGTTTTCTGAAAACCGCTTCCCTGGCAAGTCTGAGCATAAGCTCGGACTTGTCCTCTGGTTAAAACGGCTATGACGTTCAAAAACCGGTTCGAACTTCTCCCTTACATCACGTTGCAGTTCTTCGCCACTTTATCAGACATTTTTTAACGCTGTGTAAACCAATAGGCCTTTCACACATGAACTCCGGAGAAACAAGTCCAGATATGATCAGGATTCACACATGCAACACACAACAGGAGATAAGCCGCCTCACACGTGTTCACACATATTGGCGATACTTTAGGTGAGGGGTGGCGCCTGGGTAGAGCGTATAGGAGGCAGGACGTGACGCAAAAAGTATGCAGCGGAAGTCGCAGTGTTTTGCTTACAACACATTGAAGATGGTGGTTGAGGCCACCAACTCTGATGATGACACGGTGATTTTTTTAGACATCCACAATTTTAACATAAGAGTGGAAAGCAGATTAGTTAGAACGCAAAATACAGGCGAGAAGAGAAAAGTACGAGGCAGCGGCAGTGGCATGATAGAAACGTCATTAACAAGTCAGCAACACACCCACTCGCTCGTAATGAATTCTCCTTTACACTACAGGCCTGGTAGGTTAAACTCCGGAGGAGCTGTATGTGTGAACATTTTTGTTAACATATACAGCTCCTCTGGGGATTTTCCGGAGAATGTCCGACTTTCGGTGCATGTGTGAAAGGCCTACAAGAGTGTCGGATCAAAGTATCGAGTCATTTCAATCTAACAATTACACATTGCATCTCACCTGACATTCACCATGTCTGCTGGCGTGCCCACAAATCCTCCAGTGAAACCTGCGGGAGGAAGCAGTGTGACATGTGTGTGTGATCATTACACATTACCAAGTAGGGTCGTCCAAGCACGTGAACCCCCTCCCCTAGAGAACCAGCAGGAAGGATAATGCTGTGGTCCGCTGCCACGGTCAGAAAGACATACTATACATGACATTGCATTATATACAAAGCATATGGATGTAAGCTAAGGTGATTTCTATTTTAATGAATGAAGATCAACATTCAAAGGAGGATGCAATGAGCCCAGAGGAAGAGAACCCTGTAAACTCCAGTGGGAAGAACCATCAGAAGTAGCATCTAGTTCAACGATGGTGATAAGAGAGAAAGGGCGAGAGAGAGAGAGGGCGAGAGAGAGACAGAGAGAAGGAGGAAGAGTGAGCGAGAGAGGGAGACAAGAAATAATAACAGACAGACAGACAGACAGACAGACAGACAGACAGACAGACAGACAGACAGACAGACAGACAGACAGACAGACAGACAGACAGACAGACAGACAGACAGACAGACAGACAGACAGACAGACAGACAGACAGACAGACAGACAGACAGACAGACAGACAGACAGACAGACAGACAGACAGACAGACAGACAGACAGACAGACAGACAGACAGACAGACAGACAGACAGACAGACAGACAGACAGACAGACAGACAGACAGACAGACAGACAGACAGACAGACAGACAGACAGACAGACAGACAGACAGACAGACAGACAAGGTTCTCTCCCTACCTCCAAAAGCCCCCAGTAGGACCTTCTGATAGAAAGGCATGGGCCCCTGGCTCGTGGTTCCGATCACGTCCCTCACGGTCTCGTAGATGGCAAATCTGGTCAGGGAATAGGACATCTGTGGAGCGACAAAAACAGCATGAGATGAGAAAGTTAAGAAAAAGGGGGAATAGGCCATTTTCACAGAGGTGTGGTCGTAGGGCAAACACAGGTGTAGCTCGTAACACTAATTATGGGTCTGCTACTTTAATGTACCGAGGCACATGGTCCATGGTAAATGTGTGCTATCTTCACTAGTTTAGTCTACTACCCATGCCCTGGTACATAAAAAGAGCAGACACAGAATTTGTGCTATAAATGACAAATGTGTTCATCCTACGATGATGCCTCTGTGAAAAAGGTCTATTGGGGGGAAAAAGGGGTGAGAACAAAAACAATAAGGAACCATAAAAATAGAGTTGTGTGAGAAAAGGAGACGATCAACAAATAACAAGGGAAAGGAGTCAAACTGGTCAAGCCTTTAGATCTCAAACCCATCTCCCTGCGCTTTGTCGTGTGCACAACAAAGCGCACACGTTGATTACCAAGTTGAATCTATCCGTTCATCTTTTGCTCTCAGATATTCCTCACAGCAGATTCTCCTAGTTGCTTGTAGGAATACAACTGAAGTGAAGTGTTGTTTAATGTACCACCATGTTCCTTGCAGATAGGAGATGGGAAGTAGGAGACACTGTTGCTGCGCATTTCAAATGTGTCGGCGATAGGACCAGACGTAACACCAGGGTTTTGACTGCATTGAAAAGGGGTCGGCCAACCTAAGGATTTTTTAACCTGCCTAACCCCTTGCCTTTCCTGCTGCAACTTGGGTCATCCCATGAGCAGGTGCTGCTTGACCATCGTTACATTAAAAACGCAATAGCCGTGGAAGAGGAAGAAGAGTGTAGCGCTACCTTTCAGAGCAGGGCTCCGGTCTAATAGTCTTTTTTGCTGAGGAAGGTTCCTAACTGAGTGATATGACCTGGAAGTGGCAGCCATGATAAGAGCTGGTCAAATTCTCTAAGTGCTAGGGAAATGTGCTTGAATACTCCCTTTTTTCTCTCCTTTAGCATTGGATACACTGGACCATCCTTTACTAAAGGAAAGGAGATAATGCCGTGTTTTAACCCCGGGCTGCGGTCGAATAGTCAAAAACATTAAGCCCTTTGTCCTTTCCTAAACACTTTTCCTTGACCTCAATGGAAAACATCATGAGGTCAAGGAAAGATGTGAAGAGGAATTCCTAAGGAAAAGGACTATGGAAAAGACAATCACGGTGCTAAAGGAATCCGACAGCCCTTACACTAGGCTACGTCACTTTGTGACAGCCCTTACACTAGGCTACGTCACCATGCGACTGCCCTTACACTAGGCTACGTCACTATGCAACAGCCCTTACACTAGGCTACGTCACCATGCGACAGCCCTTACACTAGGCTACGTCACTATGCGACTGCCCTTACACTAGGCTACGTCACTATGCGACAGCCCTGACACAAGGCTACGTCACTATGCGACAGCCCTTACACTAGGCTACGTCACTATGCGACAGCCCTTACACTAGGCTACGTCACCATGCGACTGCCCTTACACTAGGCTACGTCACTATGCGACAGCCCTTACACTAGGCTACGTCACTATGCGACAGCCCTTACACTAGGCTACGTCACTATGCAACAGCCCTTACACTAGGCTACGTCACTTTGTGACAGCCCTGACACTAGGCTACGTCACTATGCGACAGCCCTTACACTAGGCTACGTCACTATGCGACAGGCCTTACACTAGGCTACGTCACTATGCGACAGCGGATGTTATGAACGTGGGTCTGCCGTGGTGAAACTACAATGTTCCAGAAATAGACTACTAAAAGCGCATTTTATATACTTTGTGTGTTCTTATCGTGTTGTTTCATGCAGGCTCTAGAAATTATCTCTTTTGCAATTGTCCTTTTTTTTTAACCGGTTTTTAATATATAAAGCGGCAATACAACCCATAAAAGCAGATGGCAATCAGTTTTTGGCAGACGATAGAGGAACAGGTCGACGGCATAAGCAGGGCAAGCCGTGCAATCATGCAAGAGTAGCCTGGCTGGTTAGGCATGAAATACTGTGTCATTACAAATGTCATAAAATAACATTCATTGTCAAACCAATAGTAAAAACTAAATAATTGAGTAACCGCCACCATTAAACCAAATCAGAGATTTTTCAACCTAAGAAATGTACGTGTATTTTAGTTTGTGTGTGTATTTTACATTGTTATCTTTATATTTGCCTCAGGTAGAGGCAGAACCTCTTCCATGAGATGGCCAGGGGTGAGTCATGAGGTCTGGATTTATGGATCAAGGATATCATGATTGATCATGAATATTGAATCCAAATTAACCTTCCTACATATAAATATATA
This sequence comes from Lota lota, assembly GCA_026745465.1. Taxonomy (NCBI): domain Eukaryota; kingdom Metazoa; phylum Chordata; class Actinopteri; order Gadiformes; family Lotidae; genus Lota; species Lota lota. The sequence continues at coordinate 3,177,309 of JACYXH010000572.1, forward strand.
TGCAATATAAATGTGCAGAGGCGACACATCAAGACGGTGGCAGTGAAGCCTGACCGACCGCCGACGCCGTTATGAAAGTTATCACCAAAGCCTTATTTTGAGCCAGGAAAAACAATGAACAAGTATCACTTGTCAACCTGTGGCCATGATCCGAAAATGTAAATAGTATCGTATGTGATCAAAAGTATCCTGCAACCAAACACGCTCAGTAAACCTTTTTTGTTGCATTTCAGTGGGTGACAGAAATGCTGTGCAAATGCATTCTGTAGCTTTCCCCAGCTACAGTATGGCTTTACAATACCCCTCACCTGCACAGCTGCACACCCTAATGGCTCCACGTACATTAATACATATTTAATCCTAGGGATAACGGACATGTGTGTATGAACTGATGCATGGAGCAAAAGCTTGCGCACTAGCTGAAAAGATGCCCACACCTGTCTACACAAGGAGGCGGAGAGGCCACTGTAGAGTGCCAGGAAGCCGTCGCTCTTCACCACATGCACGGCCATCCCCATCATCCTCAACTTCACCTCCTGCTGAGTTTGCAGGTGAACCTGAGAAGAAAAGAGGTGGGGAAAGACACCAAGTCAAAACGACAAAGTGGTTCACTTGGCAAATCTACTCTGCTGAAAAGTCGAATCAAAAACTGATTTGTGTGCCGTCAAAGACAGCCTCTGTGATTTAAGACTGAAGGCTATACTGCCAAAGTTCAACATTGACAAAAAAAAATCCATTCACTGAACATAAACGTGTGCTACTGTAGTTTGCATACGACGTGGATGGCTGTGTGTCACACTGTAATTTGTGTTTGTGTAATTTGCATGTGTTTGTATAGGTCGGACTATGCCTTCCAACTTCTGTTGTGGTTTTGGACACACATGCCCCCAGCTATATACCGGCCATAAATATAGGGCCTGAAATGCCTTTTGAGACTAACTGTCGTGGAGGACTATACAAATAAAATGGACTTGATTTGACTATTGCTTAACTACACCCCCCAACCAGTTGTAATACTGGGTTGTAATACAACACTTTTGTACAGAGTTGCATTCCAATATAATGTAGTACGCCTTTTAAAAAGAAAAGTGGTAGTGTGAATTGTCAAAAGGTCATTTTGAAAGCCAAAGAACTAGACTTCCATTCGTGCCTTGTATGCATGTCAATGTTTGAAGGTCATTAAGAGGACTTTAACAACTTGTAACCTTTGGCTTATTTTGCATACTTTCCCAGGTCACCTAACCAAGCTGGGAAGTAAATAAACAGGCACTGTAGTTAACCATTATGTACAGGTGGATTGGGGCTCCTAATTAGCCGGATTACACAATTGTCACTAACATTCATATACTATGCCCTTAAAGCATTCACCTTGTGGAGCCAAATTGGCCCTCTGTCATTAAATAAGCATATCTCCTTATTCATTACAGAGGTATTCTCAAGAAGGTATTGATCGGATTAATGTATTTCAAGTCGGCACCATATGAGGCCCACATTCATGGGATAACCCTACTATACATATACCTGACTAGGATACATAGACTTGGCTACTATACATTGACGTGACTAGTTTACATAGACTTGGCTAATATACATCGTACACATGACTCGTAATGCCCTTGCAACAGTTATTTGTTGCTGTTCTGACACGGGCCTTCAAATTGTAAAGCCCACTCTATTCCTATATTCAGCCTACTGTGTGTGTGTGTGTGTGTGTGTGTGTGTGTGTGTGTGTGTGTGTGTGTGTGTGTGTGTGTGTGTGTGTGTGTGTGTGTGTGTGTGTGTGTGTGTGTGTGTGTGTGTGTGTGTCCTTGGATGCTGCAATTCAAAATAGACAGCAATGTATTGAGCCATCTTTGCACATACCTCAGCTACCTCACACTTTCTTCAAGGGGCACAATCTACCAACCGGTTGACACAGAGGCACCCTGCTGCGGCCCAAAGTCAAAATGCATTCTTTGTGAAAGTAAGATCCTTGTCAGCTACAGCGACAAGTTAAGGAAGACTGTCAATGCCTTATTCTCTGTGGCTGGACTACTATAGCTGATAATTCAAATTGGTTGCGCCATCTATTAGATAATAGAGTTTGAATGAAATGTGACAACGTACAAGATTATATCAAATAGCTGATATACTGAGATGTAAACAATTACCAGGAATGCACAGTAATCCGGGTATGCCTGCACGTCATAAGGCTATGCATCATATGACTTACTAAAGGCCACAATTAACTTTGTGAATAGGTAATACAAATTACACGCGAATTGCGTCTGTGAGAATGTCGAGTCCAGGATTGAGTGAAGTTGTTGCAGATAATTCATAGTTAATCAAACAACTGTAGGCTAAGAGTTCGCAACGCGTTACCCGATTGACTTGCACGCACAACATAGTCACGCGCTGACACTGATTTAGGAATCTCTACTGGATCTAGGTCATCTAGTGGACCACTAATCTAAACAGTTAATAAACATTACCAAATAAAAAAGGTCAACAACAAATTGAATATCACGAATCACAAATATATGTGATCATATTGTCCTGGACAAATAAGACATAAAAAAAAGGCTGGAGCAGATGTTGGCGTCCGCGATTAACAGCTGTTGGAGTGAGTGTAGTGCAGGCCTGTATTGTTTTGACGGCCATAGGATAGGAGACTGCATCTCTCGTGTATTTCCTGTAGCCCACGGTGCCTCCACCGTGTGCACTCACCTTGATGAGATCAAGCGGGTGTGTGCAGCAGGCAGCCCCGCAAGAGGCGATTCCCCCAAAATACCACCGCGACATTCGTTTCTCCGTCATGTTTGCCAGAGGCAGCAGGTTTAGATCCTATCCACGCAGTGTGTTCTCCCCAGTGGCCCGTGTCTTTGGGCACAGCAGTCCAGTGGGTCAAAAGGGTAGCCTGGTTAATATTCACAAATTCGATGGTGGACGGGAAGCCGTAGGTTTGCTGGACGACGCACACTTGCGCGTCACATCATCTGCACGTACGCATGTGTTTATATGCAAAAGCCACCTCCCGTGGTTATTCTAAACGTATCACGAATGAACTGTACACTGGTGGGGGCGCGAGCTGCACGAACAGCCAATTGGCACCGTAGGCTAAGGAACGGCCTCTTGGCTAACTTGTCTGGCAGTAGATCCAAAGGTCGTGAACGCTGGTCTGTGTGCAAGTGTGCAGAATATGACAACATGAAAAAAATGTATCAAACCTAGTTTTACCCTTCTATTGCAGGACCGCCTTGTTTCACTTTCCTCGTTGTCAAAGTCTCCGCAGATTTAAAGTGAGACCGACCCTCTGTCGGCTCAGCCAAACTAGGAAAACGATCGTGTCCCTTTAAGGGTGCTAAACGTGGCATTGTCCTCTAGAAAGAATATAACAAGTGTTCACAGTAGAGATACTACTTTTGCAAACTAATTCTGGAAGTATTTGGTCCGATGATTTAGCACAAAATAGCCGCTGTTTGCTTTGTTGCAACACTGCACCGTATGCCATTACATAACTGTTGGTCAACGTGTTGGTTATTCATCCTATTACCTAACGTGTACTGCAATAGTGCCCGACAGTGCATACGGTATGCTGTAAAACACTTGCCACAATTGACGTTTACTACTTTTGGATAAAATAATAAAATAATCTATCTAAAAAAAATGATGAAACCAGCACGGGTGTATCATTTTATGTTTGGTCATTAAAATATTTTATTATATCCTTATTGCATTTTGTCACTTTTTGTAGACTGTACATTATCTGTCCTTATACCATTGAAAGGCAAAGGCTTACCCTTCAGTGCGCAATGAGAGCTGATACAAACGTCATGCATGACCGACTATTCTGGCTAAAAGTTGATTAGAGGTTAAAAGCATCACTTCCCTCGTTTGTAAAAAAAAAAAAATATATATATATATATATATATGAATGTACCGAAAACCCCTGACTGTTTGTATAGGCCGCTCACACTTATGTGTATGTGTGTGCCCTCTAATGCACACACATACCCCACCAGACATGCCACCAATTCCACGACCCAAAACATATTCAAAACAACGTACAGTGCTGTATAGAGCTATGGTTGAATGGAACTCCCTCCCAGGTCATATCTCTAAAAATCAGAATAAAACTAGTTTCAAAAGACAAGTGAAGCAACACCTAATGGCTGTCCGCATTAGAGCTAAGTGAGCATGGCTCACTTGCTATTTTTACAATTTTGTTCTTTTTTTTTGTATTGATGGTTTCGTTGTGATATGTTTTGTGATGGTTCTTCTTTGTATATATTTTGTGAAGTTTTTGTTTTTTGTATATGTTTTGTGTGGACCCCAGGAAGAGTAGCTGATGTTTCTGCATCAGCTAATGAGGACCCTAATAAAATCAAATCAAACGTCGTAGCAGGCCTACCCTCGCTCACGACTGTGGGATAGAATGCCTTCCACGGTCGGCAGTAGGTGTGTAGCACGCTCCACATCAGTCTGTTGTAGGCCTAATGAATCACATTTGTATGCAAAATGACAGTGTAAACACAAGGTGGCAACATATTCTTCGTGCAAAGCACTTTGTTACTTGAACACTATAAATTAATTAGCATGAACGTTCGAGAAGGCTACCATATAAATACCAGCGAACAGACTTAAGGGGGATGCATGCGCCTTATAAGTAGGAGTGCCAACAGTGCTTATGTTAGAAATTCAAAATAAGACAAAACAAAAGTCAGCATGTGACTTTTTGGGCTCCGTATGCGTTGGTTTGCAGGATGCCCTTTATGTGGAACTTGTAACTAAATTGGTAACTATAAATTATGAATAAAGATTACGGAATGATGATCTTCGAGAAAGCCTATGCTCGCTATAGTCGCTGAATGACTGGAGCCACATCAGTTGGTTTGCACTGCCACCAAGTGGGGTTTTCAGGAATGACACTAAATGACACTAAACATTTATTTATCTTTATTCCATAATATATCTATTTGTCTGTCTGTGATCCATTTCTTGCATCTTTAAATAATATTAAATAGAAGAATTATAATAAGAATTATACAAATATCTTTATTCAAAAAAGGTTTAATAAAACACTGGAACAGAAGTTATCACACAACCACACCCAGTTGTATACAACACTAGCACGCAAAAGCAATTTGCATTGACCTTTTCTGCACATGGCTAACTCTCACAACCACGCGCACACACACACACACACACACACACACACACACACACACACACACACACACACACACACACACACACACACACACACACACACACACACACACACAGTAGCAGAGTGGAATCTGAAATATGTGGATTAGGGCATTAATGCTTACTGGTGCAACCCACAGTGTCCCACCCACTCTGACATGACCACATAATGAGCAAACATTATGCTATTATAAACTGCATGTTAACACAAACATCATAGTCGACTCACTTCTTCATTTTTTTTTACTGTATTACACATTTCCACATAATAATACTGTGATATTTTCATCTTTGTGGCAACTTACGCAGAGAGAAAAAAAGACACAAAGACTTATGTGACCCTCATACGTAGGCCTTTTCCTGCGGTTTTCCCTCTGCCATCTCGGACTGAGGACCATCTTTCCCCGGGCGTCCAAACGCGGGCCGTACTCCTGCACCCGGTGGAGAGGAGCCGACGTACAGGAGCCCACCCCCCACCAGGAGCAGCAGGCTGGCCCCCCAGCCCAGGTAAAGCGCGGGCCCCAGCTCCCTCTTGTAGGGTGCGGCCACATCGGGGTTGTAAAAGTCCCTGATGATGGCATAGGCCGTCCAGCACACAGGCAACAGGAAGAGGAGTCCGGCCACGCTGAACAGCACCCCGGCCAGCTTGGCCAGCCGAGCCTTGGCCCCGTGGTTTCCGTCGCCAAGGCAGTGCGTGCACTTGGCCCCGACCACGGCCAGGGCGAGGGCCCCCACGCAGAGCAGCAGGGAGAGGACGGTCATGGTCCGGGCCGCCTGGGCCGAGGCGGGCAGGGCCAGCGTGGAGTCGTAGGTCTTACACTGGATGTGGCCCGTGGTCTGGGACAGGCAGTTCATCCACAGGCCCCTCCCACTGCACCTGGGCAATCACCAGCTCCCCGCCCACGAAGGCGGAAATCCTCCAGAGAGGGGCGGCGCACACCAGGGTCCCCAACACCCCCCCCAGCACGGCCAGTAAGAGGCCCAGCAGCTGCAGCCCCGTGGAGGCCATGGTCGCCCCGACAAGACCCCTGGTCCCTGAAGCTCTGTGGGAAAGTAGTAGTACTAGTAGTCGTTGTAGTTGTAGTTGTAGTCGTTGTAGTGGTGGTGCAAGTTGTGCTGCTGGTGGTGGTGGTGGTTCTCAAAGTCAAGTCATGTATGCTTCTTAAGTCAATTGGTGTACCAAGGAGCCAGAATGCATGTTGTTCTAAATGTGATATCTGTTGAAGACTTGCGGTCCAGAGACAGGTCCCAGAGATAGTCTAGTGTGAGTCTTTCCCAGGAAGAATGTACGTTGTGAGATAGGCCCCCTTCTGCACATCAGCATGCCGCGTGTAATTGCAGAGATGAAGTAATGTAAGATAAAAAAAAATATATATAAGGATAGTTTTATTTGTGTAGTTAACATCACATAACCAAACAAAACATAAAAAATGATAAAGTGATAAATAAATCCTTTTGATTAAAACTCACCAGCTGATGGGACGTGGTGCAGCTCGCTATGGTTGGTCTGGATGCCTCAGGGCGGTGGAGCTGTGTGAGGGGGGGGGTCACTCGCTCCTCTCCTTTTCTACTGTTATATCATGACAGGCCCGCCTGTCTTGAAATCATACATAAATGTGTGGGAGGGCAGCAATGTCCAATGTCCCACCCTAAACACACACACATGCACGCACACATGATTATGTAAAAATGACAGCACAATGTCACTTTGTTTATGCACATAACTGGAAACTGAAGACAGGCATAGACAATTGCAGAATATCTTTGTGTGCAAGGGATTGTTATTGTTGTTGCTCCACTGTTCTGTGTGATAGAGGCGTATTAGTAGTACTATTTTGTTCTGGCTTAGATAGTCAGAACTTGCAGTATTATATTAGTACCTATCTATATGATATGTATTATGGTTCCAATGTATTATATTATATACATATGTTTAAACAGCTATTGGATGCCTATGCCAATGCTTTTGCATATCAAAATAAATGCAAAGGTGTACTGATTATGTCTTGCATAAGGTCGTTTTTTTTGGTTCATCAGGTTGCTTAAACTGATAAACTATCAGATTGGTGGGGGGAGAGAAGAAAGGAAATCAGATGTTAAAAGGCAAACAGGCTCAAGCAACACGTTTTCCTGTTGATTGATCGTCTATTTAAGCATATTCAAGAAGTTAAGATGGCTCTGAATTCAAGTTATTTCAACTGTAAACAAATAATTGTTTGGACTATGACTAATGTTGGTGAGGAAGCATCGAAGTAGTCCTCCACGATTGTACTTCCACCGGCAGAGAAAAACTCTCCGGGGAGAGGCGGTGGCAAGATCCTTAGCGATTACAACGCTGGCTACATTGTGTTTGATTTAACAGACACGAACAACAGGGAACAGGTGTGGATGCCGTTGCAGTTTGAAAGGATTGATGAGATGGTTGAGTTCAATGAAAGTCACTTTACCAGCGAGCTATACCAAGAGGCTGAGAGGAAAGCAAGTCGCAAGTGAACGGGGGAGAATCTATGCAAATAGTTACAGGTCTGGTCAGGGCCGGGGGTTTCATGCCCAAGACCAGCCCACTGTTTTTCGTGGTAAAGGAAAGGGGGGGGGGGGGGGGGGGGGGGGGGTCCATTAATGCTTGCTTGCATTATTTTAGCTTTTGTCATGTTTACTTTTATATCTTACATGTTAAACATAAATGTGCAGCAATACATATCTCCTTTGATTGAAGCTTCTATTTCGATTCCTTTGGGAATCAACGGTTAATACTTGGAGGAATGTGTGTGGTTGTTTGGTAAACCAACTCCTTTAAATGTGGTCCCTGGGCAGTTATATACCATTGTCTCTTATTTCCTTGAAGGAAGTGAGGTTAAAATGCTCAAAATATACCCAGAAGACAGCACATTTCCGTTCTTCAATAAGAACATATCAGAATAAGAATAATTGACTTTCCTTTGACCTTTTGACCTTGGTATCTCACATCTAAAACTTTCAGAAGAGGTCCTGGATTTGCAGTAACATTTAATACTTGGAGTCAACACTTGATTTATGTTTAATTAAGGGAATTAATAAAAACAATTGAAGAAGCATGGTCCTAAAAAAACAACAACAATACATTGAAAACCCTTGTACCATTGAATCCAATGAAAGTGGTTTATAAGATAGTGTTAAGAGGATATAGGTCAGTTCAACAATAAATACATCCAAAAGTACTGGGCTACTTCATTTAGAATAATACTTTAATCAAACTGTCACATAGAATCAAAGGACAAACATGCATTCACATGTCTGCAGGGGCTCACACCACATCAGCCTTGGATGTGCCGGTTCGTCTTTTCCATATATAAACGGCAGCCAGACCACAGGCTGCACCCAGTATGAGGGTGGGTGCTCCGAGGGCCAGGGCCACCGTCGTCTCGGCCCCGATCGCTATGGCGGCCCCCACCAACACCAATACCAAGGCGAAGGCGCAGGCCATGCCGATGGTCTTTTTCCTGAGCCTTTTCTTCTTCTCTCTCTCCATCTTCATCTTCTCCCTCTCTTCGTCCCACAACTTCCTCTCCTCCTCTTTCTTCTTCTCCTCCTCTTGTGTTTTGCGTTCCTCCTCCTCCCGTAGCTTGTGCTGGGCCTTCTCGTACATCTCATTGGTGTAATGCTTCCCCCCGTTTTCCTGCACCATCTCCCGGATCATGGTGATGAGCTCCGTGACCTGCAAGCGGTCCTGGGGGTCGTTGTTGTTGAAGGCGTGGTATCGGCGTCCGAACGTGATGGACAGCCTCCGCAGCTCCTTGCACTCCTTCAGAGCGTTGTCGGCCTTGGCCTGGTCTTTGCACGTGAACAGCATGATGGTGTACATGGAGGCGTCGTCTCCAAAGTTCTCCTGGATCCACTTGACGGCGTTCCTCTCCTCCTCCGTGAACCTCACTCCCAGCCTGATCACCAGCAGGAAGGCGTGGGGCCCGGGCACAGACATTTTGACGCACTCCTCTATTTTGGTCTTGACCTCCTCCTCCGTGACGGCCGTGTCAAACAGCCCAGGGGTGTCGATGACCTGCACCACGGTGCCGTCCACCTCCCCACGCTCCGTCTCGCAGTTTTGGGTCACGGACACGGAGCTGGGGTCCTCCTTGAAGGCCGCCCTCCCCAGGATGGTGTTCCCTGACGCACTCTTCCCTGAGCCGGTCTTGCCCACCAAGACTATTCTCAACCCGCCAGACAAATCCAAAGCTGTAAATGGGATGGGGCCGTATTAGTGCAGCACAGAGTAGGCCCAACAACACAATCACAGAAGAAGAAGTTGGATCTTTTATCTGCTCATATTAGAATATCAATACATAATAGATCCACTAAGCACTTTTGGTTGATACTTTTGATAATTTGGTCATTTATTCATAACACTAAAGACAAGTATTAAAACCTATTCAAATGGGTGTGCTTACCTTCCTGGTTAGAGAGACCACACCCATCAGTCCGAGGGAGAGTTTTCTGTTTTTTTTCTCTGAGGGGAATAGCTAACACAAAATGACACTATTCAGATCTAAATATGAAAACATACACCATAAGATAGCCCCTCTCCCCCCAGCTCTTTGCTTTGATCATCTTAATATAACATATAGCTGAACACCGTGTTTTTTTAAGACTGAAGTCCACCAATATCACAAACAATGATTCTTTAATTATGGAATCAAACAAATCTTCTTACCTTCGGCCATTATCTCAGATTCCCGTCAGCCAGTGCAAAGATGTTGTTACCCCAGCTGTGGAACTTTTAACCGAATTTAATTAAAAAAAGCCTTGGTTTCTTTAGCTCTCCAGCTACACCAAAGTACATTCGTGCTCTGGGAAACGTCTGGAATCTTTGCCTATTCAGAAGCCTCTTCCCATTTCCTTGTATTGTCTCTATTATAGGTTAGAAAAAAAATGCATCCTAAAGTTACTGTCGACAACACTATGGATATGCTGAGTGGACATGTATGCAGCTACACTGCATGTCTTCTGTACTGAAATGACAAACCAAAAAACAACAGGGGTTGAAATAAAGTGACTTTAGCTTCTCTAATTATAACCATATTAAGAGATGTGATTGTTTGAAAGAGAGGAAACAGCGACACCCCTGACTTCATCACTTCCTTCCTCTGGTGACCCTCTCTGCCCCTCCTCCACTGAAGCTAGTTGGGAATATCCACTACTTCCATTCAAAATGGATTTATGATGTTTTAATAAATAAAACTTGCTCGGCATGCAGTGTCCCTAGTCACGTGTTTTTGAAGCTTGTTGGTTTGGGTGGGAATCAGGGAGAAACAGGTGCAGGCTATGATTGATACAGGGAGCAATCAGACTCTAGTCAAAGCATACCTAATTCCGAAATCTGCTATAATGCACGAACACACAGTAATCACACGTTGCATTCATGGTCACAATACAACTTATCCAACAGCAAAAATTTACCTGGAGATAGGATAGGAGATAGGAGAAGGTCTTGTGGGTAGTTATGCCCATGGTTACAGGCTTGTAACACCTTCATGTTTGTATTACTATTACGTTTGTCTTCATGTACAATGTATGTGAGATCTGCTAAAGCATTTTAAATATACTAAAATGCAACTTCAACGCCTGCTCAACCTTAATTGACCGCCTGACTACGGTACCCTACGACATCTTTGTTATAGAAACTCCTTATGCCCTAAATCCAGTGACGCTGTCGTGTTCAAATGTGATCTGTATATGAAACAACTTTGTAGTGCACAGTTGTGGCAGAAAAGGTGAATATGAATGAATTGACAAAGAAATAGGATCTCAGCAACACCTCTTTATTTAGGAACTCACTGTAGCAAGGTCCTTTGCTACACGCCACCTAGGTGGCTGTAACACTGCACCTAGGTGACTTCTATTGAAATGCTCCAAACAAAAGGACACAGGGTGGTGGTGTTGAAAGACCAGTTTATTGTAAAGGTTTGTTGAAACTGTTACATGGCCTGGCGCTCCATGTTGCCATCCAAGAGAACTCTCCTGAGTGTGTGTGGAGATGGCTGTTTTAACCTGTGTACACTGATTACTCAATGTGCAACAGGTGTGCAGCCTCACCCAGCCCCAGAGTCCAATCAGACTTGGCCAGGTGAGGCTGCTTAAACCAGCCATTATCCACACACACTCCCACACTTGTGTTGCCATCACTATAACTGAACTTAATCCTATACTAGCCATCAAAAATGGATTAAAGCTAGGGAACAGAATTTATTTTAGAAACATTTTTGTCACGTGTTGAAATTCTCTTTACATCTTGACAATAATCAATAAATGAAATGCTCTGATAAATAAAATCACATGGATACCGTTTAATCTCAGCATACTTTTTAAAGATTTAAGGGCAATATTGATAAAAAATATTATATTCATTACATTCCAGATATCACGGTCCATGTTACTTTATGAAGAAAACTCAATTGTGAAATAATATCACAAACAATATATGTCCATTAACTGTGTGGATTATGCATCCGTACCAGAAGAGTTGTGAGCAGCGCATTCAAAACCAGCCTCATATGCTATTATTCCAGCAATAGCTATTAAGATATTTGAGAGAATTGCTAGACCTCCTCCCAATGCTGCAAGATATGCAAGATAGGTTGCCATGCACTTGTTGCTTCCAGGCTCTAGTTCCACTTTTTTCCTAATTTCTTCCTCTTCAATTTTCCTCTGAGCTTCCTTGTACATGCTATTGGTGTAATGTTGCCCTCCATTTCACCATTGCCTCAACCTTGTGTATAAGCTTTCGAACCTGCTCGGGGTCACTCCCTGGGACGTTGATCAGCGAACAATATCTCCACCCAACATCTGTTGACAACTCTTTGAACTGTTCCTCTTTTAGTGGCCTTGTTCCTTTGACAGCAGTGTAATTGTTATATTCTACATTCACCTTGAAACTCACACCGAGCGTGAGTGTGTCTCACCGAACTGTTACACTATCGAGACCAAAACTTTAAATCACTTGTGAGTGAACTAACTTATTCTGGCCATAACTAGTCCCACAGAGACTATAAATGCTTTGCTAGTTGAAAAATGCCCAAAAAATTGAATAATCAATAAATTATCAAAGCTAGAGTACACAATTTTGGAGAAACCAGACAGATTAAGCTCGATTTTGAAAATACCCAACAGTAAAATCCCACGCCTCCCTTCAGGCCTCCTTACAAAGCCAATCCACAGCACATACAAGTCCACAGCACAAAAGTCCACATCACATACATGCTGTGGACTTTTCTGTCAGTTAATGACATATGAGTAATAAAAAAGAAAGAATAATAGTAATACAATAATAGTAATAATAAATGTTATTACTTGTGTTTTTCATCTAGTTGCGTGCTCCTCACCCAGCCTTCCTTCACCCCCATATGTCAAAGTTAGCAGGTCGACTCCCCTCACTGTTAAAAAGGTGGCTGATTGAAGTGTTGAGAGTCACGCTTCACCTCAGCTACACCTGGCCACACATGCTGACATTTCACCTCCCCTTTTCAGACCATTATCTCTACCTCTTATCTCACCTCACAATGACAATCAATGCATTTATTTTCAGGTCTCTCTAGGATTTCGTGCAGGGTTAGATCACTAATGCTTGCAGGTAGTACAATAAGTAGCGGTATATCATTGGCATACATTTAGGCATCAGTGTTTCTAGGAGGAGAGTTGGTCAGGTGGCAGGTTTTTGACCGTTGGATATCAACATTAAGAGGACACAGAGACACAGATGATTCTGCTTCTTTTCCATTGGAGTTGTTCAACCCTTCTGTTCTTTAAACGGTCGTCATTTAACAAGACTCCATTACAGTAAGATAGGTGCCTGAAGAATACAATGTTTTGGCTCACCTTAGCTCTCCATTCAGAGCTGAGCTACAATGTGTGATCAGAGTACATAACCCTATACTCTAAGTGTTGTTTTGAATCAAAGGGAGTAACAGAACATCAGCAGAACACCTTGGTCCTCATAGTAATAGAAATAGCTGTAATCATCCTTGTCAGAAAATAAGCAAATAACGTTATTTTCCAGAAAACTAATCCAAATAATGAATTTCCTGTGTTTGTCTTCACCATTGTGTCATATGTCAACCTTGGTAAAACTTGTGATTACCAGTTGGACGGTAGTACGACACCCTAAGATCATACAAGGAGCATCGCAACTTGTTGATTTCATGCATGTGTTTGAATATGTCCATATTTGTATGTGTGCATGCAGTTGCTAATACATTTTACTAATTTGTGAATGATTTCTGAAAGAACGATAATGCAACTAAAATAATCGTTAATTGCCCAATTACACTATTATCAGCACATTTTGAAATGTTCCACTATACATTTAAAGTTATGGTGATATCTTGTGAGTATTTGTATTTATTGTATTATTTGTGTGCTTGTGTGTGAGGGATACATCTATGAAGGGTGAACTGGGAATATTCTAAAAACCTTGGTTTTACATGCAGTGCTTTATGCCTTCACTTAAACTGTATACTGTGTGTGTCATACAATGCCATACAATTTGTTGAGCGCTCACACAAAACCCAAGGCCAGTGCACATGCTGAATAATGGTGGAGGCTTTATGTTGAATGGAAGACAATTGCAACGGCACATGTTCACGTGAGCCCTTCCTCACGTGAACACAGAGCGAAGTAAGGCACTTTCCATTGTGTTGTCTGGCGGAACATGGAAAGAAATGAAAAGATTGGGAAGGAAACAGAAAAAAGAGTGCTATTACAAATAATGTGTGCTCGTCTTACATGGACAAGATTGACTCCCGTACACCAGTGGAGAAAAGGGGATTTACTCCCCGAAATCCAAGCACCTTTTTCTTCTTCATTGAAATTACTGTCCGCTTTTCCACACAAAAAAAAAAACATGATGTGGGAGTGTGTGTGGATGGTGGCTGGTTTAAGCAGCCTCACCTGGCCCGAGTCAGACTGATTGGACTCTGGGGCTGGGTGGGGCTGCACACCTGTTGCACATTGAGCAATCAGTGTGCACAGGTTAAACCAGCCACCACCACACACACTCAGAGAGAGCGCTCCGGCATGGCAGCATGGCAGCATGGCAGCATGGCAGCATGGCAGCATGGCAGCATGGCAGCATGGCAGCATGGCAGCATGGCAGCATGGCAGCATGGCAGCATGGCAGCATGGCAGCATGGCAGCATGGCAGCATGGCAGCATGGCGCACCAGCTGCATGCCTTATGCCATGCAACCTTCACAATAAACCGGTTTAACATCACCACCCTGTGTCCGTTCGTTTGGAGGAGCCCGAGGAAAGTCACCTAGGTGGAGTATGGGAGCCACCTAGGTGGCGTGTAGTATGGACATTGCTACACATGGTTTGTTTGTTTTCGTCTTCATTTTTGTTATTTTATGTCACTATGAATTGAATAGACGTCTCTATGGAAACATACCTGACTCCAAAGTGATGATACTTTTTGACTGTCGGCAATAACATCCCTGTTTATAACTTAGACATCTTTAAGAAATACTCTAAGAATAAAGGGATGTATTATTTACCTATTTTAAAACCATATGCGTGAGGAATAATCAACGTTATTTAACAATAATTATTAATTTAACATTAATAATCAACATTAATTAGTTATGTTTAGTTATAGTTTAAAATATACTGAGGCAGTGTGTGGCGATGGCTACCTCAAACCTGCTATCATTCAAAATCTAACTAAACACTAAACTTGCCTACTAGATTTTTCTGAGGACTACTAATGTAGATACTGACTAATGCAGTATACAGTTGTAGATACTACTTGTAGATCAACCTATCCATCCATACATTTGTTACTTTTACTCAAATGTAACATCAGATATTTTTACTAGCTAACACAATATGTGTATTTCTGCATCAAGATTGTGCATTGGAATATATGCTCACTTCATTTCACATTTTTTTTTATTTTTTGCCAAACCATCAGACTGAATAAAAACAACATCAACAACAATTGAAATTCCAGTTTCTATAGCATTCATTCATAGCTCTGAATCCTGTCACGTGACAACATTAACTTATGAGAGGGGGCTATCGTTGGCTGCCGTAGTGTTGGCCAACACACACACACATTGAGATACATATAATAATAAATAATCACCTTTCTGGATAATATTAATAAATAATTTCAATACCTTTCTGCCAACTCACATGTATACGGTACATATCAATCTTGCCCTTGGAAAAATGTATTGTTAAAAGACCCGTTTAAGACAACAATGATGTTGCTTTAAAAGCGTCACAACGGTTAATGAATCTGGCACTTCTCAACATTTTTTGAACGCTTTTGTGGCTGATGAGTTTGCTGAACAATATGAAAGAATTTACGAAAAAAAAGGATCTCAGTAAAACCTCTTTATTCAGAAACGTATTTTGCCATCACTGTAACTAACCTTGATCCTATACTAAAAATCAATTCAACATGGATTAAAGCTAGGGTAAGCAATTCATTTTTGAAGCATTGTCATATTTGTTTATTTCTCTTGAAATCGCAACAGTGATCAATAAATCAAACGCTCTGACAAAAAGAAAGATAGCAAATCCAGTATCCGTGGCTGTCCCAGACCTGTAATGAGCCCATCCAATTATGTAATTCAGCCGAAGTGAAATGATTGGACGGCCTACCGGTCTGTCTACTTTCCTACCCGGTTACCTGTGCGCACTCTGCCCATGCAGAGTGCATGACTCATTGCGCATGACAGGAGTCTTCCACAAGGCCAGGCAGACTTTTTGCTGAAGCTATAGCAGTCCTGTGTTTTGGGGGAGTGGCTTTGGAGGGAGGGGTGGATTTTTTTCAGTTGAATACTTAAAATATCTTGCTTACTCTGGCTGGTTTCTCCAAATTGCCTAACCTAGTTTTAAAATACATTTAATTTGAAAATAATGTTACAATTACATTTCAAACGTGCACAAGAATCCTGTTTAATCTCAGCATACTTTTGAAGATGTGTTTTAATGATTTAAGGGCAATATTGATCAGGAAAATGTTATAATCATTACATCCCAGAAATTACAGACCATTTTTGTTTATGGTTAAGAAGAGAGAAAATAATATCACAAACAATATATGTCCATTAACTGTCTGGTTTATGTCTGTCTGGCGATTTTAGACTCTTTCTAGGGGTGCTCAAGCACACCTACATTTCATATAAGCACCCTTACAAATGATAATGATCATTATTCATTGTTATTATTATTTTCCAATATCAATTTAGAAGAAGAAGAAGTAGGTAGTGAATTTCATGGCGCAGTTTAAAGTGGAAACTTTGTTCTGACAGAAAGGTAGGGACAAATCGGTCGTTATTACTATGACTGCAGTTGTGCGCAAATTGGCAAATCAAGTTGCATGGACTTTACTTGTATATAGCATTTTTCAAGTCTCAGCAGTTTATTCTTAACATTCTAAGATGGCTTGAACTGGATAGCTGCCATTCCAAGACAGATCCTCGATGAGTTTTCCTCATCTTTTTTAGAAAAAGTGTTGGCTTCTTTCTTGCTCTAATGCCATATAGGCCATACTTGTACAGCATTCAGATAATGTAATCAATGTACTCTTTTTTTTTTTATAGCAGCCACTGAACTTGTTTTTTGTCTGATTGTTTTCCCTTACCAGTTGCTTCTTGCCCTGGTGCAGATTGGAGGGAGGGCCTGTTTGAACAATATCTGTATACATATTTGTAATATTATACTTTGAAAACAAGGTCATCTGAATTTATTCGTTTTGAATTCACCTCTTTGACATTTGTATATGGCATTTCAAGTTTCATTTCAGAAACACGATTTAAAATAAGAAAGTGTCAATGTTCATTAATTCAATACAAAATGCATTACTCATATTCAAGAGGTCAAAATACGGACCAGAAAATGCAAGCCATAAATGTATTTACTGCAGTAGCAGGGCATCCCAAGGACAGGCCTAAACAATTCAATTTTTCATTTTCTTGAAAAATATTTTGTGGCGTAAAACCCATATTAGTGTACTTACTAGTCATTCATTAAAGGTATTATGATTGTAAATTAAAATATCATATATAGAATAATGTGAATATATTAATTGTTATCCAGTGAAATTCGTAATTTTGCAAGGCACTGTATGCATAAAGGTCTGGTCCTAGAATCACCCTTCATGTAGCCCATCCAAAAAAGTCATGAAGAACACATTCATAACCAGCAGTAGATGCTATCATTCCAGCCGCACCCATTAAGACACTTGAGGACATCAATAAACCTCCACCCAATGTTCCAACAGCCATAAACAAGGCTGCTTTGCACTTAAATCGTCGAAGCTCCTCTTCTCGTTCGTTTTCCTTCCTCATTTCCTCTTGTTCTTTTTCCGCTTTTTTCCTCATTTCTTCCTCTTCAATTTTCCTCTGAGCTTCCTTGTACATGCTATTGGTGTAATGTTGCCCTCCATTGAGATTCACCATTGCCTCAACCTTGTGTATAAGCTTTCGAACCTGCTCGGGGTCACTCCCCGGGCCGTTGTTCAGCGAAAGATATCTCCCCCCACAATTGTTGAGGACTCTCAGTAAATCTTTATTTTCGCTCACAAACTTCTCCACCTTTTTCCCTTCCAGCATGTCTCCATGGGTGAACAGAATGATGATGTACATGGAAGAATCGGAGCCAAAGTTGGTATTGATCCACTCTACGGCGCTCCGCTCTTCCTCTGTGAATCTGGCTTTCAAACTGATCACCAGCAGAATCGCATGGGGCCCCGGAACGGACTTCTCGACACACGCCTTTATTTTGTCTCCTATGACCGTTGCCGTTTTGTTTGTGTCGAAGAGTCCGGGGCTGTCGACCACGACGATAGTGCGTCCGTCTCTGATCACCTGCTCTCTCTGGCAGTGCTCTGTCACAGATCCAGGAGAGATGTCTTCTTTAAAGGCATCCTTACGTCCCAAAATGGTGTTTCCACTTGCGCTCTTTCCTGAGCCGGTTTTTCCAACAAGGATCAGTCTCAGCTCCTTCGGACCCTTGGAATCTGTGGAATATTTACAGGTTAAGACGGAAAGGATGAATAATGTGCATGCATGTCAACATATACTCTCCTGAACAACAAGGAGTCATAGACTCATCCATCTATGTCATTTGTGCATCGTCGGCAGACGCTGTGTGGTGCTTAAATATCTCAGACATATCAGTCCATCTGTGATTTATCTTTAGCGTCTCTACTTCCTCGTCCTCTGATTGGATTTTATATTTACCATCCAAATATGTAGATATAAATAACTGTCACCGGCTCGTATTATTATTATTAGTTTCCAATGGTCTCCACACAGCGACAGACACAATAAGCTGAGCACAATTTGGTATGCTAGTTGTTAATATCATGCGAGACTGAAAGTTGTTTCACACGCCCTTATCCAGTCAGTCAGTGACACAGTCATGGTACATTTCCGCTCAATGCTCAGTTCTGAGCTCTACCACCAGTGTGGTTTCCTTGTGCCACACCTTTGTTATCCTGCAAATTAAATAAACAAGCTCCGTCTGACCCTTGCACACCTCACCTGTTCTTGGCCTAATCGCACCAGTATCTAACCTGTGATGGTGTTCTGGCGATATGGATTTGTTGTTTAGTGATTTGTTGGATTCTGACCTTTGCCAGTATACTGACTACAATACTGAATACTGTTTTGATCTGCGATTGAGTCCTTACCACCTCGCACTGACATTTCCTGCATTTTATACATGGACAACACCCATGATCAACACGCAGAGACAGGGAGACAGCATCTTGGCACAGCAACCCACGAAATCAATATGGAATAAATTGTCAAATGAAAATCCAAAACATTCACATCGGCCTAGATGTGTTCGTTTTCTGGTTATTAACTCACAATAGACACATTTGTACCGCCTTTTGTTCCACTGGTTGAGAATAAAAGGGAAAGTACAAGGTCTTTCAATACCTATTTTTTTGTTATGTATTTTTTTAACATATCCAGGTTATAATGTGTTTATGCACATTTATCATAAACATTCCCAATAACCTTTGGTGTGCCTTACCTCATTGTTGGGGCTATGGTGTGCCTAGCCCTAAAAACGTTTAGAACCTCTCTATCCTACCGTAAATATGTAGCCTACATATACTGTACACATATACGCAATGTTTGTTTTATTTGACTTACATTACATTACATACATTACATTACATATAAATAGTATGAGGCCTATTTATGTTTGTATTTTGAAGTGTGATGAGATTTACCTGGATGTTGGCACTGAACAGAGGACTGATCCGCACAAAATGCTACAAACAACACCAAGATCCAACGTAGCGCAACACTCATAACTTGTGTCATCTTTGCAGATCCTGAAACCAAACGCAAAGAGGAAAACAGCATTGTCATTTGTAACATGAACCATCCAAAACACATGTAATTGATTGTTTTAAGATGGCAGCTTACATTACCCAAATAGGATGATTTCTTTTTAGAACTCTTAACGGAAGAACTTAACATGGGCTATTTAATGTCTGGTGTGTTTGTTCCTGCAATGCGATTTGGTTTAGTTTCATTTCCTCATTTCCTAGCCTATTGGGTGCTTGACTCACACGAGGTTGGTTTTCCATTATGGCTCTCTGCCAGAAAGACATGCCCTGAAGGCAGATGACGTAGTATAATGAACAACAAAGTACATAGGGAGGAGGTTGTGGTGGATGAATGGTGACACAGGACATAGACCAAGGAGAACGGGTCTCGTGTCCTGCATCATTTTTTAACTTCATTGACTTATTAATTCCAGTTTCCAGCAGTTGGGTTAAGTTTAGGCAACACAACTACTTGGTGCTACCTTCATGACTACTGGATCATGGCCACCTGCTACCAGCTTGACACAACTTCTACACCACCACATGGACATGGCTGGAATAGCACCATAATAAAAACTTAAAACCAAGCATAGCATTAGTCCTTTTCCACTGTGCAGGCCTACTCAGATCAACAGAGAAGTCCTCATGCTTTGATTTTATTACTTATTTTGACTCAACCATTTCATTATAACGTATCCTTACATAACTAGGGGTGTCATGTGAAGCCCTGTGAGACTTCTGTGATTAAGGGCAATGAACATTCACTTGACTTAAAGGGAAGTAGCATGTGGGGTTTTGGTAATTTGCTAATTATATGAAAAGGCTTTTATATTTACAACTAGTATTTCAAGACCTGTTAGATCAGATTTCCATCAACCTACAATCCACCTATAAATCAGCTTCATTCAAAATCATTAGCTGTTGTCCAATGAATCTCCTAAATTCTGGTGCTAAACCAACACTAACACACATATACATTCTGTGGACTGTCAGTTAATGAAAATGTGTGATCAAAAAATTTATAATAATTTAATTATAAATGTTATTACATGTGTTTTTCATCTAGTTGTGTGCTCCTCGCCCTGCCTTCCTTCACCCCCATATGTCAAAGTTAGCAGGTCAGACTCCTCTCACTGTTAAAAAGGTGGCTGATTGAAGTGTTGAGAGTCACGCTTCACCTCAGCTACACCTGGCCACACATGCTGACATTTCACCTCCCCTTTTCAGACCATTATCTCTATCTCTTATCTCACCTTACAATGACAATCAATGCATTTATTTTCAGCTCTCCTGTATTTTGTGCAATAAGTAGTGGTATATTATTGGGATACATGTAGGCATCAGTGAGCCCAGGTGGAGTGTGGTGGCAGGTGTTTGCACATGGGGATAAAGAGATGGAAGAGATTACCTTTGGATATCAACATTAAGAGGACACAGAGACACAGAAAATTCTACTTGATTTCCATTGGATTCGTTTAACCCTTCTATTCTTTGAACAGTGGTCATTGTCGTACAGTACCGTGGTCAAGCGTTCAATTAAGGTTTGAGTAAGCTTTGAAGATGCATTTTATCTTGTTTTATTTCAAATACTTTAGCAGATTTTACATCTTCATATGAAGACAAACATAATAGAACAAACATGACAGTGTTCCAAGTCTGTAACCCTGGGCACAGCCACCCACAAGACCACCCACAAGCCTTCTCCTCACCCGTCCAACACTGACATACACCAAGCTTAAATGGGCTATTCATTGCCTAGCCCCACCAACAAGCATATCTATAACAAGATATGAAAACAAGGTGAACCGAAATGATCATCAATGCAAATAGTCATGGTGTACACACTTAACTGTATATCGTGCCGGCCGGCTACAAATAAACAGTGAGTTGAACGATCTTTGACATGTGTGATTATTGCAGTGAATGATAATTAGAACGTGTTTGGTGACCAGGGAGTAAATAGTGAACACAGAATACAACTATATACAAAACATGTGCAACTGTCCATGCCATGTTTTAAAGTCTAGTCCATAGCGCTGTCTATGCGAGTGACGATCGCTTCGTCAGTCATTTATCAAGACTCCATAACAGTAAGATATGTGCTTGAGAAATACAATGTTTTGTGAACTTGTGATTACCAGTTGGAAGGTAGTACGACAGACCATACAAGGAGCATTGTGACTTGTTGGTTGCATGCATGTGTTTGAAGATGTCCAAATGTATGTGTGCATGCAGTTGCTAATATATTTGAGTAATTTGTGAATGATTTCTGTAAAACGATAATGAATTACAAAAATAATAGTTAATTGCACAGTTGCACTTCTATCAGCACATTTTGAAATATACCACTATAGATTTAAAGGACTAGTGATATCTTGTGAGTATTTGTATTTGTGTGTGAGGGATACATCTATGAAGGGTGAACTTGGGAGTATTATAAAAAAAACCTTGGCAAACAGCTTGTTGAACGCTCAAAAAAAAATAAGGAGGCTTTATGTTGAATGGAAGACAAGTGCAACAGCGCATGTTCACGTGAGCCCTCCCTCACGTGAACACAGAGCGAAGTAAGGCACTTTCCATTGTGTTGTCTGGCGGAAGATGGAAAGAAATGAAAAGATTGAGAAGGAAACAGAAAAATAGTGCTATTACAAATAATGTGTGCTCGTCTTACATGGACAAGATTGACTCCGGTACACCAGTGGAGAAAAGGGGATATAATCCCGGAAATCCAAGCACCTTTTTTTTTCTTCATTGAAATAACTGTCCGCTTTTCCACACAAAGAAACCCATGATTGGTTTGTTTTCTTCCTCATGTTTGTTATTTTATGTCACTATGAATTGAATATATGTCTCCATGGAAACGTAGCTGACTTCAAAGTGATGATAGTCTTTGGCTGTCGGCAATAACATCCCTGTTTATAACCTAGACATATTTAAGAGACACTCTAAGAATAAATGGATGTATTATTTACAATGCACAACAACCATTAAAACCATTCACATTCTCCCACTGCGAGGAAGAATCATCAACTACGGTAATGCTTAGTTATAGTTTAAAGTATACTGAGGCAGTGTTTGTCGATGGTAAACCTCAATCCTGCCATCATGCAAAATCTAACTAAACACTAAGACTTGCCTGATAGATGTGTGTGCATTGGATCATAATTTGTTTTGTTTGCTTTACCATCAGAATTAATAAAAACATCAACAATTGTAATTCCAGTTTCTAGAGCATTTATTCGTATCTCTGAATGCATATCACTTGACAACATTAAATAAATAGAGGGAGCTATTGTTGGCTGCCGTAGTGTTCGCCACACACACAAAGTGAGATACGAATAAAAAGAACAACTTTCTGGATAATATTAATACATAACTAGGCGAACTTTCCGCCAACTCCAACGTGTAGTCCGCAGCACATTTAAATCTAGGACCTTGGAATAATGATGGTTTACTTTTAAGAGACCCGTTTAAGACCACCAGAAAAATGCTTTTGAAGCACCGCAACGGCTATTGACATGTGTTTCTTATTGAATCTTGCACTTCTCAAAGTTTGTACAAGGCTTTTGTGGCTGATGAGGTCCCATGATTTGACGAAGATCTGTGCTGAAACTCGGCCGTCGCGCTAGTGGATGCAGTGCGCCGCACGCGTCGTCGCAGCGGGGCTCCTGGCTCCTTCTGCCGTGCACGCGGTCTGTGCACATTGCCTGGTACGAACGCAGAGAGACTTTACGGTGCTGCGATGGGCCGGTTTCAGCAGGCAAGCCACCTTGCTTCGCCAAGGCCTCGAATACTTTGTCTAGGTTAGTACTTTCCTTGGCAGAGGTTTCAAAGTACGCACAGCCCTCGCCAAGCATTTGCAGCAAGTCTGTTTGCGGTATAGCTCTCTCCGACATCGGTAGATCCATCTTGTTAGCGCACACCACAAATGGAACAGTTGCGCACTGACCCGGCACAGAGATTTTGATTAGTTTGGCCTTTGCTTCCAGGATCTCCGTCCGCAAGGCGCACACCTCCTCGAAGGAGCTCCGGTCGTCCAGACTGAATACTAGCAAAAATACGTCACCTGCGAAAATAATTACATTAACATGAAAAGTCTATTTGTCGTTCTCGTGCAAAATTACATTTAATTTAACAATTGCTAATGCTATCTATTTGCAACCGCTATTACGCAGAGATTACGCACCAGTAAGAATGGAGAGGCGCCGTTTGGCTGGAAAGCTTCTTTCTCCAGACGCATCCAGGATGTCTATTTGATATGTCTCTCCGCGGATACGGAAAAGCTTTCTATGGAAGTCCTCAGAAGTCGGCTTGTACTCTTCGACAAATCCGTCCCGGAGGTACCTTCTGAGAATGGAGGTCTTTCCGACACGTGGAGCGCCAAGCACCACGATGCGCTTACAGTTATGGTGTTTACTGAACGTGTCTTGGCGGAGCTCCTGTCCAAGCTGATTTAGGCGGGTTTGACCATTAACAACTAAAGCTGCCAATTGATCCTTGCAGGAATTCTTGCAGGAATGCCCGCTGGATGGCGAGGACACATGCTTCACTATTGCCTCAGATCGCGTCTTATTTTGTTTCCATTGCAACGTCGCCAATTTAAGCATACCCATCCCTGCTTTGATTCCACTTGAGCATAAATGCTGCGAGGCGTTCCTGTACGCAAGAACAACTTTCGAAGAGCCTGCTTGATCGACAGTTGAGCGGCTGGACTGGGGTGAGACGGCCATTTTGGTCTGTAAACTAGGGGACGTGCTGTTTATGTCCATGGTTTTGTATTTGGTGATGAATTAATCAAAGAAGGCTTCAATAGCTCGGTCAGACTAGATTGTTGATCTGATGGAGACCTGCACCAGCCTCTCCTCCTAGTGGTTTATGCTGTCTTTACGATGTCTTTATACGCTGTCGTATCACCGTTCCCTTTCACGTCACCACAATGTTTCTTTCCTTTGGCTCACTGATTGGCAGGATAGGTTGTTGTGTTCTCGACAAGAACACAGACGGTTTTGTTTTGCTGTCTGCATGAGAGCAGAAATACCCAATCGATCGGTACTTTTAGGCTATTTTACCACGTTTAGACTATTGAAACTAGTAAACAAAGGTGATCTAGGCCTATAGGAAAACATAACGTTAGGTGTAGCACATAACATTAATAATTGGTGTCTATTTCATTTATAATGCGGTTTTGCTGAAACTCATGAACACACCAAACAATGCCCATTCTAGTGCTCTTCATCACATAAATAAACCATGCTGTATGTCAACGTTAGGAACTATACTGCTCAAAAAAATAAAGGGAACACTTGGAGTTACATTGTGTTGTTTAAGTGTTCCCTTTATTTTTTTGAGCAGTATATATATATGTGTGCACTGCCATGACCCGTCTGCGGAACGTGCCCTAAGCGTCCGTTGCTATGGTTACGACAAACGAGAGCGAGTGAAGGTAAAAGAGGGAAGTGGTAAGCTAGCTCTTGTATTGTTTTACTCTTACCTTAATTATTTTTTAAAGTTATATTAAGCTGTGTAAATATGAATAGTAACGTTAACAAATTAAATAAGAGGATTGAGGATTGAATTTAGTAGCGTGTTAGGACGCAGACGCTACGCTACATGGACGAGTAGACAACGTAGCAGTAACTTAGGCTATGGCTCATGTTGTTGCTACCAAGTCTGGTGAAATAACTCACCAAAGGGACTTAAGACCCCGAATCACACCAGGTAAGTGGGCCTATGGATTACCCCCTTCTAAGTGTGGTGTATCTCTTTCTCTCCTGTTTTCTGTATCTTTTGTATAAAAATAAATAATAATTCACATTACTTGTGAGGTTGAAGTCAACTTCTCTCTTCCAGTAGGGTGTGTTAATCATTCCAAATTACTGCAAGTACTTAGGCAACTCAAAAGCATACAACCTAATGTGAACCTAATCATCAAGTTAATGTTTCAGATGAACAGCTTCCTTGTCCCTCCCCTCATCTCTCAATGTTCTCTGCTCCCTGCTTTCTTTGTCTCTCCTCTTCTCTCCTCTTTCATTGTCCCTTCTCTCCTTCTTCCTTGTCTTTTATCGACTGTCTTGTTTCCTTTCTCCCTCTCCTCTCCCCTCTCCTCTTTCCTCTCTTCCCTCCCCTCTGCTCTCCCACCTCCTCTCTCCCCTCATCTCTTTCCTCTCTATCCCCTCCTCTCTCCTCTCTCTCCTTTATTCTTTCCCCTCCTCTCTCACATCCTCTCTTCTCTCCTCCCACCCCCTTGTCTCTCTCCCCTCTCCCCTTGTCTCTCGTCTCTCGTCTCTTAAGAGGCTTTACGATGCCAGAGTAGTGAAGAACAGTCCAAGGACTCATCTCTTCAGGAGGAGGATATCAAGGCCTTAATCATTCACCCCGAGGATCAGAAGAAAGTACAAGCATTTTCTACACACAGCCTTAAAAGCAAGCCACACAACATGTGGCTTGCTATCACACTCATACCACACATATACACACATGTATATATAGTATTTTACACAGGTGCACGGCTGTCAACAAATATTTATTTTCATTCTCTCAAGTACTTATTAATCTGTACTGACTTGAAATGACATCACAGCTACTGCAACGTCTAAGATCAGAAAACCAAGGAAATAGCCACGTTCTTTCAGGGAAAATACACTAAATAGTTAAAGCAATAATAAGCAGCGCAATGTGTGATGCAGCTTCATTCACCAAAGCCTCCCACGGACCCCCGGAAGCAAGTAGGAATGACTGGAGTCCTGGCGCGGAGGATGCAAGCAGGCCAGCAAGGCTGTAAAACAGTTGAAGAAGCTGAGGGCCACACAGGTGAAATGGGATGTCTTGGGCTAGTCTTGAATGAGGCAAATAATTATGCTCATTTACATGGATGCCTCTGACCACATGATTATGAATATTCCGTCCAGACCTTTATATACATTCTGAATGAGCTAGGTTGACCTCAACAAATACATTGTATTTTTTCATATGCTGCCCAAATAAACCTAAATACTACGATTCAAGATATAATTTGAATTTAAGTATTCAATTAAAATAAGCATATTTGTTATTGGAATCTAATCGAAAATCTCAGACAGTGAAAGCAACCATCGGACATTTGGTCACAAGCAACAGAAGGAGGCTGTGGAACATGGAACAGACATTTTCAACAGGAAGTGACATGGTTCAAAGAGGGCCCAGCAGGCATGATGCTCATCAAGAGCACAAGGGACTAGAGCTCTGGAACGTTGGAACTCTCACACTCATACCACTGCTTTTGTCTTCTTTGTCTCTGATATCTCAGGGCCTAGAGGGCCCTGCTTCCACCATCAAGGCATGGTTCTGCCCTACAGCATTCTGGGTAACCTGCAGGACTTCAACATTTATCTGGAGACCAGGGGAGAGACAGAGGTAAACAGGGAATCAGTAAATATGTGCTGGGATGGGTTTTCCTCATAAGTGAGGCCAGTTCACAAATAAAAGATAGAACTTTATTATTGGTATGTGTTCCATTTATTATACGGTTATAATAACTACTAATAACTCAACATGTATTTGACTCAGAGCCACACATGGAATCTGTTTCCATATGTGGCTCAATTGTGTGGGTGTGAATGTGTGCGTGTCTGTGTTTGAGTGTGTGTGTGTGTGTGCGCATGCATGTGCATGGCATGTACCAACTGGCTGTATGTCATTTGATTACTGACGGACCAATTAAGATGATTTAAAAAACAACCTTGACTACTCAGAAGTCTCAAGACTTCACTATGAGCAGTCAAGACTCTGTGACTTGGACTACGACGGTACTTGGTACTCACCCCCTCTTTCCTGTTTTCCTTCCATGGACCTCAGTCAGTCGGGAAGCTACCAGAGACAACCAGAGAGGCTCTGAGTCGACACTCCTCCTCAGCCGCGGGCGGCCACGCAGACAGAGGGGCTGAGGAGAGAGGCTGTGGGCTCTCGGGCAGCCAGGCACACACCCAGAGCCACGCCCTGCAGCACTGGAGTGCACACATGAGGCAGCGGCGGCGGCAGCAGGACTCCCTAGCCAGTGAGTTCATGTAGGAGTGTGACGCTGGTACAAACAGGTGTAGGACTCGAAAACAAGACTCGTGACGACAGGCAGGTAGAATCAGGGAGAGTAGTCTTTACTGGAGGCAATGGTTCGGTACACGGGTAGGTTGAAATCAGGGCAACGGTACAAAAACGTGAGGCGAAAGAAGGGTCGAGGGGTCGAGATGCGGTCGGGAGGATATTCGATAAATAACTAGGAACTGAATGCTGGGACGCTTGACTCGGAGGTACAAAGACGAACTGGCACAGAAGGAGGGAAACAGGAGAGAAGAGGTAATGAGGGACAGGTGAAAACAATCAACGCGATGGGGGACGATCACAGACAGGAAACACAGGGGCAGGGAGTGATGTATCTGGAACGAGAGGAAAAGCGAGTCAAACAAAGTAACACAGAAATCAATGACGGAATGAAGGAAACAAAAACACATAACTTAAGGAGCAGGGCGAGACGTGACAAGGAGCCAGCTCAGGGGAACCTGCTGCAACAGGAAAGTGTCCATTTCCACCTCAGCTTCTAAGAAGTTAAATGTGTATACAAGTAAATTGAACGGAGAATACATGGATTACCTACATAATATCACTACACTAAAGCCTCACAGGTCATTGCTGAGATGGAGCTGGCAACATGTGGTCCACTGCTGATCTTTAAACCTAGCTACCACCTCATCATCACAAACATCAATTAACTAACTCAATCAACACGTAAACACAAAAACAGTGGCACTCAAAGAAACATGAACAGAGGGAGTGATATTAACCCAAATAACAAAGAAATAAGTCATTGGTGCTTACATTGGTGATACCAATACAGGGCCTTTGAGGAGCAGGCGTTGGGGGGGTAAGGATGTCTATACAGGTTGGGCTGTGGCCATTGGTGTTTGAACCCAGCAGATCATACCTTGCCATACTGCCCCCCAAATGACTATGTGAATATAACATCCATACAGTCAGTTTAGTTGGAACTGCACCATGGCAGTTCTGTCCTCACCAATCAGAGAATGAGTTATATACATGTTTAATTATATTTTATTTGTATTATATAAAATATATAATATTATTGCATAGTATTTATGTTATAAATAATATGTAATATTACCAGGTTAAAAAATATATATTTTTGTCTCCCCGCTTCGTCCAAGAGTTGCTCCATAGGCCGAAGGACTGGTTGCTGATGAACCGAGCCAACAGCTTCCGGAGGGTTCAGGAGCAGAGAGAGCTTCTGAGCCTCGTCCTGCCAGCCATACAGCCAGGACATGTAGGTGAACCATTTCCTCATCTATGGAACCCTCATAATGTATATGTTATATTACCTTACTGGACCAAAAGCATTCTGCCACATAGTAGTATTTCTGGTGATGTATCAAGCACAATCTGGTTCCAAGTAATTATATGGTATAGTATAATAGCTCAAATCAAATGTATTATGTGTGTGGTGTGTGCGTGTGTGTGTGCATTTGCATGTGTCTGTGTGTGCATGCGTGTGTGTACATTTGCATCTGTTTGTTTGTATGTGTGTTTTTATCTGTGTGTGTGTGTGTCTTTGCCTGTGTGTGTGTGCGTGTGTGTGTGTGTTTGTGTGCGTGTGTGTGTGTATGTGCGTGTGTGTTTGTGTGTTTGTGTTTGTGTGCGTGTGTGTTTGTGTGCGTGTGTGTGTGTGTGTGATACGGACCCAGGGCTACCGTGTGGGCAGTGAGTTCTGGTCCCTGCCTGAGTGCTTAGGGGACGAGGTGAGCGGGATCGTGGCCACCCTGACTCGTACCCAGCGTGGCCAGCGGGAGCCCGTGGTACGCGTAGGACTACCACGCACCGTCCAGCACGAGTCAGGTACACAAAGGGGGAGCCGTTAGGGACATTATTACAATGTACCTTGCATATACATGCACTTTTGCTCTCTATAAATATAAATGAGACCAATGTAATATACTATATTGAAACGTGTGCGCCCATCCGTGCGAGGGCTAAAAACGTGTGAGAGTGCGACTACCGTGCGCTACCGGTGCTTTGATGGTACTAGCCTGCGAGAGCCGAGCCCGGGGGAACACCCCCCCACCCAGCCCCGTCTATCTGGTCTGCTTATAACACACCTCTCTCTTGTCGTCAGAACAGCGCTCATTTCTTTCGATTCTGCAATTGGTGTGCTAGAAATATTTATTATATATTTTTTTCTCTTCTCGAGAGCGCATTTCAGTAGTATCTGTGAGAGCTTTTCAATAGTATCTGTAAAAGTTTTTCACAATACTACATGAGACCATCGCATCTGTGCATATGAGCATATCATATTTCCATTGTTTGTATGAGAGTGTTTCTATAGTGTCTATAAAAGCATCTCACTTGTTTGTGTGTGAGGTTTTCTAGTCTTAATGTTTTAGATATTCTCATCAGTTCCATGGTGTGTTTCTATAACGGGGGAGACGTCTTTGTTCCTTCAGGGAATGTCGTGTCTCAGACGTGTGGTCCAACCTCTAAAGCGTGGGACCAGAGTGAATACCTCCAGCGACAACAGCAGCAGATCCAACTGGTTCTAAAGGACCTGGACCTTGAAACGCCCGTAAGTCTGTAGCTGTACTCACTCTCAGCCACTTTGGATTGATGCATCTCCTGAACCACTGAATAACTTGATTATGACCAGGATCAGAGCACAGTTACACCCACAGTCTGCTGCACACAGTTTAGCCTTAAGCTTTGAACTTAAAACTGGTGCTCCGGTCACACATTCAAACATAGATTGGAGCTATCTGTTAAGTGATCTATTAAAGTTGACATAAAATACAAATCATGCATAGCTAAATTTAGATGATTCATTCCTTCAATTACAAGTTGTCAGTAGTTTAATCTGTCAAATCTTTGTATAAAACACAAACATTTCCATGAATTTGTTTGTTCTTTTTTTTTGTTCTTTTTTTTTGTGAGTGCATTTGATATGCATTGGAAGCTTGTTAGTTATAATCTAATCTTGGATCCAGCAGTCCTATAGCAGAACTTCTGGGGGGAGATGGCGCAGAGCCTTAGCCGAAAACCAGAAACTGCAATGTGCAGAATTACGCTTTATTTCCTGTTCCCTTGTGTCCTGTAATTTGAGTTTATAAAGATTTCAAAAGGGAATTTTAATAGGTTTTTCTACAGTGGCCACACTACACAGTGTTGCTTTGAAACCTTTACAGACACTCTTATAGTATA
This sequence comes from Lota lota, assembly GCA_026745465.1. Lineage (NCBI taxonomy): Eukaryota > Metazoa > Chordata > Actinopteri > Gadiformes > Lotidae > Lota > Lota lota. Next base: position 3,208,056 of record JACYXH010000572.1, read on the forward strand.
CTACTGCTGGCCGAGTTTGTGTTACAGATCCCCGCCTCCAGCAACATGATTCAAAACAAATATGAAGCGAAAGCAACATTAAACTAAAGTCGGATTTGTGAGACTAGTTAAAATCCAACCGTTCTTCTTTACTACCATCATCCTTGTTGTTTTGACACTCTGCTTTGCTCCAAAGACCACTAGATATAAATTATATATACTATCTCTATGTCTGTTTTTAATGCAATGTCCAATCTGGCCGTGGAACGGACCATTTTTTATCTGTCTTCACATCAGCGGGTGGCTGGCCTGTCCAGAACACTCTTGTCTCTGCCGCTGGCTCCTTGCCCTCTGTTCATGTTACTCCACCCAGGACCACACGGTTTCTGGATGTGCTTTATCCAGAACAAAAGAAATGCGCTGGGGAAGCCACACACACACACACACACACACACACACACTAGCAGTTAGACACAAACACACACACACACATAAATTCAAACTCATACAACTCAACATATTTGACCATCCTCACATTCAAGTTCAGGTAAAGCATTACCGAACCAGAGCTCTGTATGCTTTTGCATTTGACAAAATCTTTAATTAATTTGAATATGTCCTCTGATTTAAGGACATCGAGCACTTGGAGGTTATTGGCTCCGGCAGGCCCGTCACACGTGTTTCAGTACATCCGAAGCCCTTGCACCAAGAAGAGGAAGCACGGGAGAAGGTGACGACAGAGAAGCAGTAAGAAAGCGTTGAGTGCTCCACGTTGCCTGAATTGACTTTCCAACCCGCTGACTGCCTCACTCACTATTGCCCGGACCTCTGTGACCTGTGTCTCCCTCTGACCCAGAGATCCAGGGGTGCAGGATGATGCTGATGATGGTGATGATGATGATGACACCGCCGTGATGCGGGTCCCTGCCTTGATGTTCTGTGGCCAGAGCGCCCACTGGACCGGCAGCTCCTCCTCCCATCAGGTACAGAATGTCCTTCCCATACAGAGCTGCCTTGCTCCAACCGCGCAGTGGGAAAACACCAGATGCCAGACACGGCATCAGCATTAGATCAGGGCTTCATGGTGTACTGTGTGATGTGGCAGGGCCTGTTTGACTCTTCAGACCTAACCCCCTCTGGCTCGTCTCTGTTTCTGCTTCTGTTCCTGCCTCTGTTTCTGTGTCTGTCTCTGGTCTGTGTCCATGTCTTTTCAGGGCCAGCTGGGGATCAGCTCCAGGATGGGCTTTGAGGTTGTGATCGGGGCGACGGCACGCTCTCACCTGCAGCTGCGTAACCAGGGCAATGCGGCCATCTACTACACCTGGCAGCGGCTCGAGCTGCCGCGCTGCTTCAGTGGCCTGCCCCGCGCGGCACGGCAGACCACCACCCCACACTTCTACTTCAACTCCTCCATGAGTACACACACACACACCATCACCCCAAACACACAAACACAAACACACACAGTGCATGAATGACATGATGACATAGCAAAACACACACTCTCTTATCGAAAACACAGCTACACACGCAACCGGACTTACACCACGCGTAAGCATTTACAGCAAAACACCCACCACTCCCACACACACTAACACACTCACAAAACACACAAAACACATACACAGTCTCCAAAACATGCAGTCTTCAAAACACACGCGGCACATACAGAAACAATACCAAACAAACAAAACAAACAAAACAAACACAGCAAATGGCACATAAACCAAGAGGCCCCATAATCAACACACGTTATTCAATGACGTGCGTGTTGTGGTCGCGCCAACGTCATCCCTTCCTTCACCTTCCTTTGTTTGCTCCAACCCCCCCCATCCTGTCCCATCTCCCCCATCCAACCAGGTGTGATTCTCCCGAGCGAGACGCAGCAGGTGGAGTTTATATTTAAATCAGACACGCCTGGAATCAAGTGTGAGCTGTGGCAGCTCAACACCCACCCTGTGCTGCTGGGAGGAGCCGCCATGCAGGTCACACTGAGGGGAGTGGCACTGGACCGGGACACCAACGCAGACCACAGGCTGGTCTTAGAGGTAGCCTACTGCTGTCACACCACAGGCTGTGCCTAGAGTTAGCCTACTGCTACCAGACCACAGGCTGGTCCTAGAGTTAGCCTACTGCTGTGAGACCACAGGCCGGTTTTAGAGTTAGCCTACTGCTACCAGACCACAGGCTGGTCCTAGAGGTATCATACTGCTACCAGACCACAGGCTGGTCCTAGAGTTTGCCTACTGCTACCAGACCACAGGCTGGTCCTAGAGTTAGCCTATTGCTACCAGACCACAGGCTGGTCCTAGAGGTATCATACTGCTACCAGACCACAGGCTGGTCCTAGAGTTTGCCTACTGCTACCAGACCACAGGCTGGTCCTAGAGTTAGCCTATTGCTACCAGACCACAGGCTGGTCCTAGAGGTATCATACTGCTACCAGACCACAGGCTGGTCCTAGAGTTTGCCTACTGCTACCAGACCACAGGCTGGTCCTAGAGTTAGCCTATTGCTACCAGACCACAGGCTGCTCCTAGAGCTAGCCTACTGCTACCAGACCACAGGCTGGTCCTAGAGGTATCATACTGCTACCAGACCACAGGCTGGTCCTAGAGTTAGCCTACTGCTACCAGACCACAGGCTGGTCCTAGAGTTAGCCTATTGCTACCAGACCACAGGCTGCTCCTAGAGCTAGCCTACTGCTGTGAGACTACAGACAGAGATATCCTATATCACTAGACTATATTTTGTGTGTGTGTGTGTGTGTGTGTGTGTGTGTGTGTGTGTGTGTGTGTGTGTGTGTGTGTGTGTGTGTGTGTGTGTGTGTGTGTATGTGTGTGTGGACGCAGAGGGAGTTGGAGAAGAAAGCGATGGTTAAAGTGTGCCAGTCGTTGGTCTCTGAGGCATTGCAGGGGGTCGCGACCCCAGAGAGAGCCAGCTCACCTGCAGAGTGCTACATCACCGAAGACCAGGAGTTCCTCAGGAAGAATCCCAAGGTGAAGATAGAGAGTTGAGACAGCCATATTCCCCTTAAACGGTTTACTATAAACCTTTTATCTTTTGGTTTAGGACCGGGTGTGTGTTGATCAAAGTGTCTTGCATTTGCCATTTAAATGGACCTCAAGTAAATCAATAAGAATACATTTTATAGGACCGTTAAGATACAATATATTCCTCACCAAATTATTTTTACTATAAAAATCCATAAAAAGCCATTCCATTTACAATGTACCATCACGGTTTCTTTCTAAACAAGGTCTATGGCTCATCGTTGGTTCTCGATGAATCCCCACACTGTTCTCTGTGAGATAACCTCATAATGGACTCATTCAGCATCTTATTCTGTTTGACATTTAGACACAATGGCGTGGGCCGACCCCAGTCCGTCTCAGCCCTAAGCCCCCACTCTCTGCGGAGAGATATGCGATTTACTGCACCATGGTGCTGTTGCTATGATAATTCCACCTTAATTATTTTGACTAATATCGTCTCATAACGTTCCAGAGCCATTGCTGATTTCTTTCCTAACTGTCTCTCTTGTCGTCAGTACAGAGTTTGTAAGTACTTCTCATTATGTCACAGTACCAAGACCAAAGTGCTTCTGCTAATGTTTACATTTGGGGTGAGGCGTGGTCATGCTAAATGATCTGACATGCAGTATCGACACAACAAAGTAATTTTCACAAATTATATTGGTTACAGATGTTTGAGTGAAGCAAGGAGAGACGGGTTACAATGGTTTGATCACCCAGACCAGTATGGTCCTTTAAGCTGGCCACAATGTCGCCACACACACACACACACACACACACACACGTGCACACCCGGAGTACAATGCGACATGGTCATGGCTGTTGTTGGGTTAATTAGAATACTGATTAGATTGGAGATGAGCCAGGCTCCATTCTGCTGATTCAATTGGCCTTCGATATGAAATAGGAGCTGAATGGGACCAGTGCAAGTACACACACACACACACACACACACACACACACACACACACACACACACACACACACACACAATACAGCACTCTCGCTCTGTCATTTCTGAAAGTTTAGCCACTCCAATTAGGTCATTGTAACAGGAGAAATACAGGGCAAGGTAAATGCAGGGATTTTCATCCTGCAAACATTGCTCACCACTGGCGTGACTCACCGCTGCCCCATTTACAGCTCTGTCGGCTATTTTCTGCGTGTACTCTAATTGCTGCAACAGTGAGAAGGCTTCAGTTTCTTATTATCACGTGGAAGCATCTCTTTAGCAGGCCAGGGGTTGTGTTTTGATTTCACGTGAATAATTATCAGTATAATTATACATTTCATTTAAAGATAGTGTATTTGCAAACACCCACAATGACTTCACATCACACACACGCGTTGCTTCTTTCTTGGGTCCAGTTGCAGTACGCTCCGGGGCCAGTGGAGGCACTGCAGAGCCTTTGGCAGAGTGCAGCCCCGGGAGGTGGCTGGGACCTCTCTGTTGAAACACTCAGACAGGTAGGGGCCTTCCTCTCTGCTGTTATGACGCTTTTTACATGAGAGAAGTATCTAGACCCTACAATTGCATATTGATTTTGATTGTATTGGAAAGTATTGGAAAGAAAGATATGTATTGGAAAGGCACAACGCGCTCACAACCACCTCAGCCTGTTTGCACGTTCACGAGAGATCCCCGCTTTACGTGCATACGCACCTACAGGTTTCAGATTTGTAACAAATCCATGGTTTCTCTTGTCAATCTAGATCGAATGTAGCGTACGCCAACCTCCGGAGGTGGTTTTGACGACGGTTGTCTACATCACTCGTACAACCGTTCCTGCCTTTTTAGATGGAGACAACTCTCTTTGCATTGCGATCTTACAAACTTTTTTCAATTCACTATTTGAAGAGAGATTCAATACGCTCTTGTAAACAAGGTCAACGTCAGGAAGTCACATGAGCTGTTGTTACAGTGGGATGATTAATGTTGTGATCGCAAACAACGGAAATGTAGAAACGGAATCTCAGTGGATGTTTCTGTCTGCTTTAGCTCTACTGTTTGTTTAGGTTGTAAATGCAGAGAATGTATCTGCCCTGCAGTACACATGTAAAAGAGCCACTGTCTGCTTTGTATTTCCGTCCATGCAAGGCGGTGCTGTCGCTGCCCGAAGAAGACCCGGGCCCAGTGGACACCCACCACACCCTGACCAGGGACCAGGGCCTTGCTCGGCTGAACTCCACGCTTCTGGCGCTTCCACCTCACCCCCTCACCTCAGCCTCCATCACAACCGCAACTGTAGGGTGAGTCACACACATGCACGCACACACACACACACAACAACTACAACACAGAGACATCCCCTTGACAAAAACATTTGTATAAGGGAGTCAGGATTACAATATATTACTCTCTTTCAGTCGCTCCCCTACACATATATGAATGTTGCATGGTTTTGTATCTATATTCAGATATCTAACCAGATTCAGTCGAGTTGTAGTAAACATTTAATAAAATGTTTCTAGGTGCAAGGGTGTCCGCATTCATTCATTCAGAACATATTGCCTCACCATTGCGTGAGTCAGCAAAGCATGATTTTTTTAAATAGTCCAAATTCCATAGAACTGCAAAACTAAAATGCTGTTCAACAACAAGGTCTGTAGGTAGCCAGCGTGGCACCGTGTAAGCCAAAGTACATGCTGACTGCGGGGTATATTTTCCTCCTATAATAGAGCCGTTGAAGCACGGCTCTCTGTGCATGATTATCCTTATTTAGCGCCAGGTGTGGCTGAGCTGTCTCTTAGCCCCTATAGCAGGATGTCTGGACACAGCATAGCATGGGACGTCAGCTCAGTCGGTAAGCCGGGTGGTGTGGTGTGTGGCGCCCCCTGCAGGCGGCAGCTGTGGCGGGAGCTTCTGGACGGGCTGGCCGGCGAGGCCTCCATGCTCAGACACATGCTGGGGCTCCCTGAGACAGACACATGGTTACAGCCCATTCAAGACCCCGCAGCCCCTGACCTCGGTGAGTATCGAATAGGGCCCCCCTTGATTGGTGGATACCAATTAAAAACTGATTGTTTGTGGAAGTGTTCATGCCATGACAGACCATTGTTATCTTGTAGTGTTGGAGGAGGAAGTGAAGACGGGAGAAAAGGGGGAGAAGAAGGGAGGTGCCAAGGAGGAGCACAGAGCAGGGGGCACAAAAGAGAAGGATGACGGAAGAGGAGCCTCTAAGGCACCAGCCAAGGTGAGAGGAAATCAGTTTTTGTGTGTGTGTGTGTGTGTGTGTGTGTGTGTGTGTGTGTGTGTGTGTGTGTGTGTGTGTGTGTGTGTGTGTGTGTATGTGTGTGTGTGTGTGTGTGTGTGTGTCAATGTGCTGACAGCTGTCACAAGTTGCCATGGCAACATGCCATAGCAATGAACAATATACACAAAATGCCTGGCAAAACCACACCAAAGTTACTAGTCCTCTGGGAAAAAATGGCATAATCCGCATAGGATTCAATAGATCTGCTCTGTGTGCTCATTTTAAACATGCAGCGCAGCATTTTTTCCACTGTAGCCACCATTATTTGAAGCTTTCACTGTTTATGCGAGAGCACAAAAATGATGGGAGCAGTAAAAAGTGAAACTATGCTTTCTGTGCTTATGTACTGCTAGGACAAAAAATATATTCCCAGGGATTTCCCTTGCTAAGGCAGCTGACAATTGTTGTTGAGCCCAATGTAACGGTGTAAAGCACTGTCGAAATCCCTGAGTCATGGGATATGTATACGCCTCAGACCAACACACGACTTCCAAATGTTTCATGGCCACAGACCGACATGACCATATACACACGTGATGTTAGCAGGTACTATATAGACTCTATATAGTACCTGCTAACATCACGTTCCTCTATATTATAGAGGAACGCTTCCTATGGCTGGGCTAGCGGACGGGTATTTCAAATTGCCCGAGGTAGTAGTAAACTTAACCACAAGGCTAGATTCATCGTATTCATTCATCTTATTTCGGCATTGCCCCTGACATGTTTTGATGAATGACCGACAAGAGGTAGTCTAGTGCTTGGTGTTTTTCTGGCACACTTTTTCCCTCCCGCTCTAATAGTTGAGTCATTGGCTAGGCTAACCCATTAGTCACCCAGGCTGCCATTAGTCACCCAGGTTGCCATGGCAACAGAAGACAACATAGGGCTTATTCATACTGGACTACGCTTTGCGGCAATTACCGCAAACTGCTGCGGCAATGTGGGAGTGTAACTTCATGGCCCATTTGTGTGACGTCATGTTGTGAACTTTAAACCACTCCTTCGTGGCAGGGTTGTACAGCTCTGGAAAGGGCAACGCGGCGGCGATCAGTCTCTCTTCTATCTTCACAGTTGCTCGGTAAACTGCCGCAATGCTAACGCTGCATGGTAAACAAGGTTCTTCTTCCCGTGGGCGTCTTCCGGTCTGACCGCGTTTTACGCGATTGGCCACCGCAGCGTTACGTCGAGTTGCGTTTCTCCAAAAGTTGATTCTGTTTCAACTTTTCGCCGCAGGCCGGCTCTGTCCTTTTCCGCAACCGCACGCGGCCCCCACCGCCGCAGCTTAAACGCACGACCCCCAACCCTCAAAGGAATGGTTGAACTGGCGTTTTCGCCGCCACGCCTGATTCAGTGTGAATGGGCCCATGGGGTTACAATGTGCACTTGTGCATCCACTCTGTGTCCAGGTTGAACTGATTGCATACATGTATAGATTTACACACACAAACATGCCCAAACACTCAACTCATTTGCACACAAATATGCACGCACTCGCGTCAAACAACCCATTACCCACCGTATCTATTTAGTTGTACTCATAGCAAACCCATCAACATTTGCTTTTACCGCCTTTAACAATATCGTTTTTACAAGATAACCAGAAAGGCGTAGCATCTCTGTCTGTATCTCGCTAACTCTCTCTCTCCACTGTTCGTCATGGAAACAGGAACGTGCTACAAAGAAAGAGCGAGCAGTAGAGGAAGTGACCAAGGCTCCTGGAGGAAGGCGTGCTAAAGAGCCCTCATTGGCTGTTGTCAGTCAAGGACCAATAGGCCACACCCTCTCTGATGACTCACAACACAACACAGAGAATGTGCACAAATACAGGACACACCTAAACCAAAAGGCTAGTAATGTGATTGTATTGTACATACGTATATTGTATATGTATTTCATATACATGTATTATTTATATATATATATATATATATATATGTGTATATATATATATGTATATGTATATATATATATATATGTATATATATATGTATTGTATAGGAATAAAGATACATATACAGACTTTTTTTCTTGTATTATGTATTTGTATTATGTTTAGTATTTGCATGCCACAATTTTCTTGGGATAGTCAGTCACAGAATGGACATGTTTAAAGTTCTATCTATGTTGCTGTTAGGTGTATGTTCTGATGGACCACCTGGTGGACTCCCTGGCCAGTCTCCTAGATGCTCTTGGAGATGAAGAGCGAAAAGCAAGACAAGACATTCATAAATGAATGACACAACAATTAACATTGATGCTGTGTACGTTCAAGCTCTTGTATGTCATTACAATATTAAAACATATATTAATAAAGTTTTCATAACTCATATTAACGGACTTTCCAATAATTAGGCCAACAATTTGTTATCTGCTTTTTGAAGTTATTATTATTCATTCTTATTATGATTTGGTGTAGCCTATTGGGTGCATCGTTGACACTCGCGCTACATGGTCTCCGCCTCTCTTGCGCGTCCAGTCGTGCCGCGTGCCTGCTTGCCGGTATGCGCGTATGAAGGGGGGTTGGGGGTGGTGTCCGAATGAGTGAGTAAATGAGCGGCTGTGCATCGGGGGTTATCTTGTCCTATGCGCATTTTTGGACTGCCTGATCAAACAACCGCCAATCGTGGTGTGCAGTCATCGGCCACCGTCCTATCGGATTTAAACATTATTCAGCCTTAGCTTTACCGCTCCCAAACACGAAACCATTAAACATGGTCAGGTGGGTTAGGGTTGCTTTACCTGATCTGTCGTTGCAGATTTTCAACATTTCTGTAGCATGCTAGTGGATGCAATGTATTGATGTTGTGGAGCAGGAGAGTTAAATAAGGCAGAGCATGCTCAGCGTCCAAGGCAGGAGATGAGCAGCTAGCGATGGGTAAGGTAAGCGTCGGCGTGTGCTCGCCCGGTATAAACTGGTTATGTTAGCATCGGTGCATTAAAAGCGGTCGGTGCATTATTTTGGGGAAATACGCCAACCACTTGTACATGCGCACTTAAATCTATTGGCATTAAATTAAAAAAATGTTTAGGTAGACTGCCCACTGCACGAGGGGGCGTGTGTGTTGGCGGTGGTCATGGTGGTGGTGGGGCGGGTGTTGAAATGAGAACCAATTTAATCGCCCTCTATGGGCACATGTTATGCACACCTACACATACCATTATCACCCTGGTCCCATCAACTTTTTTTTGCCATTTTATACGATATATTTTTTTTTTATATCGGATCCGTTTATTGACGTTAGAGAGCTGGAGGAAACGATTTTGTTATCACACTTTCCTTATTGTGTGCCTTACATTATAGGTAATTGGTTATTAATTATTGGTTGTACCAGCGCCAGTTTAGTTGAATTAGAGCTCATATAACAGCTTCTAAAAGTGTGTGTGTGTGTGTGTGTGTGTGTGTGTGTGTGTGTGTGTGTGTGTGTGTGTGTGTGTGTGTGTGTGTGTGTGTGTGTGTGTTTTGCGTAAATGTTACCTGTGCGTGTATCACAGCAGAGAACACAAGATGAATTGGCAGAAAAGTGATACTGATTGTAGTTGCTGACCTTCATATTTACCCCCTCCCTCCCTCCCTCCCTCCCTGAACATTCAGACACATGCACCTTTCCTCCTCTCAACGCATGCACAGAGCAGTTGTGGAGATGTTCTGCTTGTGTCTGCACTTCAGCAAAGAGAGCAGTCTCATCCGGCCTCTTGATCCTGGACAGCTTTCATGAAGTTATAGGAACGTCAACCACTGACACTGACAGATGTTATTCAAATATCGCCTATGTGCACAACTGAATGAATGAATGAATGAATAATAATGCCTTATGATAAGTTAGCTCCGACATGTCCTCCGCTGAGATGAAAGTGAAGTGGGTTTATTTAAGTAGGTTTTACCCTAGATGTGCTCCAGTTTAGTAGGTTAACTATCCACTGTATCAGTAAAAGCTCCCGGGCTCACCACAAGGAAGAATAAGGGATGATGTGTTCCCTTGAGTTTTTCAGCAGAAATGTGAAATTGGGAGGACAGAATGGGTTGAGCGTGCACCCAGGTGTGTCTATGTGTATGTGGTGCCCCCAATAAAATCCAGATATCAATGGAAAACAGATCAGCGACAGTGTATAACTGTATTATGCTGGCACTTTTTAGGTCCCACTTGGTCTCATAGTGAATAGATCTTACTCATGTGAACTGGTCTATATACTATTTATTGACCAAATTTTGGTACATGATCTGAACGATAAAAAATTTAAATAAAGACCCAGAATTGAAAATACAATCAGCAAATGTATGTATTTAAGTTGTAAGTTCAATTTTGGTTCAATTTAAGCAAATAATCATGGACAAAACAAAACACGAAAATCTAAAATCTTCCAGTATTGAATCTATATTTTCTAACTCAAGTAAATTCGTAAGATACTGCTAGGCTCATTTAAGGAGAAAAAAAGAAAATTCACGTAAGGGATTTGTGTTGATGTGTTAGTGTTGTCCTGCTCTCTCTCTTTCCTCCAGTGTTGCCCATAGACAATCTCCCAATGTCAGGACCTCCACCCCCATAGCTGCATCTCCAACCTTCTTAGTTGACCTTCCTCCTCCTCCTCCCTCCTCACGGGTCCATTGTTGACTCTCTCTTCCTCACATTGGTTTGACCACCCCCCGACACACACACACACTGACTTCACCATCACCATGACCACCTCAGCCCTGCGTCGCCAAGTGAAGAACATTGTACACAACTACTCCGAAGCAGAGATCAAGGTATCATTGGTTGTTTTATTATTCGTCTTCTTTTTGTTTGAAGTCTGTACTAACAAGTATATAATACTTAAAATAATAATACTAACCTACAGTTAATGTAAAGGGGGGGGGGGGGGTCCCGACAGACGGACATATGGTCAGTATGATTACATGAAGATGTTTGTTTTGACATGCTTTCTAGTAGTAACCAATCGTCTTTTAAGTACCACAGTACAATGACATTGTGTTTCTGTTTTAACCATGAATGGGTGAAAGGTTTGCAATTACTGGCTTCGGCTAAACTGGTGCATGATCTATATTAGACAGATGTAAAAAGGAAGGGCGTTGTGTTGTTTGCGGTTGTGCAGGTGCGCGAGGCCACCTCCAACGACCCATGGGGCCCCTCCTCCTCCCTCATGACAGAAATCGCTGACCTGACCTTCAACGTCGTGGCGTTCGCCGAGGTCATGGGCATGCTCTGGAAACGCCTCAACGATAGCGGAAAGAACTGGAGACACGTATACAAGGTTCTGAGTTCCTTACGCAGCTCAAACACTCTTTATTGACGGAATGTAATTGTTCGATTTGACATGCTTTTATTTGCCCTTGACTTGGCAGTCTGTTATCCTCGCACACGCACCCTAGCAGTCAACCATGACTCACCTCTTCACTGCTCTCCCCACGCTATCCGTGGAAAGATCCACCTTTTACGTTTATGCGCCTCCTAGCTGATACTGTTTATTCTCTCCTCCTCTTCTATCCATGTGTTGTAGCTGGTCTATGGAAATAAAGCCACAATTTGTAAATAACAATACCGCAGAGATTCTGAGGCAACCGTTGGATGTGAGTTTGGAAATCTTCCACCTCCAGAAATGAAACATGAAACAATGGTTCGCTCTGGGCTCAGCTCTCTCTAGTGTGGAAGTCTTTCTATGCAAGATTACTCACAGACTACCCCACACTTTGACACCTCTGTCTGTTGGTTGACCACTAAAACAAAGTTTAAGAACTTGCATAGTAGAAAGAGTGTCACAGCATTTGTGCCTATGCTAATGCTGTTAACAACAAATGTATGACCATAACCTCTCCTCTGCTCTTTGCTTGGTTGTTTGGCTTGTGCATTACAACCAGATCACTCTACTCTAGCAACTCACTCATTGTGAGTTGATCTATTTGACAATGTTCGCTACATGCTACAATGCATTAACTTAAACAAATAATCGACCCTCAGAATGATGATCAGTGTTTGATTCCAGGCCCTGACACTTTTGGACTACGTCCTGAAGACAGGCTCAGAGAGGGTGGCGCAACAGTGCCGGGAGAACGCATTCACCATCCAGGTACCCTACGTGAAACAATAACACAGCTCCAATCACATTAACCTCCCAGTAATGTCCATTACTGAGAGGCCATTCTTCAGGCCATTCTTGAAAAGTTGTTCCAAACGTTCTGCCTTCTTTGGTCTGAGGTCCGTGACGTCTGTGACCGGGGTTTTCAGACGCTGCGTGACTTCCAGTACGTGGACCGGGACGGCAGGGACCAGGGGGCCAACGTGAGGGAGAAATCCCGCCAGCTGGTGTGTCTTCTGCGGGACGAGGAGCGACTGCGGCAGGAGAGGAGCCAGGCCTTGAAGACCAAGGAGCGCATGGCAGGAGGTGGGAGTGGAGGTGGCAGTGGAGGAGGAGGTGGAGGTAGCGGAGGAGGAGGTGGCAATGGAGGAGGAGGAGGAGGAGGAGGAGGGGGAGCTGAAGGGGGAATTTACGGAGGGGTCCCCCCGTCCTACCACCCCGGCCGTCGGACCAGCCAGCCCAGCATGGCTGTGCTCTACGGAGAAGAGTTCAGTCGTTCGCGAGGCTCCCCGTCCTCCTTTAACTGTATGTTGGGCTTCTTATGTGATCATTTCTTAAAATCGCATCTGACATCTCTTTTGACATATCCCTTTTTACAACAGCGGCACTTTCACAGAGTTTAGATATTCTGGGTCTTCATGGCTAACAGTGGCCCTCCGACTACTTTAGAAACTGGCATTACGTATTGACAGCAATTGATTAAATAGACAGTAAATCAATTAAATAGTTGAAGCTCACAGAGCAGAACTCAAGAGAAACCCGTTTCCTGCATGCGCTGCTCACTAGCGCACCCTTTAGCAATCAAATCTAAACGAATGTTTCGAGATATGCAGAGGAGTAGTTACGTTTTGAGCACGGGTCTACCCATCAAGGAAACATCAAATCATGCTGCATGCAGCTGCACCTATATCGAAATACCTACCTTCCACTCTCATTCCCTGCCTTCCTTTCCCTCGTCTCCTCAGCCTCGCCCTCGTCTCCTCGCGAGGCCGCCTCCGACCTGGAGCAGGCGCGGCCTCAGACCAGCGGGGAGGAGGAGCTTCAGCTGCAGCTGGCCCTGGCTATGAGCAGAGAGGAGAATCAAAAGGTAGCGTAAACAAATCCACCCGTGCGGGTGCGCACAAACACACACACACACCCACTCACAGGCACACACATACACTTGAGCTTACTCAAGCACAAGCAGGTACAAGGACAAAGTGTCACATTCTCCTCTTTCACCCCACCCCCATGCTCAACGTGTCTGGGCTGACCGTATTTGGCTGTGGTGTGCTGACCTCTAGTGCTAAATTAAACTACCATGCATAGCAGAGCCACACCTTTGACACGACCAATTGGAAATTCCCTGTCATTCCTTCTTATTTCTCTCTCTCTCCATGCCCTTTCTCTTTCTCTTTCACACTCTGGCTCTCTCTCTCTCTCTCTCCAGTTGTTGTAAATGTTTATGGATGACCTGGATATATTTGCAGTGCAATCTAAGTACAAATAAATGATGCATTCCTTACCAAGGATGCCATCCCTTCCATCTTGCTGGCCCATCGCCCTCCAGTTACCATGGCAATGAAGCAATACACTCAACTGCAGGTTGCATTGAGATGTAGCCTGCAGGACGATGTACGTTTTCCCCTTCAATTTAACTTGTGCTAGTGCTTTGCAGCTCTCTGTATATTAATTAATATGCTTTGATAATGTATTTTTATTGTTGGATTCTCTTTGAGTCTTTTCATTCAAGTTTTCCGTTTTGCCTTCTCCGAATGACTACTAGCCCTACTACTCTCAAACAGTGTGTCCCCTGGCCCCTCTATTCTGGACTCCAGAGGTAACTCTGTAGTTCCTAGAGTCAAGAAAACACTTTTCTCTGTTAACGGTTACATGTAACAAAGCAACGTTAAACCTTAAAATACAAAATGCAGCAATAGATGCAAGAGCTGCCTCTGCTGAAGCCACGGGTGTTCCGCGTTCCTCTACGCCTATAAATGTTTGTCCTCACCGTTGCTATGGGAATTACAATATGTCATGATGCCGCCTCTGCAGGAGCAGCGCTGTCGCCAAGGAGACGAGTCACTATTACAGAAGGCCCTGGATGAGAGCAGGAGGGAGAGCCAGTCAGAGACACAGGAGGTGAGTGTGCGTCTGTGTGTCTGTGTGTCTGTGTGCGTATGTGCGCATGTGTGTATGCAATCATTTGTGTGGGTTTGTGTGTGTGTGTGTGTGTGTGTGTGTGTATGCGATCATTTGTGTGTGTTTGTGTGTGTTTGTGTGTATATGTGGTGTTTGTGTAAATGTACACATGTACAGTGAAATGTGTTGTGGTGGGTGAACGCATGTGTTCGTGGGTCGTTGTTGTTAACAAAGGAGAATAGTGAATGAGCAGGGCCTGCTGGGGTACATTAGTATGCGTGGAGAGGAGAGAATACCGTCGAGGCTTCAGGGGAGACCGAGGTGAGCTATGCTGAATAAGGACTTAGTTACAGCTCACCTTGAGCTCCACATGAAATTTCCTTGAAGCCTTACCCTTTATCTCTCTAGGGGGCTGGCTCTGTAGGCTCTCTGGATTGGGATTGGCCTTGGGTTGGAGTTTCTTCACATTTTATTACTCCGGCTTTTAGAACTATATAAGTTTTGGTCCCCCTTTATATAAATTTTTATCTTCTACAAATGGTTTCTACAAAGAGTACACACTGTCAGACACCCATTGTGATTTCTAATGGTACTGCTGCTTTCATTTAGATGCATTTAGGTCTATGCTTCTCCTGATTTACGTTGTACATTTAATCATTTGGTAACTATGAAAATCGATGCATTGCTCAGAGCTTTGCTATGTAAGTAAGTATTTTATAACAGTCAAAATTCAACCACTCCAAAGCACAGTAAACACAGTTTATTTCTAATTGAGATGCTCTGTGAAGCAGTGATTGGCTGAAAGTATTAAAGCTAGAATATGATTAGGGTATTATTATGAGTATTAAACTTCCAAACGCATCCATACCTGTCTCCATAGACCTCCATGCTGGATCTGGTAGACATCTTTGGTGCCCCTCCCTCTCAGGTCCCGCCTCCCTCCAATAATGACCTCTGGAACTCTACTCAGCACACCTCTGACGTCTCCCCAGACCCATGGGATTCTGTGGGTGAGTGAGTCACTCCTCAGGTCTCCTCCCATGGTTCCAGATGTGCTGTGTTGTACCCCTATAACCCCTGCTGGACCATAGCAACCTCTTGGTGTTCTGTTGTGTCTTGGCAGCGGTCCACTCTAGCAGCCCTCTGCATGGCAGTCCCTGGGGGGGTGCTGCCGCTGCCCCAGCCCCTACCGCCGCGGTGCCTACCAACGCATCCAACCCCTGGGCCCCGTCCTCAGCCTCGCCCACGGATCCCTGGGAGCCCAAGCCCCACTCCCCCAGCGACGCCCCACATGGCTGGGGGAGCCCCTCGCACCACGCTGCAGGTGCACTCCAGATTTATTTGACTTATTTGACTTATTTGACAGGTGAATCTCATTGAACCTAAGCACCTATTTTTCAAGAGAGGTCAACTTCATGTGAAATAATCGGAGAATCTAATAGGGGTTGTTTTTTGTATGATTCCAACAATTTGCTATTGAAAGTAAGTGTAATAATAAGAATAAGAATAAGAATAAGAATGTCCTAATGTTGGTGTAATTAGTGGTCACTTCAATTGTGCAGGAGCGGATCAGACGGATCCGTTCTCCGTGGAGAACCAGGGGGTTCTGAAAGACGAGGCTCCTCACATCTCCTCGCCCCAGCTGGTTGGAGCAGGTAGGATAAAACACGGAGGACAACCCTGATCAGCAGGGACTCTCAATTTGATATAAAATCTCCAAGTGATTGAAGGAAGAATGAGTTGGACCTAATACAGCATTACATTACACTTAATATGCTATATACTCTATGTATAACGGTACACTATATTATACTCTATGTTTCACATGACCATATCCTGTTTTACATGCTGATTCACATCCGGAAATAATGACTGTATGAGGAACGACCTTTGAGCGCATAATCGTTCCATTCGATTTCTCTCTAGGTTCTGATGCAGATCCGTTTGATGGGATGGCAGAGTCGGACCCGTTGGGTGACACGGACGCGGCCTCCGATCCCTTTGGCCCGGAGCCCCCGCAGGTGAGGGCGCAGGTGAACGGGCGCGGCACGGCCAGCCCGGAAATGTTCGACCTGTCGCGGCTTGCGCCATCGCTCAGCGCCCTGCCCACTCGCATGTGTCGGACCCCCGAGGCCTTCTTGGGGCCCACTGGGGCCTCGCTGGTCAACCTGGACGCCCTCATCCCCTCGTCGCCCCCCGCCAAGCTGCACCAAAACCCCTTCCTCTCAGGTACGGCTTGGCGTAATACACACACACAGGAAGTCTCTCTTCACATGGTATACTAGTGCGCACATACTAGTGTACCGGCGCTGACCGCGGCCCGAGCTGCAGGCTGTTGCAGTGGCTCTCTCTCCTTTCTTCAAAATGTGTAAATATGCACAACTATCTTTTCATTTAGTTTTTACGTGTGCACATTTCTCTCTATTTTTCATTGCCTTACTTTTGTTGTGTTCGATGTTTGACTTACATTTATTCTATTCTGTATTTTCTATTATCTTGAACTGAGCCATTGTCACAGAAACAATTCCCCCCCCCCCCCCCCCCCCCCCCGAGATCAATAAAGCGATGTGCTTCTGAATCTCAATGAGCTGAGCCTACCCCCTGCGTCCTGCTCCTCAACCGCCCTGCCTCTCCTCCTCAGGCCTGACTGCCCCGTCGCCCACCAACCCCTTCCACTGCGACCAGCTGACCCTCAACCAGATGCGGCCGGCCTCCACCTCACCGCTGCCCCCCCACATGCTCTCCTACAGCCCCTCTCTGCCTCTGCCGCTCCACCGCCAGCAGCCCGTCCTCCCGTCCTCTTTGACCCAGCCCTCCAGTGGGCCCATGGACCTGCCCTCCAACCTCCCCCAACCCCTGCTCCCTCTGTCCCCTCGCCCGGCTCCCCGTGCCCAGGCCCACGCACACAGCCACAACCCCTTCCTCTGAGAGGAGGCTTGCAACTGATCTGCGCTTCTACCGTCCCTGTGGCTCTGGAGGAATGGAGGACACAGTGGAAGCGCGGCTATTTGTGGGGGATTTGATTAATTGTTTTTCAAACCCGGGATTATTTCACTGTCCCGGGTTGAATGGCTCTGGTGTGAGATAACCCTGAACTGGGTCTTTATCTCAGTCTAACTACACCTCAAATGCTATAACGTTGACTCCTGAAGAGACAATGTGCACATTGTGACATGCGCTCATATATACAAACATGCACTCACACACACACACACACACACACACACACACATTATCACAAAGATGCAAACGCACACAAAGTAAGCATGCACACACAAACATGCGCCGATGTACTGTACAGACTCAAAACATGCAAGAGTTTACAGACCACACCTGATACACCCAGAGAACAGGGAGCTGTGCTTTTGGGGGGACTTACAGGAGAGCCTTCACTGTCACCGCTGATTTTACCTTCTGGATCCATGGGGGTCCTCACTGCTGCTGCTTCACCGAGAGCATGAATGCAACTCACCCACCTGAACTCTGATCTGAAACCTATGGAATGAAGTCTAGTCAATTAGAATCCGGAGCTCCCGAAATTATAATCGAAGGAAGCCCCAAGCATTTAGTCAAAGGAAGGAAAATAGCTGTCTATCAATGTTGTTGACACTTGCACAATCAAAAACTTGAAAAACTGCAAAAACAAAATGTCATCATGTTATTTCTTGCAAAGGCATACCAATGCATACTGAGAAGTAAAGGAAACGGTTTGCATCTAATGGAAAAGTTACCATGATAAACCATGACCAGATCATGTTGATGTCAATCAACCACCACTAACCGAACAACCTCTTGCTCACACTTAGATTTCAGCCACCGTTGACAGCTTTGAGACTAGCAGTCCCAGCCTCCTTTAATTATTTAAACATACAATGGGCAGAACCATGAGAACTATGTGACTCAGGTATGTTCCCACGTGCCAGCAAACACACACACACACACACACACACACACACATACACACACACACAACGATATCCGGTTAATGCTCTGCTCTCCAGCCTTGTGACTGGACGATGTTTTGTTTTTCCTCTGGGGGTGGGGGGCAGATATCCACTACGGGACCTAGAACACGTGTCCCTCATGGGACACAACCAGCCTAAAGCAGACTCAAGGGTCTGAACCTGCACCTCATCAGAACACTGACTGTGCCCGACCTGTACCTTGCTCTGCGTTCCTGGTCTATGATTAGCTTCAGTGAGGCAGACCTCAGGGAGACCAAACAGTCCCTCGGCCAATAGAAAGGCAGTTATTCTATCATGAACTGAGTAATGAAAGAGATGATTGGTTTAAATGCGGTTTGGGATACGCTGTGATGCAAGAGAGGGAAGGAGGAGGTTTGGTCCAGAGGAGGGCAGTGCTGGTTGTCCTCCTGTACTGCTGATCCCACCAGCCACAACATTAGATACTCGGCCGTCACTTTACACAACCTGGACCGTCATGTAGAATGCCTGCTATGAATACACACAAGCTTGGTACCGATTCAACAGAATGATTACCCATACAGTAGGATTATATATTATATCAATAAATGATTGATTGGAGTTTATATTACATAAATTGTGTTTGGTTATTATTTTCCCATGCAAAGCTGAAAAAGCATTCACATGGTGATCTGTTGCAAATCTAGACTTCTAATCATTTTTTCATATTATATTATATCCTCTGGAGGTGTATATATTACCATAGTTAATGAATAAAACTTGAAACAAAGTTAAAGGATGTTTTCACAGTTCAAAGAGCTCAATGCATTAATTTCACCACAAGAGGGCAACATAAGCATAAATAAAAAGTTAACGATTCCAGAAACGTCCTTATGCTCGATTGGTAATGTCTGTTGAAGGTCAAATTAAACGAGGCACACACATTGTTAATGCATAAACACAAAATGGGCCAAGTGAAACCACATAATGTAATCAAGGCAACATAATCAGCAACATATATTGAGAAGCTCAAAGGCTTTTTCTCTCATGTCTGGCATTTCTCCTCAGACATATAAAGTGCACCCTAGACTAATCAAACATCTGTCTGGACCCCAATAGAAGTCAAGCCGTTTTCTTCTCTCTGCTGCTGTTATTACAACAATCAAATTCGCCATATGGTGTTAATTAATGTAAGGTAGAGGAACATGTAATCAATTGACAACAAGGTTGATTGCTGAAGTCAAACAGTCAGTTACTTGTTTATCTAGATAAATAGGACTCTCACCCACAAAGATATATCCCCCTTGGGAAAATAAAATGAAAACTCGAGATCCCGGTGGGAAGCGAACTGAAGCTCTGGCAGCCCTCTGCCCCCAGCCTCTAGCATTAACATCTTTAGATGCCCTTTCAATGGTTCTCATCTGAAACAAAAGTCTCACCAAGGCACATTGTAAATGTATTTAAATAAAGGATACATACTCAATTAACTTAAGCAGTCAATAGAGAATAGTCATTTAATCTCTCATCTGTGATGGTTCTTTGTTGCATTTCTATATGGAATATATAGCATATATAGATATATTTGTGTGTGTGTGTGTGTGTGTGTGTGTGTGTGTGTGTGTGTGTGTGTGTGTGTGTGTGTGTGTGTGTGTGTGTGTGTGTGTGTGTGTGTGTGTGTGCAGTAAGGCAAAACATTTTAGGTGATCAATTAAGACGATTAGTCTAATCAAGAATGGGTCCAATATGGCAGCAATTATGTTGATGACACACACACACACACACACACGCGCGCACACACACGTGCACACATATATACACACACACAAACACACAAACAGTGCCGTTCACTTTTTTCTCTCTAATCAGTGTCAGACAGGATGCATCTGTGTGTGTGTGTGTGTGTGTGTGTGTGTGTGTGTGTGTGTGTGTGTGTGTGTGTGTGTGTGTGTGTGTGTGTGTGTGTGTGTGTGTGTGTGTGTGTGTGTGTGTGTGTGTGTGTGTGTGTGTCGGGGGGGGGGGGGGTATGTGTCTGGGTGTGGGTGTATGTGTCTGTGTGCGTGTGTGCTTGAGTGCGTGTGCACGTGAGTAGATCCATGAGATGATGGCATACAAATGTAACAAGTTTGGATTTACAGACTGCAAATGCTTCAAATTATAATTGAGTCTTGATAACTTGGCAATTTATAGAAACATTTTTGGTATATAGGCCTACTGCTAGTCTTCTATCTACAGGATTCACATTATTGTGGGCGGGATAATCCACATCAGCGTTCAATTGATTGACGGCACCTTAGAGCAAATGTAGAGCGCGTCCGTACTTTTTGTTAGCCAATGAGCGTCTGGAGTTTTGTATTTCCGGAAGTAGATCCAGACACGTTTTGGTATGGAGAATTGTATTCATAATGTAATTACGAGTCCGTCTCGTTTAAGTGTATACCCAACAGTTATGTGCGGGCATAATGGTTTCTGTCTCCAGTGATTTGTATTTTATAGTTAATTCGTTTTTTTATTACACATGCACGTAGATGATAGATCGGAGCATGCATCGCAGCGCAACAAATAATTCGCAACGGTTTGGGACTCCAACGTTAATCTAACGTTTGTCCCGTTGTTTAGTTGAGTAGCGTCCTTCGCGACCCTACAGGTGGGGGGCAAGAGGCAAGCATTTGTCCACCAAAGCCCACGGATGGGGGAGTGTGAAGCGGAAACTGGGGACACCCGGAGGACCACAGTGGACGTGGTGAGGTGTTAAACGTTGATTGCCATTAGTGACACACTAAATCACAATAAAGCTTTAGTGTTTCCTCATGCTATAACTAGTGATATTATTTTCCATTTCATATTGTATTGCTAAGGTTATATATAGCATACTGAAAGTCGAAAACATGATCTCTTTGCTCCCTTTTCTTTCCTAGTCTGTAATCATACCGGTGCACAACGCGTCCTGTTGGCTGGATGAGTGTCTTCAGGCGGTTTTAAACCAGGACTTCACCGGTTCTTTGGAGCTGTCTGTGTATGATGACGCCAGCACTGTGAGTAGTTTGAGTGCAGAGTGTGTGAATAACGCATGGGCTCTCTCTGTTATTACTACTATGAAGTCCCTTTTATAAAGACTTCAGCACATGGACACAGGGTTAATTTAGTACTATGTGTGTATGTGTTGGTGTGTGGGTTTGTGCATGCTTGCTCCTAACCTTAAGGATGACTCCAGAGCAGTGCTTGAGAGTTGGAAGGAGAAGTTTGAAGCGAAGGGTGTTTCCATGGTGATCTCTGGTCATCACTCTGCTCAACCCAGAGGAGGTCAGTCAGCACAAAGTATTATTATTATACTTCATTTTAAGTGCCCACAGCAGGCACTGACACATATTCACAGACTGAATGATTGTTTTTTTCAGTGGGTTACACCAAAAACCAGGCAATATCTCAAAGTTCTGGACGTTACCTGTGCTTTCAAGATGCGGTAAGTGTGTGTGTTATGCTTTAGTTGGCTTTTTGACACACTTGCGGTTTATATTCTGAAAGACACCTTAAAGACGGCGTATTCTTGGAGCCACTGGGCTAAAAACTCCATGCTTTACATTGTTACACTGGTCTGTCCTCAGTAAAACATGCCTGTATGAGTTTGACCAGAACTCCCGGCGACTATTTATTATTTTTGTTTTTTTGCAGACTACTATATTGAAATGCATGTTATTTGTTGTTTCATACGTGTAACCCCATGTACTGGAGTCTTATCGGAGTGTGTCCATGTGTCCCAGGATGATGTCATGATGTCCCAACGAGTCAGTCTGCAGTATGAGACGGCCCTCCTCCAGCCCGACACTGTAGGCTTTTCCTCTTCTCTCCTCATCCACTTCTCTCTTCTGTCTTTTCTTCTGTATGTATGTATGTGTGCGTGCGTGCGTGCGTGCATATAAATCTCTATAAATGCACTTTGAGGAGACCTATGACAGCCCATGTTGAGTCCCTACCCTAGCTGTTGAGATGACTCACTTTTTAAAAGTAGAAAGTATTTTAGGCTAACCTTTATAACGTTAGTGCAAAAGACAGGTCGGGTTAGAAAAGTAGATAGTTCTGGCTTTTTTCCCCCCCATACATTTATAGTGTTTTTTCTTCTGGCTTTACCTTGCCACATGGAACACTTGCGGTAACAACGAAAAATGCAAAGCACGATCATTTTAATGTTAGAGTATCGTAGACTCGTGACCGCGCCTCAATAATTCACTCCAATTGGCTGGATTAAAACAAGGGCACTCACACGAGCAGAATCCAAGGAATCCAGAGCTGTCATTTTTGGTGTGTGTGTGTGTGTGTGTGTGTGTGTGTGTGTGTGTGTGTGTGTGTGTGTGTGTGTGTGTGTGTGTGTGTGTGTGTGTGTGTGTGTGTGTGTGTGTGTGTGTGTGTGTGTGTGTGTGGCACGCAGAGCAGGAAAGCGTATCCGGTGCTGAGGCTTGCTGGTGGGCTGCCAGGTCAAAGGTGAAGGGTCGTGGGCGGTTGGAGCAGCATGCCAGAGACAGCAGGCTTGCTGCCTAGCATAAACAACCCACCCTACTCCCTAGGACGGACTGTTTTTGTATTTGATCGAGGGAATCCATTGTTCTCTTTCAAGAGAAGGTTCTGTTTCTCTGGATGTGCATTTGTAATAACATCCATCCCTCCATATCCTGTCTACTTCCTCTGTGTTAATAAGACTGTTACATTCTAATTAGCACATGTGTTGTGTGTGTGTGTGTGTGTGTGTGTGTGTGTGTGTGTGTATGTGTGTACGCGTGTGTTATGTATCAATGTGTATTCCTGGAAGCTGATTGGCTGTGGAGTGCGGCGTGTTCCAGAGGGTTCCACCGAGCGCTACACTCGCTGGATCAACTCCATTACCCAGGAGCAGCTCCTCACTCAGGTACGCGGCCCATCACTGTGTGCACCATGCTGACGTGCACAATCACATGCGTGCGTGCACAGCTTTGTGTGTGTGCTGTCAGAGTGCCGAAGGGTCATGTGCCAGGAGGCGGTAGGGTCAAATATAAACAGGATATGTACCTGCAGCCCACTCTTGTTTCCACGGAAATAGGCGTGGACTCCGGGCGGCAGGCCCGGTGTGAGTGCACCCATCTCTCCCCACCCCCCTAAACCCCATCTCCATGAGGGCCCGCCAGAGGAAGCAGTTCGGGCCCTGCCAGTAAATGAGCCGGCGAGGCTAGCTTGTGGATGGTGGAAACTGTGTTGCTTATGGAACAGAAGCAGTGTTATTGTTATGTGACTAGAAACCCCACTGTGTGTGTGTGTGTGTGTGTGTGTGTGTGTGTGTGTGTGTGTGTGTGTGTGTGTGTGTGTGTGTGTGTGTGTGTGTGTGTGTGTGTGTGTGTGTGTGTGTGTGTGTGTGTGTGGCGAGCCTTAACATAATAACACCGTTCCTTTGTCAGATGGGTATGCGTTTTTTGTTGAGTGTTACACACTGCTATATTCAGAGTTTTCTGCTTGTGTTCAACAAACACAATCAGCCACTATGCAGTTTTGATCTATTTTCAACCTCTACCCTAGTGCTCTGTCGTAGAATGTAATCAAATGATAAAGGAATATAAAAGCAACATTATGAGAGGCATTAATGTTTAACTTGTATAACCGTGTCAATTAAATCTGCAAGGTATACATTGGTAAAAAAAATGGTGGATGGTATTAACTTTTGCTGTTTGATTCAACGGTTCGGTTACGATTGCCAGGGAGGTGATTAGTGCAGGTGGCCTGCAGTTTGTGCGCTGTGTAAGCTTCTCCGTGGTAACAGCTGAACGCCATAACCTGAAGTAACATTAGCTTGAGGCCAGTTAATAGCTAAATATGCATCAAATGTGACTATTTGATGACTACAGTCCTTTTATTACATTATAATTATATTCTAAGCACTTGGTTTTTATCTGTTGGTCCTCTGGACAAAACACACTGTAACGGTGGAAACAACAGAACCAGAAAACAAACTGCATCCTGTTTCTCTCTTTCACCCTCTCACCCCTCTCTCTCTCCACGTTTTAACTGCTCACCTTTTCACTCAATTGTACTTTTGTCACACACATGTCTGTTTAACTCCTTAACCTAAATTACAGGGTATGTCCACATGATATGACATCATGGCGGGTCAGGTGACATCATAGATTCTGCACCCAGACATCCGACTCACCTCCGTCTCCTTCCTTTTCTATAATTATGCTCCATTTTCTCCAGCACTCCTTATGGATACAACTAGCAGCAGAATCGGTCTGTTGAGGCTTCGCGTGTGTGCGTGCGTGCGTGCGTGCGTGCGCGTGCTTGTGTGTGGACCCTGAGTTTTCAGCTGAAGGCCATTAGATATGGTTCTCCATAACCATCGCTCATTCCTTTTTCTCTTCATTTCTGTCGATTTTCTTTTTTTGACCCATGACTTTCGAGAGAGGGAAACTTTGACCAGCTGTTACTCTTCTTAAATCCAGATGTTTCATTGCTGATTCCTTCTGTACACAAATGGCCTGAGAAGCCATTTTGTGGAGGGTGAGACCACATTCACCTAGAATGAACCTGAAATGCAAAAACACCAGATTCACCATTACAACTAAAATGACGACACAAAAAACGGACAAGATGAGTCGAGTTGGTTGCTGGAAATGGAAACGAGATGTGGGCAGTATCGCTGACAAGGGGCTTTGGGTGGCATGTGGGTTATGGTAAAGGTGGGCGGGAGCTCTGTCATCAAGAGTGCTAAAAAGTGTGTGTGTGTATGTGTGAGCTAACTCGGTATACTGTTTGCTTGATCACAACCTCCCTTAGCCAAACCCACTGAAGCCATTAAGAAAAATAATAAGGATTTATTATTCCTTGTTTGTGTACAATAAGTCGATGCCCTTGAAATATAAAGCCCATGTACCGGGTTGTAGTTATTGGTGAAAACTAAAGCTGCAGCTGGTCTGGCAACAGCTAGTGCCAGGCCCAGAATCATTCCCAGCACTGGTCACGGTGGATGCAGAATAAACAAATAAAGACAGAAAATTGGTTGGGAAAAGAACTAGTGGTGAATTTGAAATACTGTTTGACGTCACTTAGATGCGCACACCGTTTCCTTTTGAAAGGAGTGAACGCCAAAGGATTCTCTGTTATAATTGTTATTATTGTTGAGCACCATTATAATGGTGCTCAACGCTGAACAATATGTCTTATTGTGCACATTTCACACCAAATTTCACATTTTATGTCACTGGATAAGACCTCAATACAAAAACATACAAGTAAAGTAGTAAGGATAATTATTTTGTGTGATTGTTTGTGTTGTTAATGGTGCATAATCCACAGGTGTACACCTCTCACGGACCCACGGTGATCATGCCCACATGGTTCTGCTCCAGAGACTGGTTCTGCAAAGTCGGACCTTTCGACGAGGGAGGCAAGGTGGGAGCCCAGACCAGAAGCTCTGCAGGCAATTGGCATCAATCTCTTTTTAAAAGAGCTCAGCTGCTTTTAATTGTGAAACAAAGTGTCAAACACAATCATCACGTCATTACTCTCCAACCATCATACATCATCGCCGCAGTCACGTTTCCTCAATTTTGGTTGAATCTGCTATTCCGACCAATAGGATTAACTGATAAATGAAGTATTACTTCCTTCTCACTATAATGCGTTAGTTTGCTCTATCGATCCATTCGTGCACCATATTCCGGCCTCATGGTCTATTTCTTCAGCCCTTCCAGCTTAGCCCCTTACTGTACTGTGTGTACCGTAGGTGCGCTCATCATGATAACCTCTCTTTGCTTGACCTCACCTTGACCCCATCGCCTTTGCAGGGGGTCCCAGAGGACCTGCTCTTCTTCTACCAG
This sequence comes from Lota lota, assembly GCA_026745465.1. Taxonomy (NCBI): domain Eukaryota; kingdom Metazoa; phylum Chordata; class Actinopteri; order Gadiformes; family Lotidae; genus Lota; species Lota lota. The sequence continues at coordinate 3,234,278 of JACYXH010000572.1, forward strand.
AGTCTCCGTCAGGGAGGAGGCATGGCCAGGGTGGAGCAGTGCATGCTGGTCTATCGCTACCACGAGAGAGCCGCCACGCACTCTGTGCTGGAGTAAGCCCCTTTCTTCCCATGCTTATGCACACATGCTTTCGCGAAACACACACACACACTCACACACACAATAAGAAACATCTTGTCTTCCACTTGCTCTTTGCTGCCCACTGCCTGCAGCCTCAGTCAGCAATGTGTGTTGTCGTCTTACTGAGATGGTTTGTACACATGGACACATCTGGAAGGACACACACACACACACACACACACACGTGGTTATCTAGTTCCCAACAAATACTCAGAAATGCCAGTCACTTTCCCAGCATACGATTTAGAAATTCCTCCCCTGCATTCCTTTTGCACTCGGTATGTTGGGTCCCGGACACCAGTGGTAGAGGGTGGGCCTGTAGGAGGATGAACTGAGAGGGATGGGTGTGAGGGTTGTATGAGGTAGGGGTCGACGGGACCAGGGGTCAAGGTGGCTGAGGTGTACATTGACCCCTGCCGCCCCTGTCTTATCAACCATTTCTTTTTTTCAGATGCCTGATTTCAGTCACTCTACCATCTGTTTCAATAACACTAAGCACTGCACTTTTTGAAAAACGCTTTTGAAATAATTGTGCGGGACAATCCAATTAACATTCTAAGAATACACTGCAGAGGCGTTACGAGTGTTTATGTGTAGGTGTGCGTGTGTTTGTCCTTGTTTTTTTTATCTGCTGAAGTTAAGGGTTCATGGTGTTTATTGACTACATTGATATTCCTTCCAGGGAAACTATTTGGAAGTTGCGTGTGGACTTCTTACAGGAGCGCGTCCTCAGCCAATGGGAAAGCTTCACTATATGGAATGCTGGGAAGCAGGGACGGAAGCTCTATCGAAGCCTTAGCTTGGCCAATCAGAAGAAGGTACGCACCGGGCCACGAGACTTGAAAGCTTGTAATCATGTAAACGATGTAATACATTGGTAGTTCGCTGCTGTCCTTGTTTATGATTTGTTCATACACTGTTCTATTTCTCAGGTGAGGGCTTTCTGTGATGTGGATGAAAACAAGATTCAAAAGGGCATCTACACCTATGAGGACTCCAAGGTGGGAAATGGGTCCACTAACAGGGGAGAGCGAGTCCAGAGACTCCGCTGTGTTTAGGTCTGAGACAGGCAGGCCTAGCAGAGCCATTGTAGGTTTCAATAACTCATGTAAGGTCTAAATCAGGTCTGCTTAATAATTTGGTACAAGACTCTTTCACTAACGTTCTTCCACTACACTACACCCGCACACACACACATGCGCGCACACACACACACACACACATCTGTTTCCACCTCAGGAAAGACCGAAGCCCAGGATCCCAGTTCTACATTACAGAGAAGCCTCTTCGCCATTCATCATATGTGTGAAATTGGCAAGTAGAGAGAGTGTGTGTGTGTGTGTGTGTGTGTGTGTGTGTGTGTGTGTGTGTGTGTGTGTGTGTGTGTGTGTGTGTGTGTGTGTGTGTGTGTGTGTGTGTGTGTGTGTGTGTGTGTGTGTGTGTGTTGTGTGATTGTGATCATGCATTTTCTTTATTAGATTGTTTATCCCTCAGGCCCCTTTGTATTATGTATTGATAACATGTGATGTGAGAGTGTGTTTCTGGCATGGCATACATGGGCACGCACACACACACACACACACACACACACACACACACACACACACACACACACACACACACACACACACACACACACACACACACACACACACACACACACACACACACACACACACACACACACACACACACACACACACACACGGACAGGAGAAAGAGAAAGGAGAAAGGATAGACACTGAAACCAGACCAAACTAGCTCTTCATTCACAGCCCTTAAACTCAATAAATTGAACTATTTGTCTATCCATACATAGAATTGTGTCTATGATTACTGTTATATTAATTCTCACTTTAATGATTATTCTTACTTCATTCAAAGTCATTCCATACTCAGTGTAAGGATGGGGGAGGAGTTGTCAAGCAGACAGTTAATTGGCTCTTTATCTCAGACCCCCACCTTCAGGGGGTCCTGATTGGCCAATTTGGGGAATAGGAGCAGTTTATCATTTGTGGAGGCCTGGGTTCAATCAGCCTCTCCGCAGGACAACCCCGTTCATGTCACACACACACACACACACACACACACACACACACACACACACACACACACACACACACACACACACACACACACACACACACACACACACACACACACACACACACACACACACACACACACACACACACACACACCTGGATACAATCAGACAAGTTGTAGTGAAATCAAACCACGCTGATTGAAAGAGTGGTTCTAAGCTCCTTACTGAACTTTAACTGGTAGAATTGTGACCATTTGTCTTAGCTAAATATAAATTCAGTCTTTGGTTTGACACGGGTCATAGCCTAAACCATACAATTCACCAAGCAGGAAGAGACCTTGATGCGGGTGGACTGAGCCAATTTTACTAAATAGAACGTTTCTCATTTATGATAATGATGAAAATGACTAATTATGAATCAAGGTTCTTTTATGAAGATACGGCAAATATATAATGTTTTCTTCTAAAACGAATACCTCTTTCTTTGAACCAGGACATGACAGAGGGTGTGTTGGAGGATAACCTGAAGTGTCTGCAGCTGACTGAAGGAGTGGACTATTACCATTTTAACTGAGAACACGGCTCACTACTGTAGTCTTGATAGAGACCACAGCTCACTACTGTATCCTTGGCAGAGACCACAGCTCACTACTGTAGCCTTGAAAGAGACCACAGCTCACTACGGTAGCCTTGGCAGAGACAACAGCTCACTACTGTATCCTTGGCAGAGACCACAGCTCACTACGGTAGCCTTGGCAGAGACAACAGCTCACTGCTGTAGCCTTGGCAGACAGAGGACGGTGAGAAACATGGGTATTACTAGCCCCACACAACCCCTTTTCACTCTCATCATACACTAAAATAAGACACATATGCCCCCCCCCCCCCAAACAAACACACATAGACACACACACACACACTGCAGATTAAGCAGTAAGCTGATGATACAGTACAGAGTGAGGTGGACACCCTTGAGTTGAAGGACATCAGCAAGATGGAGTTTTATTTTTAACATGACGGCTGCTGGGCTGTGGTGGATCCAAGGAAACTTGTGTTGGTGGGGTCATGGTGGAGACATAATACCGAGCAAGTGACTGAAAGCACTTGCGTGCCATGGGGTGTGCCATGATTTCACCCCATATATATTTCTCTATATGTTTTCTTTCTTTTTAGTTTTTACACAAATGTTCCTGTCCGATTATAAGTGCACTTTTTTAGCATTCTCCTAAACTATGAAATCTGAACAGTATTGATGGTTTTATAGAACAATAACTGAATTTGATAGACTGAAAATAAGTATCATCGATGACAGAATAGCAAACGTCTATCAAACATTGGGAGCGATGCTTACAAATTACAATTCTCATGGTCATCAAGAAACAAGGACCATTGAGAAAATAACATTCCCATGTAGTTTTTGGTTTAAGCTGGGTGATTTCCCATCATTTGTTAAACCTCTGTGTTGTGCTGACTCATACATACAAAACAGAGCCTCAAAGGGGAGGACTTTTACTTTATCAACCAGGAGTTTGCACGCCTGCCTTTTACAATACAATCTCGTTGGATTTCCTTACTGACCCCTAAAATCCCTTTGAATTTCCGAAAGAGCAGTTGACCTCTAATAAATAAATAGGTGACGAACTGTACTTCCCTTTCAACGTTTTAATTCGTAGGAGTGAACATTTATTCTATGCACCCATGAGTTGGAAGGTTTCATGATTTTGGTAAAGTCTCTCCAAAATGTATTTGCAAACTCTGCAGCATTCATCCCAGATGTGTAGCCCCTATGCATATGTAATACAGGCCTCATTTCAGTCCCTAAGGTCCACCTCTGTTCCAATTCATGTTATGGAATCCAAAAAACAATGAGCTCTTTAAGAAAAGTACAGTGCCGGTGCTGTAAACACTACATAGAAACACAACCAGGGTTTATTTGACCACACGGAGGGGAGATTTGCTATCTCAAGGTAAACAGACCGTTTCTTTAGAAATCTCCCTCCTTGTGTTTCTTGTGTTAGGGTAGTGGTCTATCTTACAGTAAACCTGACCACAGCAGTTTGTTGGGAAACAGCTGGATGGAAAGCGGGGTGTGTTGAAGCCGTGAAGCGGACGTGTGTATTTCCATCGGGGTTACAGAGGGCCAGATTATGCGTTATAGATCTGCCAATGTGCCATCTTATTGCATTATAAACCGATAAATTATCAGAATTCAAAATATGTATATATTTTTGATAATTCAAAGAGCTTTTGAAAACTCAACGGTGCATTATAATATTGGCAGCGATTAGACCAGCGGTGTAAGAGGTTAATCTCTTGATGAAAAGAGATACCAAGAAAGAGAGGGAGGGGGTGGTGATCTCTCATGCCTATAGATCACCCAACTGCCCCACCCCCACCCCACACAGACCTACCCCAGTGGTACAACCCAAGTGCTGAGAAAACTATCACATCTGCTTAGCACCTACCCTCCAGCCCCCAGTGTCACACACCCACCTTTCTCTCCTGATACTTGCCTATTCAAACAAAAGGCGTGTACACAACTCTGGCCAGGGAAAGGCTTAATACTTTCTTCATTTTTACCTCATCAGGATTTTGGTTGGCTTTTTAAACATGCACATTTTCTCACACATTTCAGTCAGAGATTTTCTTATTTTTCCTCTACTTCTATGTATGGTTGTAAGGCCTGCAGTACTTCTATTTTTACCTTTTCACAATTGTGTATCCCAGAAAGGGAGGCCTCTAACATGAATGAAACTGCTTTTGATAAATGCAATTAGGAAGAAATTGACCATACCTGAGATTGAACACCACTAGGAAGGATTTGTTTTTTTCTTAGTTTATTAGTCACTCACTCTGTCTGTCTGAGACCATTATCCCTGATAACACACGCCAACACAAACACACATTCCTTGAAGGAACATCACCCTGAAGCCCGGAGCAACCACACACATACAGCCAGACACAGACACACACACACACACACACACACACAGCCAGACACACACACACATTCGTTGGAGCAGACATACCTACACACACACAAGACTCCCTGGCAAGGGAGCTGATAGCAGAAGAGTGTTTGAGAACCAGAGGTCAGACACTCAAGGCTTTTTCCGTCATCTGAAACTTTCTCCATCCCTCCGGGTCTCGATTTTAGCACCTCTTTATCATGTCCCCTGCTGCTCCGTAGCAGTGTTTCTGTGTGTGGATTACTTTATGTACGGGGGAGGGGCACCACTCCATCACAGATCAGCGCGTGGACAGACGGGACGTTCCTCCTGTCGGCATTTTTGAAGAGAGCCAGGTGACCGTGGGGTGGGGTGGTGGGGGGAGGGTAGCACGAAGGGTCAAACACAACTGAACATCATGTCAACACCACTAGAAGATTCTTCTGGTGTGACTGGATAAAAAAAATGGACTTGGCAGAACGTCGTAGTTGCTATGAATCTCTGTACATGAACTGTATTTATAAAAAATTTAATAGAGAAGACTAAATGGCCTACATGTAAGATTTACTCCCTCGTCCACCTTATAGGTGAGCTGTTTGTTGTGTGTGTGATAGAGAATTAAGGGAGAGAGCATGGGGGGGGGGGGGGGGGGGGGTGGGGGGGGGGGGGGCGCATGGTATGTTCTCAGAATACGTTACATTGCTAAAGCTTGTTGGAGGAATGTGATGAGTCAGTAACATACCTACCGTTTCGACTGTTTTCTCACGGGAAAACAACCCGGGAACCGAATAGTAGAATGTACGCGTAACTTTTCCTTATGTCTGGCCCAATATTTTCTAGGTTTGAATGGCGTATCCTATTGTCGAATCACAGTTGCTGCCACTGCGCGAGTCCAAAAAAGTACTTTAGCTATATTTTTGCCTACCAATTGAACGTTATAATTAAACCCAACGTATTGGCTGGACTCCGGTATCTCAGAATAATCTTCAGGAGCTTGTAGCTTGACATTTATATTTATTTTATTAAATCAGAGGGAACTCGTTTGTCACAATTGGTCTGCTTTGGAATCGAAACATAGTCACAAATAAAGAATATAAAATATATAACCACAAAATAAACTACATAAAGTAAACAGGAACATAAAATATGTATATGAAATGGCTCAAATGCTGGTAATATTGTACATTACATTGAAAGGTGAATTTTGGACATTGACTCATTTTCAATTAAATTATATGATCCGTTTGTTTACCGATCCAAGAATACACGGTAGGCTTACATGAAGCTCACAGCACATGAGCGCAGTTGGGGAAATGCGTGGGCGTGGTATGGAGTGGGCGCGCTCCGAGCAGTCAGCTGCTGGCACGCGCCCCTGGGCGGCTGCCGGACTGAATGGGAAGCAGTGAAGTGCTCCAGGAGTCCTTCTTTTAACTAGTTATCTCCTCAATTGCTCAACATTGCCGCTCAAAGCATCTCGTGGAACGATCGTAGTCCGCATAGTATATCTTAGTTCAAACAAATATTTTTGCACCGATTTTAATGACTTGAGGTGTAATTAATTCGTCGTGAAAGTGAAAACTGCGTGATCTGAAGGATATACTTGACGTGGTGAACCATGCTGTGGCTTTGGGTCGCGTATTGGAACGCAGCCGCGCTACTCTGTGGCGCTGCTGCACAATATTCAAGTGACGAGTGCAGCTGGCGAGGAAGGTACCGTGATGAGCCAATAACCAGTCGAATTATGTATCATAACATTATAATATGAATTTAGACTTCGTTTCTGTTTTGGTTGCACATAAACCAGGGTTTATTTTCCAATTGCATGGTTATTCTACTACATGTTAAACTCTTTCAATGAGTGTGATCCAACTCGCGTTTCGTTTTATTTGTGTTATTTTATGTATTCGTCTTATTTGTGTTTAATGCGTTTTAATTAAGAATTTTGTGGCAGGGAGAAACGAACGAGTCAAAAAATGAACTACTTCGAACCAAAACTTTTGTTATGTTAAACTATGTTGTTAATTTCAACTCTGTGATAAACGCACGATTATAGATGCCAGTTTCAGGTCTTATGCGTCAACTCAAACCAAATGGCTGACTTTGATCACCACCAGTCTCTTTCCGCCGGCTATAAAAGTAAAAGCTCGCTCTTCGCACTTCGAGGTTGTTAAGTTTTATGCCCCACACGTCTAAGGACCTAATCAGTTGCTGGTGTTGAATTACCCTGACGGAGATAAGAGCACAAACAAGTCAAAGCATTGAAAAAAAATGAAGTTCTAAGAATGAGTTCTAAATAAATACCACCTATGTTTAATCTTTTTTTTTAAATAAAATGTATAACCTTTTCAGTGTAGGACTATGTATGGCAAATAGCCCAAACAGATGACATTGATGTAAGGCCTATTTCCCTAAAATAAAACACTAAATAATTTTCTTCTACTCCCTATTCTTCTTCCTGTATGTAGTGGCCTGAGTCACGAGCCCCACGTGAGGGATGTGGAGCAGATCTACCTGCGCTGTGCCCAGGGCTCCCTGACTTGGCTCTACCCTACCGGGGCCATCATCGTCAACCTGCGGCCCAACACTGAGCCGTCGTCCGGGGGCACTGCCGGCCTCCACGCCTGCATCAAGCCACGGGCTGACTCCAAGGTAGCAAGCCTTAAAGCTGCTCTATGTCACTTTTATACTGCAGCTACTTACTCAATTGAAACATACGTGAACTAGAACAATTCTCAAGAATAAAACACGCCCATCCACCAGTCAATGCATCCATGGATTTGTTTCTCTATAAATCCTTTTATTCTGGTCCACTTTGGCAATTAAATTGTTGCTCTTCTGATCTATATGAAAGATAAGTTAAGATAAGATGCACTTTATTAATCCCACACGAAACATGATAAAAGTCACAGCAGAATGAGAAGAACGGAATATGACTAAACCTATTCACAACATCTGAGTTGTAGAAACCCTGGTAATAATGACTCGGGTAGTAAGGTTGTCTCATGACATACGTCATTTTGATTGGGGTTTAAAGTGTACCTGTACACCTGTCTTCCTCTACCAGGGGGCCCAGTTGTACCTGGAGCAGGCGGGGGACCTGAGCGTCCTGCTGGGGGAGAGGGAGCAGGCGCAGGGGGCGGTGCGCTGCTTCAGCCTGGCCCAGGGCACCCTGTTTGTGGAGGCAGTGGCCCACACCGACATCAGTAGGAGGATCACAGCCTTCCAGTATGAGCTGGTGCCTAGCCAGGGCCCCGGGGCCAACATGTATCCATATTTACACTCTGGCACAGGTAAGACATGTGACATGGCGTTTACCACTTTTCATTTCACAGACTTGCAGTGGATTCAGATAGTATTCGTGAGCAGGTAGGGGGTTTGTATCTCGCTGTAGGATGCCTGTGGGTAGACTGTGGGCAGTGGGGTTCGAACCTAGAACCTTTCGGCTGGGATTCAAACACCCTTACCGCTAGGCCGTGACATACACTCAACATGGATGTTGGTGGGATAGAGTAATGCGGTGAAGAAATGCACACTGCTAATGTGTTTAAATCAGGTGTTTCAGTGTAGTGTCACCAGTAGAGTGAGCTAATATGAAGTGACAGACTGACAGAGGGGCTGACAGAGGTCAGCACAAAGGAAGTAATTACCTCCAGGGCTAATTAAGATGCCGCAGCGCAAGCCGTGTGTTTCAGATCACGAGTAGTGTCTGGTTGAAAATAAACACGTTGAGTAGACAATGCAGAAACAGGCTTTTTTGATACTCCAAACCAGAGTCTTGTTCCTACTGTGTTCTGCAGCTTATTTGTTAGACCTCATCGTCTCTTTGTCTTCCTCTCACTAACCCTAACAGACTGTCAGACTTCTACAAACAAGCGGTCACCAGTCCCAGGCTCCGATTAAGGTTGAACTCAGGGGTCAAGCAATCAGCTCTTAACTGTCAATCTAGGACCGCCTGGCGCAATGTATTGTGGGTAGCCCACCCATATAGCAGGCCGGCATTGCGGGGGTGGGGTTTGGGGGTAGAAAACAACGGCGGGTCAGTTCTTATACCTGACAGGGTCAAAGGTTGATTCTCAGGTCTTTACACCTGTTGCTGTCATCGACTGTTTGCCACCTTTTGATGTTTAATCCTCTCGTCAACGACCACTATTGCTAGAGACGTTACAGAGTTATGATTGGTATAACAGAATATTCCCTTCCCCACAGCTTCCTGTAAACCATGTTCAGATGAGGAAGTCCTGATGGCTGTGTGTACCAGTGACTTTGGTAAGTGCACACACACACACACACACACACACACACACACACACACACACACACACACACACACACACACACACACACACACACACACACACACACACACACACACACACACACACACACACACACAGTATAATTCAAATCTTCTAGCAGCTCACCACTTTAGATAATTACATTGCCAAAAGCTTATTCTATTTTTGTGTAATATCTTTAAATCTCTTCCTTACCCCTCCTCCACAGCGGGCAAAGGTATTATACGAGGCGTGGGGAGATCCTCCTCCTCCTCCTCCTCCTCCTCCACCTCGTCCTGGGGGGCCGCTGACGACGGCCATGTCTCTGCCGCGGTGAGCCTGAGTCATCTCTTCCACCAGAAGAGTGCCGTGTTCGCTCGGAGTGGAGCCAGAGGAAGGCTGTGGCGCGGCCACATCAGCGTGCCCCTGCAGTGTGGTGCTGCTGCTGCTGCTGGTGGTGGTGGTGTGTATCCTGGAGAGGATGACGAGTACCTGCTCACCGGCTCCGTTCACTTTGGGGAAGCGTGGCTGGGCTGCGCGCCGCGCTACAAGGACTTCCTGGCACGCTACCAAACGGCGCAGGAAGCAGGTATTAACCCGTGTCAAGTGGGCATGACCTGAGAGAGAGCGAGAGCGAGCGTCTCCCTGTTCTTGTGAAACAAAACAATGGAAGGCCGACACGGAGGAAATACTTTTATTTTTAAAGGGGAGGGGAACCTAAAACGTGGTCATATGTTATATGATCTTCAACATAGTCATCTGTTCCATTTTGTCACTGTTTCTAAAAGAAGACCGTCATTTCGAGAAAACAGGAAAACTATTTTATGTGTCTACCAGTCTCCGATAACCAGTTCCTGAACGTTCCACTCTGCTCCGAATGCCGGCGGCGCCCTTTTCGTGACGTCAAAGTTCCTTTGAATATGCTCATCGACGTAAGGACGAGGGACACTGGCGGCGGTGTGTGTGTGGCTGTGTGGAGCACAGTCGATTTTGTTGTACGCGTTAAGCTTCTCAGAAACGTACTATACTTTGGCGTTATAACGCCACGGTGTGTGTACCTGTGTATACCTGTGCATACACAACGACGGTACTAAAAGGTATCACAAAGCCCCCCCCCCCCCCCCCCCCCCCTCCTTCCTAGAACTCTCAGCCCAAAACGCAGTGTTTTAAATCTCATAGTGTTTGAATTCCAGCTGAAACAGTGTGTTTACTTTAAACCCATTTGGGAGAAGACATTCATGCCAAATTCCAGACAGTGATTGGCTGTTTTTTAGACCTTTTTATAAGAAAAGAAAAGGTATTCTACTGTCAAGGATGTGTACATCTAAAATACTTTAGTGTAGTACTTTCCCAGTACAGTTATAATGTTTAAAATGTGAACTACAAAACATTAATAGAATAATAGTGGCAGAGTGATCAAGTAGCTTAAATTAATTCTGTAAATACCGTAGCTTGTAAATATTGTGCTTATTATCTCATGCTCATGTGATCATGAAATGGTTTGCTTTGAACAAAAGCTTTATGTACGAGTCCCTTCTTCTGACAGAAGTGTACAATATGCAGCTCTGTGAGTTGTTATGTGTGTATGCGGATTATGGTTTGTGTGTGTGTTTGTTTATGTATGTGTAAATGTTTTGTAGACAATAAAAACCTGTCCTGGATCTTGTATTATTCTCTCGATATAAAAGCGCACATGTGTGACCTGTAGTTTAGGGGTCTATACATCAGTGGGTTGGAACATAGTTCAAAATTAGGCTGATTATTTTGATTTTGTGCTGCTGATGTGCTGGCCAGGTTTGTCTGAACTTAAAGCCTGTAAGTGGATATAATCTTTTGTTCAAATATTTGTTTTAAGTAAAGGCCTGGCACCAAACCAGGATGTACCCCTTAAATAGACTTACCAGCAAGCAGGGAGTTTGCAGGACATCAAGAAACGACATGCTGCACATTCCCAATGTGTACCACCTCTCTGTGGCTCCCCGCAGGGTGTCTGATGCTTCCGTCTTTCCTCAGGAAGAGCATGAATGGATGGAATGTCTCCTCCCACCCACACACACACGTACACATCAACCCACATACACACACGCACACACGTTGACATCAACCCACAGACATGCACACTTTACCTGCAACATGCACTTAAGTAAAGCATCAAATTACTCTTTGACCAGAGTTTCCTATGTGTGTGTGTTTGTGTGTGTATGTGCAAATCTGTGTGTGTGTGTGTGTGTGTGTGTGTGTGTCAGTTACCAGAGCTTGGTTGTACAAATGGTTTGCATGGCTCCAACTGTCAGACTGTATATCATTGGCAGGTGCTTCGAACTCGCTTTGAAGAAAAAGAAAAAATATATCTAAAGAGTGAGACAAAAAAGAAAAGCTTCACATCATTCCGTGCATGCGTGTGTGTGTCTTGGCACATAGCTCTAAAAGGGCCCGGAACACACGAGCTGCCCACTTGACAGCATCCAAACGGCCCACACAGCAGAAACCCAAGCTGCCCCGGCTATAACCCAACCACCCCTTGCCATGCACGCCGGTGGACGTGGCAGCCCAGCAATTCAACTCCACTCGACGGACCCTGCTAATTCTGGACATACTTAGCTGCTCGTCAGAGTGGACCTCATGTTGACCTTGCAGAGCCAGAGTCTGCAAGACGCACAGTGTGTGTGTGTAGTGTGTGTGTTTGGTTGTACAAATGGTTCACTGTGTGCAGTGTATGTGTGTGTTTGCAGGCGGTGTGTGTGTGTGTGTGTGTGTGTGTGTGTTTGCAGGCGGTGTGTGTGTGTGTGTGTGTGTGTGTGTGTGTGTGTGTGTGTGTGTGTGTGTGCGCAGTGAGTGAGTGTGTTTGTGTTTGCAGGCGATGTGTGTGTGTGCATGTGTTTAGTATGCCAGAGGCACAGCTGGGCGGTCAGCTGTAGGCTTAGGATTGTCTTGGCACACACACATCCATGCAGATGGATGACAGAAGTTGTTAGGCAGGACAGGCTGGGAGGGTTTTGAGGACTATCTTTTGTAATAAGTTATTGCTTGGCTGGGTTTTTTTTCTTCATCTTCAGTCCACCAAACAAAATTGTGAATATCTCCGTTGACAATTATTGAATATTCATACACACACTTTTTTCTCACAAATACCATTTTTAAGTATTAGTATTTGTTCATTGTTCATTAGGAATTGCTTATTTTTATTTCGTGTGCCTGTACACTGAGAGAGAGAGAGTGCCTGGGAACCTGATCGAACACATCATAAAAGCAAACTTGACCAGTAAAGTTGATTCTGATAAGAAGCATTAAGGTGGAATTATCTGAATGCCAACAGCGCCTCCCAGTGGAAGAAATGCGATTAAGGCTAACAATCAAATGCAACGGGCTTGAGTTGTACTTCATTTTCATTTACTACGGTAATAATGTTGAATGTATAATTATTCGAGAACTGCATGTAGCTAGCTATACAATCCTAAATGATGAGCTTCTCGTCACATGTTTTTTTCCTTGCGTGAGGAGCAGCGTAACCTCTGGTTGTAAATTCCGTTGCGGAGGACGGGAAAATGTTTTTAACTTTGGACAGCACTGTAGTCTGCCGTTGATGTTGTCGGTCTTTTCTGCCGGACTCATCTAATTTGACCGTTATGCCCTCGTCCACTAGAGTGGCATCTGGTTTGCATTCTACCGTCTATCCATGTGAACGCAGCATAATTACGGGTCTGCGCTATTCTTGCACAAGGGCACGGGTAGTAGACTATAGTGAAGATAGCACACGTTGACCATTCCTGTGGCTTTGACACACATACATGAAGCACAACGACCTACGCAATGTTAATTGTAGGGGCTACACCTATATTTGCCCTGCTATGACAGCTCTGTGAAAAGTGTCCTCCAAAGGCCAAACAACATGTCCTCCATCAGAACCTTCTGGCATTCATCTTCTCAGTCGTATGCCGGCCATAGCACTTTCATTCTCCTCCAAAGGAGAAACGAAAAACACAGAACATGTCTTTGTTTGTGTCCTCAACCTGAGGACAACACCCTGCCTGAACAACACGTGGTCAACACGCACAGGTGGAAACGAGTGCAAGGTCTTTCCAAACCATCCCATTTTCACTGTGTCAATGAAAGTCATTATTTAGCTTTGATTATTAATGTATTCCTTTATTATTATCAAAACCAGATGTCAAACCAGGTCAAATGACATGTGTGTGGAATAGTTAATCACCGTATTGTTCTTCATGAATTCAAGGCAAAAGACGTGGTTTGAATGATGCCACCGTCTCCAAGCAATCAACCCCTCTTTACCCATCGTCTGTTTCTTTTTCATCTAAAGCCCCCACTGTGTGTGTGTGGTCCAGGTGCCTGAAGGCTGGGTTCTCTGCCATGGCCTCCTCCTGCCCTCCGGTATATTGCTGCCAAGTCGTCCCCAACGGGGTTCCCCCCGAGTGTGTTTCTTCGAGGTGCTCCCGAAGGAGAGGGCTCTCTGCTGAGAAACCACAGGGGGGCTTCCCAGAACACCCTCACTGTTGGACCAATCAGCTGTGGGTTCTCTGTCGGTCTGTTTGCGCTTCTATTTGTTTTTCTTCCCGTCTTCTGGTGTCCTTTAGTTCGGGTTGTTGATTATGACCTGCTCTCATTATGTTGTCTTTCCTCAACCAACACCAATATAGTTTCTTACATAACTTGTATGCCATAAATGAATGGCTACTAAGTACAGTGATGACTTTTGTGGTAATTAATTAGTTGTTGATATTGGCTGAAAAAAAAGGAAATATTGCAGACAAATAATACAATCGTTAATAAAAATTCAAGTATGCATAGAAAGTAGGATAAAGATGAATTCTGAAAGTAAACAAAATACTACTCTGTTCGTGTGGGCAAATATATAGAAGTCTATCAATACGGAGCACAATGGAAGTGTGCTCCTATTAAATTGCTCATGATAATATAAATGTCATGAAACAGACAATATAATTAATTCATATAACTGCATTTGTAAATGAAGACATGACATTGGACTCTTTCTATTTCGTATAAAGAAAGAGACCGCCACTAGAGGGCGGTCTCGAGCGTAGACAACGCTTCTGGTTCAGGTCAAACCGCACAGGCAACATGAACTGCGCTGTATGGATTTCATGAGTTTTTCTCATCATTGAGTATGAATTTATATGGGTGTGTAAAGTGTTTCAAATGTTTAATATGCTAATTTAAACAATAAAAATGTCAGCTTTACAATCTGCTATTTCCATTGTGTTTGAATACTGCAGTTGTAGTTGAGTTACTGTCTGTACTGTCCCGTTCGTTCTTCGACACACTAGTATTTTTATGGTATTTTAGGATTGATATGTTAGGGTGCATATGTTAGGATATTTATGTTAAGATATGTATGCTAGGATAGATGCGTTAGGATAGATGTGTTAGGATAGATATGTTAAGATAGATATGTTAGGTTAGATATGTTAAAATTGATGTGTTAGGTTAGCTGTGTTAGGATAGATATGTTAAGATAGATATGTTAAGATAGATATGATAAGATATATATAATAGGATAGATGTGTAAGGATAGATGCGTTAGGATAGATGTGTTAGGATAGATGTATTAGGGTGCATGTGTTAGGATATTTATGTTAAGTTAGATGCGTTAAGATAGATATGTTAAGATAGATATGTTAAGATAGATATTATAAGATAGATATAATTAGATAGATGTTAGGATAGATGTGTTAGGATAGATATGTTAAGATAGATATTATAAGAAAGATATGTTAAGATAGATATGTTAGGTTGGATATGTTAAGATAGATGTGTTAGGTTAGCTGTGTTAGGATAGATATGTTAGGATAGATATGTTAGGATAGACATGTTAGGATAGATATGTTAAGATAGATATGTTAAGATGGATGTGTTAAGATAGATATGTTAAGATAGATATGTTAGGATAGATATGTTAGGATAGATGTGTTAGGTTAGCTGTGTTAGGATAGATATGTTAGGATAGATGTGTTAGGATAGATATGTTAGGATAGATGTGTTAGGATAGATGTTTTAGGATGATATGTTAGGACAGATATGTTAGGATAGATATGTTAGGGTTGATATGTTATGATATGTTAAGATACTGGGATGTACCTGCTACTGGGATGCAGGACTAATTAGGGCACACCGCAAGCATTTCATTATTGACAATGTATACAGATACCTCAGCGGTATGTGTTAAGTATTTACAATCAAGCCACTGCAATATGTGCTTGACTGCTCGGCTCTTCTGGTTGTTCAACGTCTGTCACTTGCTTTTCATGATTCCAAAAACGTTTAGATGATTTGACTTTGTACGATAAGTAACAAAAGCCACAACAATTGAAAATAGTTCCTTGAAATGAAGAAATGGGAGGGACAGAGAAAGTGGCAGATGTGAGGGAGTGACAGAAAGAGAGAGGGAGGGAAAAGAAGAGAATAGAGAGACAGCAGCACCAACCTTCTCTGCCTTCTTTGCCTCCAGTGCTTTCTCCTGTCTTTGCTCCCAGTGAAGAGAAGCTCCTACTTATAGGCTCGGATCAACATATAAACAGGTACGTTCATCTTTCGCCTGCTCCTACCTTTTTATTTAACCTTTTAACTCAACCTTTACTTAACCTTGTCCCATCCTCAATTCATTTTTCACTCAAATACCTTTTCTCACTGAGTATATAAGCTTGTCTCCCTGAAGCGCCTGTGCCTCAAACACACTTTACTTAATTTGTATTTCCTCTGTTTGGTTTTGTAGTTTGAAATGGTTGTTTGCATTTGCTGTTTCCACTGTGGCCCAAGATTTGACCCTTGGTTGAACCTTGGGTTGGTACATCTTCTATAAGATGACCTTCTCATCCTCCCCTCCACTCGTTCTTCAGGCTGTTTCTGTTACTTGGCCACATTTTTAGCTCATTTTAGAGGGATGGACCTATGATCAATGCATATCAGGCTAAAAACAGCAATGCCCATGTCTGACTTAATGTGTCTGAAAACATTTGATGGTAGTGTTTATTTGCTTATGTGTCTAAATACACGCCATGGGGCCTGAGGGTTTGTGGAAAGGTCAACGTTTCCAGGGTTTGAACAGAAAGGCTGCTAATAGCTATCCTACCTTCTATTTCTACCATATGCTCCTTTCAATGCATCTGTCAACTTCACTGTGGAAAGTCTCTGTAGGGTGAAGTGGAATATTTTTTTTTCATTATGCGTCTTGTCAGTGGATGGAACGTGAGTTTTGTTAGTTTCTGGATATTTGCGGTCTTGCTTATGTTGCACAGGAATTCACTGTGCATAGCAGCACCTGACAAAAGGCCTAGTATTGTATGATATTCATATTAGTATTCAACTGAGTCAAATGCAAACAATTTGCCTTTTGTTTGACCCAACAAATCTAGTTTAGCCATTTTGAATAATACAGCTTACTATTTTAAGTTGTGCAACCCCATCTAATCGTACATTTACATTGGGCACCTGACTTTATTTTTACATGGAAACATTTAATTTTGATCTGCCTGGTTCAGAAAGATCAAACAACAGGATCTTAAAACATTATGCAATTAAAAAACTCTGAGTTGCTTGGCTTTGAACACCACGTCACTCACTTAACTAACCTTACCCACCACCACCCGTTCCTCCACCCAGGGATGTTGGCTCGCCTATTCTGCGGGGGCTTGCTGCTACTGCTCTCCCTCCCTCTGCTGCCAGCCCAGGAGGTGACGCTGCGCTTGGCCGGGGTGCAGCGCCGCGGCCCCAACGAAGGCCGCGTGGAGGTCTTCTACAACGGAGCCTGGGGCACTGTGTGCGACGACGAGGTGGACCTTAACCTGGCCAATGTGGTGTGCCGCCAGCTGGGCTTCGAGCGCAGCTTCACCTGGGCACACAGTGCCAAGTTTGGCATGGGCCAGGGTATGTATGGTCGTCCACAGCAGCACGGGTCCTCACCCGCACCATTGATTGATTGGTTGATTGATGTTGATCACAGCACTGCTAACCCTCAATCCCAGGTCTGATCTGGTTGGACAACGTACACTGCATGGGCACGGAGCTGTCCATAGCCGACTGCCGCTCCAACGGCTGGGGGATCAACGACTGCACCCACGCGGAGGACCTGGGAGTCATCTGCAGCCCCGAGCGGAGGCCAGGCTTCCCGGCCGCCTCCGTCGCGGAGGCGGTGCCCCAGCCCAGGCAGAGACCCCAGGCGCCCCCGCCATTGGCGCCTGAACAGCCCCCACCCCCGCAGATTCCGCTAGCCCCGTCCCCCTCTTCCTCGTCCAGGAGGGGCCACGAGATCGCCCTGCACCGCAGCCCCTCCGCGCCACGCAGCTCCAGCCAGCCGCACCGCCAGGGCCACCAGATCCAGATCCTGAGGCGCACTCCGGGGTACTCCAGGGAAGGCCAGCAGCCCGGCGCCGCCACACCCCAGGGCCATCCGTTACCGTCCCGTCTGGTGAACGGGGCAGCCTACAGGCAGAGGCCGGACATGGGAAGGAGTACTCCCCCAGCGGTGAGGCGGGAGGCGGAGAGGCAGGGGAACAGGGCCCCTGGGAACCACATGGAGCCAGAAGGTCGTATAACAGACTTTGGAATGGAGACTGATGCCCATTACAGTCAGGTTAGTACATACATGCACACACGCACACACACACACACACACTCACCCACGTATACACGCACAGACACACACAAGCGAACACACACACACACACACACAAATACACACAAGCACATGCACACACACACACACACACACACACAAATACACACACACACAAATTCATAAACGAATACACACACAAGTACTAGGCTCTAAAATGGCGTTGGGCAAGCCTCCACACTTCCAATGGCAGAGTCACCAGTCGACCAGTATACAGGCCTAATTACAGATAAAGAAAAACCAGTTCTCCCACAAATCCAGTTCATCTTTACCAGCATCGACCTCAGGTTTAGTGATCCCAACACCAGTTTGTAAATAGCTCTGGCCGTACCCCCTACTTTTTGGCCGTGAACACCACATGAGGGTGATAGCAGGTCGTTTTCTACATGCCAAGGCCTCCCAGTTGTTAATCTGGCCGAGTTTGCACTCTCTTTACAAGATGTATAGTCATGGTGACACTTGCACTAAGACACTAACCCCCACACCCCTGCTGCTGTCCGTTGGGCCCTGGAGTCCTGATTAAAGGCCTGATTTGGATAAACAGTTTAAAGAAAGACAGGATAAAAAAGTATTAATCCAAGCAACCAAGTGTAAGATTTACTTGACAAAACATCACATGCAAAAGGTGGTCAAAATAAGGTTTTTGCTGAAGTGAAACCAACCCATAACAAAAGTCTGACAATAAGAGAGGGGGACAATACATTTGGTCAAGTATGGGATGTAACGTATGCTCAATGTGTGTGTGTGTGTGTGTGTGTGTGTGCGTGCGTGCTGGACAGGTTTCAGAGCGGGTTCGGCTGGAGGAGGTGCGCCTGCGGCCGGTGATGTCCGGCAACCAGGGCGGTCTGGTGACAGAGGGCGTGCTGGAAGTGAAGCATGCTGGGAGGTGGCGTCACGTGTGCAACCAGGGTTGGGACCTCGGCGGCAGTCGTGTCGCCTGCGGCATGCTGGGATACCCCGCCGCTGAACCGCTTGACATCCACCCCTACCGGTGAGAGAGAGCGAGATAGTATGAGCGAGAGAGCTAGAGAGGGAGATAAAGAGTGGGTGGATGAGGAGGCTGGAACAGTATAAGAATATTTGCAGAAACGAAGGAAATAGCTTCACCATGTGTATGAGCGTGACTACGTTTCTGTCATTGCATGCGCATTTTTGTGTGAAAAGGATGGAAATATGTGGGCTCTTCCCCCCACCTATGGCTGGCCCTCTGGCCCTCTGGCCCTCTGTCCCCCCCCCCCCCCCTCCCCCTTTCTGTAGTAGTAGACGCTTACGGCTAGCAGCTGTCATTAGCATGACCACAAATGGCACGGCTGTGATCCGGCTCCAGGGTCCACTGTGGCATTAGCCGGGCTGGGCAGAATGCCAGCCCTCCCTGGGCCGTGCCCTGAGGGCTCGTGGGCATCGTCGCCGGGCCTCTTCTAAAATAGTCCTAAAGAGTATGTTATTAATGTCAAACCGTACGACTACAGGATTATCATCACCACCATCATCATCATCACTGCCACCATCATCATCACCACCACCATCATCATCAACATGGTGTGTGTGTGTGTGTCTTTAGATAAAAACCTCCCATAGGCATCTTTTAATCTCATGTCATTATATGAAAAAAAAAAGTGTGCGACAGCATTCGAAGTGGCTGGTGTTCAAGAAAGACGACCTTTATTGATCTCTGATACAGCCCAGTGGTCTGCTTCTTATGATGTAGTCACTATATTATATAGCCTTATTTGTTTTGCATCAAGTGCCTACAAAATGTTTCTAATTGAGGACATACTGGAGATGCTGGGAATGTTGCATGTGCATGCCACACACACACACACACTGACCCCCCCCCCCCCCCCCACACACACACACACACACACAGTAACTCACCTCTGCCCCCCCCCCCCCCCCCCGACATAACATACGGCCGTACACAACACAAAAATAAAGATTTAACATCTGCACACATGCCGATGCCCACACATACACACCAGCATGTTTATCTGTCTTCCCACAGGGAGCTTTTTATGGGCCTGGCTAACATGCTGGCTGGGGTGGCATCTGTCTGTCTCCAACAAATACACCTGAATACACCCCTAGTAGCTAGACATACACACATACACGTCTCTCCTCTGCTGCCCCCACATAACTAACATATTCACTGTTCACTGGGACCGCAGCCTCCTTTTATCCTCAACCTGTACTAAAACACATACCGTGTTCCTGCATGTTTGGTGTGTAGATACTACAGTAGTGTTTAGTTTGTGTTGTCGGGATGCAGGTGTGCCAGGTGGTCCAATTTACAGGCCTAAGTAAAGAAAGGTGAACTTCTGTCTAATGATTTCAGTGTATCATGTGTGAACAGTTCGGTTCTCTGTAGGCGCGATAAAGGCACAAAGTGAATGTAGAAAACAGGTGGCTTGCTGTAGGACTTGGCTTGTGAGACACACACTGATGCTGCGTTTCAGCCCCTGTTGTGTTGCTTTAGACATGCTTCGGTTGTTATTATTGCTAGTTTTTCCATCCCGTCTACGGTGCATAGGGATAGTAGAATAAATAAACAGCAGTACCAAACTCACACTTCCAATGTGAACAACATTCAGTTCCCTCTGTTGCGCAACCTTGTTTGTGTATTCACTAGTTTTGGTCGGCCCTACACCTGACCGCACGCCAAATGAATGGAGCGTCCCATTTCTGTCCCACAGTAAACATCTTGTGGAAAGAAAGAGAACATTTTTAGGCCCAAAAAGATTTAAAATCAACAGAAAGCCGATGTTCTGCATTGAACGAGGTATTGGGTGGTAGATGTATATTTGTTTTAGTGGTCACCCCTTTGAAAGGGTTTCCTGGGTTTGAAAGCCTAAGGGGTTTCTAACAAGCTTCTGACAGCAGTGTGTTTTCACATGGCTTGAGCCTTTGCTGCCATGCTGGCACTCTCCGGTGTCTGCGAGGCCTCCGGTCCCTTTCACTGAGGCTGCGGCCCTTCCCCCACGCTGTAATTATGGCCAAAGAGCCTCTCTGGATCTTTTTAATCCAGAACGTTCTCTTGACTGAACCTGCTCCACCGTGCGTTTCAGCGGACTCTTAAGTGGCTTTCGTTTTCTGCTGTGGGTTTGTGAAACTTTTGTCTCCGTCTCGGCCTGTTAGAACAGTTCTGTGGACTTTTACAGATGTCGCAGCACTGCCCTGCATTGCCCTTTATTGTTTAAAGGCCAGTGTTAAATCCATTTATCCCTCTTTTCATCAGATGCACGTCTTTTACTTATTTAGTCTAATCGTGGCTCTTGCTGGTTACTTTCCCCTTCTGACCATCCACTTTGAGTCCAAGCCTACTGGCTGTCTTTTTCCCCCAACTGTGCATCCAGAACACACGTCCAGACGTGCATGGAGCAGTTCAGAAGGTGAAATAGTTCAATAGGATTCTATCGATTTTCAGGGAGACTTATACATGTATGTATGTGCGTGTGTGTGTGTGGGGGGGGGGGGGGGGGCATGGGTCTTATGAGAGAGGTGTGGTATGTGTGCAAGAAACTGGAGCCTGTGAGTGAATGGATTGTTCCAAGCAGGCAGGTTTGAAGCCACCATAATAACAGGTTATCTGGCCTATTCCTGTCTGTAGGTCCTCCAGCTTCTCCATGGCATAGTGTGGTCAGATTCGCCTAGAGGAGTTGTTTTCAACATCCCCATAAGCAGGGAGGGTGAGATACAAAAAAAAAGAAATACAATGGAACGAAAACAACATGTATGTAAACGCCAACTTGAATTAAGGACAATGGGACGATGCACATGTCTGTTAAGTATAAAACCCATGAGAAGATACTGTGGGGGGGGGGGGGGGGGGGGGGGGCAGTTTCTTTGTGGTGCTTGTTAAAAACGTCCCAGTTAACATAGTCTTACATCACTCGCTTGTTGTTTCCCAGCATGCACGGCGGTAGCCCTGTGCTCCTCTTTATAAGCAGGGTGAGGCAGGCTCACTGATATGTGAGCGCATTTGCATGTCTGCCGTGTGTTAATGAACATGCTACTCCTCCAACCGCACTGCAGACACTGCCGGGCAAACCCGGAGCAATTATATTGGTAGCACTCCCTCTTCAGCAGCTCAGCAACACCCCCACCACTACCCCCCCCCACCCCCCCCCCCCCCCCCCCCCCCCCCCCCCCCCCCCGTCCCCCCCCGTCCCCCTTTCACACACACACATACACACATGCACACACTCAGAGCAACCAACACCTGAAATGGCTGTCTTGTTTTAATTTACTGTTTTGTGAAACCTTGGAAAAGGCTCTTTGTCTATTTAATGTATATACACATCACCAAAACAATATAGACACTACGCCTACAGCATAGACAGACTGGCAACAAAAAGACATGTGTACACATTCACACATGCAGACCCATACTACCTCCACATACTCACATACTCACACACACATACACATACACACATATTTGACAATATACATATTATTTATATTGTTCCATTTATTTCTATTTATTCATCTATATTTGTATATTGCAAGCCACAGAATCTGAGAGGACATAATGTTCCGAGGCATTCTCCTATACCTCATTTTCCCCAATGCCTGTGAGACTTGTTCCATTGTGTGTGTGTGTGTGTGTGTGTGTGTGTGTGTGTGTGTGTGTGTGTGTGTGTGTGTGTGTGTGTGTGTGTGTGTGTTTGTGTGTGTGGTTTATGCACTGCAAAAGCTCCCTCCACCGCACTGACTTGTGGTCTCCACTGAGGTTTACCCTCACAGGCCCTCTGAGCACTAAGGATGGAGGAGGAGGCTGGGGGAGAAGCTTAGGGAGGCTAGGAGGGTAGCTAAGAGGCTGGAGGCTAGGAGGCAGGGGGAGACTATGAGGCTGTGATGATGCTAGGAAGGAGGCTAGGGGGCTGGAGGAAGCTGGGCGAGGCTAGGAGGCTGGGGGGAGGCTTAGGAGGCTTTGGGCAGGTTAGGGGAGGCCGGGGGGGCTAGGAGGCTGGGGGAGACTAGGGAACACTAGGAAGCTGGAGGTGGCTAGGAGGCTTGGAGGCTTGGGAGCCTAGTAGGCTCAGGGGGCTATGAGGCTTGGGGGAGGCTAGGACGAAGGCTAGGAAGCTTGGGGGAGGCTAGGAGGCTAGGGAGGAGGCTAGGAGGCTGAGGCTCTGCTGGAGATACAGTCTCTTTCAGCCACTTCCCATTGTTCTGAATATCACTGGGGATCCATGTTGGTTAGTGGTTAGTGGCATCATTTCTCTTTGTGTCTGTGCTCATAGGGACTGATGTTGGTGTCTGAGGTCACATTACACCTGTTTCTGGTGTGACTGTAAGCCTGTGTGTGTGTGTGTGTGTGTGTGTGTGTGTGTGTGTGTGTGTGTGTGTGTGTGTGTTTGTGTGTTTGTGTGTTTGTGTGTCTGTGTCTGTGTGTGTTTTTGTGTGTCTGTGTGTAACACTTCCCAGACTAGTCTGGTTTGTGAATCATGCTTTTTATTGAAGTCTCCCATTTCTTCCCCCACTGTTTGCAGGCTTTTAGTGTGGTAAATGTGTCTACTGTGTGTGTCTGTGTGTGTGTGTGTGTGTGTGTGTGTGTGTGTGTGTGTGTGTGTGTGTGTGTGTGTGTGTGTGTGTGTGTGTGTGTGTGTTTGTGCTGCCTGGTATTGTGGGTTAACTTTGGATCAACAGGGTGAACGTTTGGATTGGACTTCTAATATTATGTCCATAAAAGTGGACAACGTTCTGTGTCAACCCTGTGGTAGCTCTCAATAGGCTGGTAGCAAGAATTAATACCCGTCTCTTTATGTGTATTTATAGCGCTGTTCCACATATAGGTTCCACGCCAGACATCTTCTATAGAGGCGCTTTCAAACTAAAATATCCATGAATGAGGGATAAAAAATAAAATAAAACAGGAAGGAAGAAATGGTTCTGGTTTTAGAAAAAAAAGACAGAGAATAGAATCTGTCTCCCTCATTGTTCCTCCCATTCTCTGTTTTATAAAGACATGCACAAACACATATGTATATATATTGATATATCTATATATGTATATTGATATAGTGATATATTATTATTATATTATATATATATATATATATATATATATATATATATATATATATATATATATATATAGCACTTTGCCAACTGGCATTTACAGCTTTCAGTTCTGAGACTGTAATGAGATATATAATGGAAAGGTAAGTAAGGGTATGTGAAACAAACAGCAGACAGGAGCAGGAAAAGCACCAGTATGAGAGGCAACATGTAAACTCAGGGTATAGAAGAGAGACCGCACATGAGATGAGAGCTATCTTTGTAAAGCAAACAAAGGAGATAGGTCTGAAGAGAGTGTGATGGCATGGCTGTTAAAACGTCCCCAATCCTTTCTTGTCTTTCAGGAAACTGTGGGACTCCAAGATGGCCGACCCATCCTCAAGGTAAAGTCACCAGAGTCTCTTTTGGAGATAACATTCATCGATATCTGTGATCATAGAAATACTTATATTTTGACGTTTCGTTTTTTGCATTGTCAATAATACTCACATTGTGTATGTAGATATATTTTCCGTATATATTTAGCTTTTGTAGATTTTACTCACTACTTAGTTGAGCTCAACTTTTCTATATCTCTTTTGATCTATCTTTACCTTCTGCTGTGATGCTCATATGTTATCTTATCTCATAATTTCCCGCCCTTTCACTCCCTCCGTCCCTCTGTCGGACCCCAGGCTGCGGGTGCTCTCCAGTAAGAAGGGCTACTGGGTGGAGAAGGTGCAGTGTCAGGGGGCGGAGGCGTCCTTAGCCCTGTGCCCGGCCCAGCTCTCCATCCCCCGGAGTGAGACGCCCTGCCCTGGGGGGATGCACGCCGTGGTGCGGTGTGTCCCTGGAGCTCAGTTCGCCAACGCTGGAAGACCCCCTACTGTTCAGGTTGGCATGGCTTGCTTTGTTGTTATTATATGAATTATTATTAGTAGTAGTAGTAGTAGGAGTAGGAGTATTAGTAGTAGGATTGCCATCATACTCATTCATCATTACGTATTCATTTAGTTGATCACATGTACCACAAAGGTATGAATAATAATCAACTATAATATAAATTAAGATATATCATATTCTGTAGTTTATCTTACCTAGCCCATGACACTTTGGATAGGAAAGTATTTTCTTCTATATTTTTCTAATCTCCCGACCTACACACACACACACACACACACACTACAGCCGGTGGTGCGTCTGAAGGCCGGGCCGCGGCTGGGAGAGGGCCGCGTGGAGGTGCTGAGGGAGGGGAAGTGGGGCTCGGTGTGTGACCACCTGTGGGACGTCCCGGCGGCCAGCGTGGTGTGCAGGGAGCTGGGCTTCGGGACCGCCAAGGAGGCCCTCAACAGAGCCCAGCTAGGGCAGGGTGAGATGAGGCACCACGCTAACTGTGTTGATGGCCAAGTCCATTATTAGACTCAAATATACTTCAGTAACATCTCATTTGACGGAGATTCAATGAGAGCCTTTGTCGTCTTTCCTTCGTCAACCTTTTGGATGTACGTAATACGTGACACCTAGCTTCAGTTGAATATCCCAAAGACAGCATAGCCATGTAGACCTGGTTGGCAAACAACCTATGGAAAGATGCAAAACACATTCAGAACAGATGACCTTCAGGTACACTGAGCTTTTGGTTAACGTACACAAAGTTCAGAAAGCCATCACAAGTTCAAGTGGCCATACGGTTCCTTCAGACTAAACACCACTTCACACGCCAAACACTTCCCATTCTAAACACAGTTGTAGAGAACTGCCTGCAGCCAAATAAGCACAAATAAATAAAGTGATTGTTGCAGTTCAATACTAACGGTGATCAACTGGCTCAAAATAAACATGAAAATATGAAAGACGAGCCATCTTTGAAACCCTTGAGTCAACCACGGTTCATATTTGGCAGGCCCCGGCACGTTGACTGATTGCAATCGCTCTCTGCGGTGCTGCACAAGTCACGGCAGAGATGTGCGATACAGACATATGTGTATTTATACGTCGCCAATTTAAACACCGCTATTTTCTTTTGCTGCCACTCGTTGTCTCTCTACCAGAACTCTATAATCACGTTGATTTCCTCCCATTCTGTGAGTATGCTGTATGTTCCCTTCGTGGACGGCTTTGTAGAAGCTTGATGGCTTTATAGTGGTGTTACACAACAGAGTGCCATGGAGAGGCAGCACGGAGCAAGCACCATTATAACAATGGGAAGATGCTGCGTCTGGCACGTCTCTAACTCAAAAGAGACCAAGAGTCACGTAAAGCTGCTGTTTTAGTGAGCACAGCACATGTTAAATAAAACATTGGGCTGAGGTCAACTGAGCAACTACACAAGCAGTAGGGGAAGGACATTTAGTCCGGGATAGGCACAATGCCGCCAGTGAAACTGAGTGACTTCATTTACTATTTGTGGCCAAATTATAGGCTGTGTCTGTGAGAGGCCTCACACACCTACTCAAATACACGCTCAAACCTTTTCCTCCAGTCTGAAAATGTATAAAGTGTTACTCTGATGTACTGTCAGTGTGTGTGTGTGTGTGCGCAATTTTTGTGTTTTTGCATGCATACGTGTGTGTGTGTTTTTGATTAATAGCTTCTTTTTTTCTATTTGCATACCACATATAGTAGTGCTGATTGGAAATAAAATACATTTCAAATGTAGTTGTGTTTCCTGTATGAAAGTGTGCATGTTGCTATGCCTGCATCTGCCTATTTCCTCAATAAAACATATGTGAATAACAAGTCTAACTGCCATGATTGTAGGTTCTGGTCCCATTCACATGAACAGCGTTCAGTGTACCGGCCGGGAGCGGTCCATCATGGACTGCACCTTCAGAGAGGTTCCACTTTACAGCTGCAAACACAACCAGGACGTGGCAGTCCGCTGCAATGTCCCCAACACTGGCCTGCAGGCAACGGTATGAACCTGCACACTAACCTAATCCAATGTACTGCAATCTAATCTCATGAAATCTAATGTCATCTAATCTTAATATAATCCAATCTAAATCATAATCTTTATCTTAATCTAATTTCAGTTTTAATATAATTGAATCTAATCTCATCTACTGTACTCTACTCAAATCTAATCTAAACTAATCTTTGTCTAGTCTAACAACTGATTTCAATTTCAAACTATAAGGTAAAGGGAGGTGCTTATCCAACCTAACTCCTCCTCCTCCCCCCTCCTCCCCCTCCTCCTCCTCCCCCAGGTGCGTCTGGCTGGTGGCAGGGAGGCCTCAGAGGGCCGTTTGGAGGTGCTGATGGAGGTGGGGGGGGTCAAGCGCTGGGGGTCTGTGTGCAGTGAGAACTGGGGACTCAACGAGGCCATGGTGGTCTGTCGACAGCTGGGATTCGGCTTCGCATCTCGGGCTCACCAGGTGAGGACATCAACCGTTGGCTACACACAACACAACATGATACTACGCAGTTCCATACGATACAATAGGGCCAGGTACAACACGCCACACAATACAGGATATTACTGTATCTTACCGCACCTGTCAGCACAACACAAGACTATGCATTTTAATACAATACTTTTTTCCGCTCAATCCCAACTGTCCGTTTTTCGATGTTATTGTTGTTTTTGTTCTTCTTTTGCATCTCCTCCCCTCCCCTCTCTCTCTGCTGTGTTATTACTGAAGCCTGGGGTAATTACAGGCTTCTCAAATGTCCTCTTCCACTGGAACTAAAATAAGAGAGCAGGAAAGGAAAAGCAGAGAAAGATTTGAAGTGAGAGCGAGAGAGAGAGAGAGAGAGAGAGAGAGAGAGAGAGCGAGAGAGAGAGAGAGAGAGCAAACACAACTGAAATGAAAATAGAGCTGTACTTGCAAAAAAGCGGTGGGTGTGTGTGTGTCTGTATGTGTCTGTGTGTGTCTTGAGGGAGTGCTATGACAGATGGTGGTAAAGAAAATATGACAATAAACATCATAAATGCTAGGCTTTTTAAACAACAGGATTAAGTGACAATCTGCAGAGAACACAATCCGATGTCTATCTGTTTGTGTGTGTGTGTGTGTGTGTGTGTGTGTGTGTGTGTTTGTGTGTATGTGTGTGTGTTTGTTTGTGCGTGCGTGCATATGTGTGTGTGTGTGTGTGTCTGTGTGTGTGTGTGTGTGTGTGTGTGTGTGTGTGTGTGTCTGTGTGTGTGTGTGTGCAGGAGACCTGGTACTGGCCTGGGACCCCAGACGCCAGGGAGCTGGTCCTGAGCGGGACCCACTGCGATGGCACTGAGCTGTCCATCCAGCGGTGCCGGCGCAACACCCACGTCTACTGCCCCAGAGGGGGGGAGGGCCGGGCTGCCGGGGTAACCTGTGTGGAGAGTAAGCCCGGAAACTAACTCCACCACCCCCACCCACCCCCACCCATCCCCAGTCCTCAACACAGTACCTCTGCAGAGTGGTGCACAGATTTTGATTGAAAAGTTGAAATCCTATCGAAGTGTCAGATTTAGCAGGAGTGGCCAATCCCAGTGAATGACATCTGGGCAGGGTGCCACTTGTAACCTCGGTCTCTTCCAACCCCCCCCCCCCCCCACCCCACGCAGCGGCCCCTGACCTGGTGGTGGACGCCCAGCTGGTGCAGGAGACGGCCTACCTGGAGGACCGATCCCTCCACCTGCTGACCTGCGCCAACGAGGAGAACTGCCTGTCGTCCTCGGCCTCCCGCATGACCTGGCCCTACGGCCACCGCCGCCTGCTCCGCTTCTCCTCCCGCATCATGAACCTGGGCCGCGCCGACTTCAGACCCAGGGCCACCAGGGAGTCCTGGACCTGGCACCAATGCCACAGGTGGGGACCCCTGGGAGGGGTGGGGGGGGGGGGGGGGGGGGGGGGGGGGGGGGGCTAAGATGCCTGACTCCCAGCCCGAAAAGGTCCTGGGTTCCAACCCCCAATGTCGGCAGTCTAGGGTAGTCTAGTGGTTAGAGAGTTTGATGCCCGGTCCAAACGGATCTGGGTTTGAACCACAGTGTCTGCAAGTTTATTTGTGTTAGGCATCCTTGAGCAAGAGGCCTAACACCGGTTCCCAAATGACTTTTATATCTGACAATTCCCTTGCAAGCCGTTTTGCATCAAAGGGTCCTCTATCTAAAGTGTCTAAAGTGTAACATAGAAAGCAGCAGGATCAGGGTTTTTCAGAGTGTGACTATACTCTGCATACGCACAGCATGCATTTCATAAGTACAATTTATATAATTTAACACAATAGACGTTCCACAGTTCCACAATTACCATCAACTTGCTTGACTGGGAAACCTGTGGTTAGAATGAGAAGGAGTGAGTGCTCTAATCATGTTGGCGTCTTATCTCTGCGGTTGTGGTGTTTTGAGTCCTAAAGAGAGAAAGAGAAGCAAAACCAAGCCTCTTCCTCCTCTTAACCTCTCAACCCTCAAATGAACAGTTAGAACCCTTTTTTATACTTTTTGCTAGATTGTTTGGCGTGTGTCCTGTGTGTGTGTGTGTGTGTGTGTGTGTGTGTGTGTGTGTGTGTGTGTGTGTGTGTGTATGTGTGTCTGTGTGTCTGTGTGTGCGAGCGATAGCGAAAACAAAACCGTCAGATATAATCTTATTTTTTGGACATATATAATCTTATTTTTTGGACATATATTTTACCATGGAAATCTATTTTCCAACCTTCCGTCTAGAATAGCATTAATAAAAATGTAATGACTCATTCTTTCCGTGAGGTCCTTGGAGATAACAACAGACACTTTTATCCGCCAATAAGAGACTCAACTCCAGGACAGTAGCCTGGAAAAGTTTTCAACCGATTTAACTGTGACTTCTTAGTCAAAGGTCTGACTGTTGAACCTTTGTCCTTTTGAAAACGTCTCCTGTGTTCCTCTCCCAGGCACTACCACAGTATCGAGGTGTTCACCCACTATGACCTGCTCACCCTGAATGGGACGAGGGTGGCTGAGGGCCATAAGGCCAGCTTCTGTCTGGAGGACACCTACTGCCCTGAAGGTAGCAAGACATGCTCTGTTTTACTTGTACTTTTACCTCTATTTGACCAGATATCATCTATTTCTGTTTTATGCTGCAGCGGGTTTTTTTACGATAGCTGACATAGACGAGACAGAGAAAATTCAACGAAAAGGCCATGGAAGATCATGTTTAGCTCCAAGAAAAACACTTACTTTGAACAGTGATACATTACACTGACACACACACACACACACACACACACCCAGACATGCACACAGATGGACGGATAGACACACAGCCTAAATACTTTATACTTTCTTCTTTATGCCAAAGTATTGAACCCATACAGACACATTGCGGTCAACCCTCGTCTCTCCGCATTGTGCCAACAGGGCTCCAGAAGCGCTTCTCTTGCTACAACATGGGCGACCAGGGCATCTCCGTAGGCTGCTGGGACACCTACCGACACGACATCGACTGCCAGTGGGTGGACATCACGGATATACGCCCTGGTGAATACATCTTCCAGGTCAGGATGCACCAATTATCATGCCACTATCTGGTTGAATGCAAACTCCTTGCACAGCTCTTTAGTCTATATAATTTGCTCTTCTGAGTATTTATAGGACGTTTAAAGTCTCCATTCACTAAAACCCAAAAGGTTGGAGGGGAAATCATGATGTAATTATATCCATCATTTTGGTTGTTTGAATTGCCTCTTAAATTGACCGGAAAAGGCAGCTCCATATAGGAAAAGAAAAACTTAAAGGTATTTTCTGACAATTCTGAGAACAAAAAGATGAAACACTGTGATAGCGACTATAATTTCAGCAAAATTTGTCCCGGCTGCGATTCCAGACACTGATGTATTCATACTGCGTACAGTGTGTAGTTTATGGGTGTGTGCATATTTAACAATCACAAATTGAACCTGCACTTAGTGAAAACGTAGACCCAGTATTAGTCAAAGAATGCAAACCGAGGGCTTAGAAATGGGATTTAAAAAAGGCTCAGTCAGCATTGTCAGCAAACAGAATCTAGTTTTATGTATTTATATTATATGTATATTTCATTTTAGATGATATGCCCTTGATTCTCGTCCCCTGAAAACAACACTCCTCAGCCTATATAATACTACTTTATAAAGTATGAATTTGTCTGAGGTTAATGTGTTAGTGTTAGTGTGTGTGTATGTGAATGTGTATGTGTGAATGCGTGAGTAAAGCACATCCATCACCACTGTGTGTGTACACTAGACAGACCCCTACACACACATCCATGAGTCATGTCTTAACTCCATATAACCAGAGCCCTTGTCACAAACAGTAGATCCAAGCATCACTATGGCAACCAAGGGGGCCAGCAACGCTTTGTGGTTTGCCATTAAGGTCCCATATATATTTGCGTTAGAAGTGACAGCGATGTGAGTGTCGAAGCGGCAGTTCCTCTGTGGAACTGGGTGTTTCTCAGGCCGCTGGGGGAGCAGCCGTTTTTAGGTGCCTGCATTTAAACCTATGAGTCATGTCCACCTCAGCCTGATTATCGCTGATTGCCCCGTCATTTAAAAATCAGCAGCGAAACCTCGTCGCCTTTTATATGACAGTGACAGCCCTTTCATTGCATTATAAAGTAGGCCCTGGACCCTTTCTTTCACATCATTGTGTCAGCTGTTAAAAAGGGAATGAACTGCAGCCAAGTTAATATAGTGTTCTATAAAATATGTGCTGGAATCTTTGTCCCCTGCTCTTATGCAATGTGGAATTAAGTGTTGGGGGGGGGGGGATTAGGCTGAACCAAGGAGTATACATATAATAATAATTATCAATGTTTTACTTAAATCCAAAATGTTTCTATTTAAATATAGCTCCGGCCGCAGAACTCCTTTATAAAACGTGAAAGAGCACGGCTTTAAATAATATGTGGTCAGGTTATCTGTTTGAAGTGAGCATCATGAAAAATCATTTGTGTTTTATATATAGCCTATACTGCAGACAGACGGGTGGAGAACTAGCAACCATGGCAACCGACCATAGCAGCGTCCTAATGATACGCTGCAGTCGAAATACCAGCCAGAACTGTCATGGTTTTCCTCGGCTCTTCCTCCTCTTGGACCAGATAAGATTAGATGGGATATCATGGCTATCGAGAACCCGCCTGTCACTTAACCTCAAACCTACCAAAACCAAATTTAGGTTAAAACCTAAATAAACCCTCCTCTAAGCCTCCCTGTCTAGTCCATGGCTCAGCTCAGACTACTTTGAGATGATCTAAGTCACTGGAGGTAGACACTCTCAAGTGTTCCCTTGTTTAATTCCCTGAATTTCCCTGAATTCCCTGAATTTCCCTGAACTTAGGTTACAAAAATACTTACAAAAAAATATATATATACTTAAGCAAAAATAAATGTACCGGTGTATATACCGTGTAAGTGTCATACAATTGCTCCCATGGAATAATACAATTGTTTTAATAATCTGTGCCACTATATAGTCATATATACATGCACCTTTGCACTCTGGTTGGAGGCTTACTGCGTTTCGTTATACTGTAGGCCTACTTACGCTGTGCAAATGCCAATGAAATAGAATTTGATCTAAACTAACACGGGTCATCAAAGTATCATCCCCATATCTTTAATCGGTTGTGTCTTGGCACAGGTGGAGGTGAACCCGTCACTGGACATGGCCGAGTCGGACTTTAAGAACAACGTGATGCGCTGCCGGTGCAAGTACGACGGAGCTCGAGTCTTCATGTTTGGCTGCCATGCAGGTAAGAGTAGTCCTACCTTTAAAAACACTAGAGACTATATTGTTTCTATACATAGGCATACTGTCACAAAACACTAGACTACATACTCTATACATAGGCCTACCATTACTAAACACTAGAGACTATATACTATACATAGGCCTACCATTACTAAACACTAGAGACTATATACTATACATAGACCTACCGTTACTAAACACTAGAGACTATATACTATACATAGACCTACCGTTACTAAACGCTAGAGACTATATACTAAACATAGATCTACCCTTACTAAACAGTACACTTTATAATCTCTATACATATGCCTAACTAAACTAAACACTACAGACTATATACTAAACAGTACACTTTAAAATCTCTATACAAAGGCCTAGCTTTACAAAACACTACAGACTATATATTCTCCGTACATACGCCTACCGTTTTGAAGCAGTAACTGTATACTCTCTATCCATACCGCTCCCCACATTTTCCTATTCTACATGTTAAATGCTGAATGAAACGTTAACGTTAATGTTAATTTACCCTTCCTTTCTTTACATTCAGCTGATTCGTACAGTCCCGAGTCAGAGGACCTGTTTGATCACCAACGCCAGCTCTCCAACAACCTCCTATGAGTGAAGAAGTCAGAGAAATCAGACCAAAACAAATGAAACCACACGTCAAAAACACAAGGAATGGAGACGGAAGGGCAAGAGAAAACCACAATGGCTCCTTCTAAAGTATTCCTGAATATTCCTTTTGGGAAGAGATTAATGAGATGAGAGAGGGGGGTTAATTCAAAAGGGTCAAATTGAGATTAACTGGGCATCCCCTGGAGACGGAATGAATGAATGAATGAACGAATGGGTGGATGGATGGATGAATGAATGTTGTAAGAAACGTTAGAAAGGAATGACCACAGGAAAGACAGGGTGTTTTGAGATGAAAGGAAGGCATTTCAACTGTCAAAATTGGTAGTTAGAGCAAGTTTCAACTAAATTTAGAGTACTTTGCACCGTTAATTTAAGTATAATCATAGTTTTAAGTTAATGGCATGAAGGCATGGGAATACAAAGCAACACCTATATGTTTTCGGGGAGGCCGTCATCCACCTAGTTTATACTATTTAGTACAAACAGAATATACTGTACAGATTTAATACCAGCTGGAGTCATGCTGTCGTAGTTAAACATTACAAATGCAGTATTGACTGTGCAGACTGTGTGATGCGTTGTTTTTTAAATGAGAACTGACATATTTCATGGTGCTATTTGCTTTATTTGAATAAATGATGTAATGTATTGCAAATGTATTGTCATGTACAGTTTGATATTACCTCTCTGGATTATTTTTCTGTAGCTAGCTCAATAATTTATACTGAATTGTGTACTTTTGACATACTTGATACTTGTTCCTGTGTAACTTAGTTGTGTATTGTACTTTATTTTGTATTATGTTTGTTTGTTCTTTAGCTATCTGACAAACATTAGCATCACCTCTTGAGTTCTCATTGTTTTAACAGTATTCAACAGTAGTTGGTAATGGTAGTTTAAAAAATAAACATGAAATTGTAAAACTACAGTTTATTTGGGGTATGGTTATTTGAATGACGACTAACTAACCACTACTAATGCAGTGATGAAAAAAGATGTGCATATACACAACAAAAATATTGTCTATTTTCTATAGCTTTCACCCCCTAGTGGTTTTTGATTCCCTTTTCAAAGTAATCATTTATGCTCAATGACTGCAGCCAGCTGAGGGTTCAAGTCTGAACCAACAACTGGGTTTCCCATCCTCCCGTATAAAGCCCATGCCAACCAGCACTTTACAGCTGTTTCCAACCTCATTCCGACTGATGAGCAAACACAAACACACTGGAAACTCTCCCAGCCGACCGCCGCTTGCTTAAGAAGACTAAATATACTCCCAAGGTTGGCTGCAGTTTTACTCGTCGGTCCTTTGGTCTAGAATTTGTTCATTTTTATGCTTTGCATGTGAAAAGTAATCGCCTAAAAGGGTGTATACAGAATATCATCTAAATAAACTCTGACCTGGGGAAGGCCGCAGAAGTGAGTTTGACATGTTAAAGCTTTTTTATTTTCTCTGCAGTTCTGATGTAACCTCTTCTCCATGGGAAATGCGTTATGGGTTAATTACTGTAGTTAAAATAAATACCATCATTCTAAGACACTTAGCATACGCTGAATGGTAGCCCTCTACATGGAGAGTATACCACAGTCAAGCAGTTCATGGTCACGGCCACTGCCCGGATAACAACTATCCTTGAAGGCATGTCTTTTACCTACTTTAGTTTCATTGTGGTGATGTCAACAATGTCCCTACCTTGTCATGGGCAGACAGCCTGCAGAGCGACCCCAGTGCCAGGGAAGCCCTTGTGTGTCTGATGCTATGTCCACACATTCATCTAATTTGCCACATGACGCATCGCTTTCAGCTTTTTAAAACCACAAATGGCTTAGTTGTGGTTTGTATCTAGTGAACTTATTCTAATGCAGGGTGCGTTACCTACTCATAAAACCACAATAAAACTTGAAAAGTGTGGCCAAGCTTAGATCTCGCAGTGGTGCTGGAAAGAGCGGTTGAGAGTGACTCAAGGGGCTATAGGTCTGTCTTGAAGCTTGAAGTGGGAGCTGCATCCAACACAGCTAAGATTTAGCCATCCCCCTGCTTGGAAAAGCCCATTGGAACTAAGGGTAAAGAAAGGGTGGGCTTACAAAACAAAACTACAATAGAATTAGACTAGTTTTAATCAGACTTTTGCACAACCAAAAAAAGACATTGCAGTAACATGTTATTAAACAATAACTAAAGATACATTTTAAAGGACATTTCAAAAAGCATGAAGCACTGAGAGGAACAGAGCAGAGTCTATTCTTCAGTAATTTGGTTAACGTAAAAACAGTACTCAATTCTAAATGACTGAAAAAGCTAAGCTGGCTCTGAAGCTAAATCATAGTATTATTGCACTGCATCAGTTTCTTGATCTAATGAATCCAGACTCCTGTGACCCGATTTTTCCAAGAATGGCGTCCTAATTAGAAAGCAATGCACACAATTACAAGGAGATGGTAACGATAATGAAATAATAAGAGGCAACTCGTCTTAGAAAACTATTTTCTATTTGCGTGGTCGCTTACTCAACATGCCGACACAAATGTTGAATGACAAAATAACAGGTTGTTGGTGAAAATAGGTTAATTTAGGTTGGAATGCCCAGAATTAAACAAAGACTCGCCATGCAGGCTACAGATCTGAAAATAAACAACCTTCAAATTATAATTTAATAATGGGTGAAAAAGAAACCTTCACTTTATACATTTTCATATGGATATTCCTTGCAAAGCCATGCATAGTCCAGAAAAAAAGGTTTGTTTAAAACTCAGAAGAGGCCTGATCCAAGAGGGTCTACTTCAAAAAGGTCAGTTACTATTGATATGATAAAGACGGATCCTATTTAGATCCAACTTTATCACTCTATACAGCATAACCAAAACACTCAAGGTTTGGTGTAAAGCACTCTGAATGAGCACTGTTTATGTAATGGAACAAGGCTCCACATAGAGAGCCAGAGTGGACACCAAACCCTGTGCCTGGATCAGTGGAGACACTGAAAAGCAACAGGGCTTGGGTGACTACTGCTCCCACCCTGGCGAGAAGCGAGCTGTCCTGTAAGTAAAAA
Organism: Lota lota; assembly: GCA_026745465.1. Lineage (NCBI taxonomy): Eukaryota > Metazoa > Chordata > Actinopteri > Gadiformes > Lotidae > Lota > Lota lota. The sequence goes on from JACYXH010000572.1 coordinate 3,270,701, forward strand.
CCAGGGCCAAGTTAGATAATAAAATGTTCTCCAGCTGGGAGAGAAGGAGGTGGGCAGAGCGCAAAGTATAGAGTCCGGTTTTATATGGTCCACATTGGAGAGCTATGGTATTGAGACTGCCCATTACGTGGCCAGTGATAAACAGCAAATGGAGAGAGGGCTGCGTTCTGTCCAGTGTAGAACACAAGGGTCCGTCCTCTCTACTCAATTTCCCTCCCAGGCGTCTTCCCGCTGTTTGGCGGCCATGCGCTTTTGATCTGAAACAAAAGTGGTTCACAGACAGACACACAGGATTCAGCATATCCATCCCTGTTTGATCGCATTAAAAATGATTTGTTATCCTACAGTTTGCCTCTAATCGCATTGACAGTTTGTTATGTCATGCATATAAATAAAGTTGTTTTAATCCTCTCTAGACACGCGATGGTCGGCTCTAGAGCCATCGCAGCGTTGATTTCTAACCCACATTGTCATTTTGCATGTAGATCAACAACAGGACATCCGTCCCAAGCCCAAAGGGACCCATTTATAGCTTGTTTAGCACAGGTCACAGTCTTCATTTTGGACTCAAGCTGAAAAGACAACCACTTGTGGCTTTGCATGCTATGATCTTCCGCTGCAACTGTTGAGGGACACGACGGCTACAGTAATTAGAGACTTGTTAGGATTCTGCAAACTGTCAACAGACATGAGGAGCAAAGCTAAATTTTTCTTTTCTTTAATTGGACCTCTGATTTAGTTTCGATTTTCTTTAAGACAGCTCCCACTTGTGGAAGTTACCTTGCATTGCAAACATGAATGACTTGTTTCAAATTATGATAAAGTAAGGTTAGTCATGGATGGGCATCCGAATCTAGTGTCTCCTTATTTGCTTTGAAAATCATTCAGATATCCATATAATTACCCAGGAGAAGCATACTAAGAAAATGATTAAAGCTTCAAGCTACATTTTGGGTAAAATCCCACACGCTAAAAGACAAGCATGTTTGGTGTACCTCTGGCCTCCTGGATTTTCTTCCTCTCTGCATCGCGATCTTCCTTGCTCTGGGGGCTCTTCACCCCCAGGGCTCCGATCACCATCCTGCGGGCCAGCATCGCGCTGGTCTGGGGTCTCTCCTTAGCGGGCAGCAGGTAGTCTGGGGGGGCAAGAGGAACATGCACATGAATGGTCCGGCATGGGGAGTCACCCTTATAATCCCCCAGCTACCATCTAGTGGGCATTAGCGGAGCATCTTGGCATCCCGGTTTATCTCTCCCCCGCCCCCCATCCTTCATATTCTATACCTAGACTTACCTTTGCTTCTTTAACTTATTAATGGCACCATCTACACTTAAGGAAAATGAGTGGCGTATAAATCCTTTTGAGACCGACAAAAGTTTTTTTGCAGACAATATGAAAATATGTATACCCACACAGATCTCAAACTCAAAATATTGTTCTGCAAACACCTCATGCACAAATCATTTTTACACACACAATGCATGCCCCCCACACACTCTCCCACACACACACACACACACACACACACACACACACACACGTCGGTTAACACTCATTTGACCTCATACAGTTTGATTGATCAATTCCATGATAAATAAAGAGAGGACCATCATGAATGTGTGTGGGCTGTACCTGAGCAACTCCGAGCCTTGGCCTTGGTAGCAGCAGAGGACTTGGAGAGGGGTCGCACCTTTAATAGTGGCTGTTTGGATCTCAAGGCATCCCGGGCTTACATTAAACAACATAGAAAGAAAGAAAAAAAGATTGCTTATTATATTATATAAAAGACATGAAATGGATAAAAAACGTACGTGAACATTTGCTTTTTGTACAAATGATTCAAAACCACCTTACTAACCTGCTACGGGGCTGGAGAACAGAGCAAGAGCATGACTTTCATCAACCCAATGGATGTCAAGGCCTTTCAGCCTGGGGGGGGAAGAAAGAAAGAAAGAAATTAGTATAATGCCTTATAAAGATATTTACACGTACTGAAAATGTGATTGTGCGATCTTAAGAGAGCACTAACTGGTTGGACTGGAACAGCTTGAGAAGGTCCTCGGTCTTGAACTCTTGGGGAAAGTCGTAGATTTCGACGATGTGAGACAGTTCATCGTCCGTCATTTCGATGTCCTCATCCGCCTCTCGGTCCATGTTGTAGTAGTCAAACCTGGCCTCTTGGATAGACTTCTTCTTCCTACCTTTTCCCTGGATTTGGACAAAGCGTATTGTGTTATAATCTTCTCTCACTTCAGCTTTACAATATGAAAATGGAAAATGGAGTGATAACTGTCAGGCAAGTCGAGAGATGAAATGAACAAACACAACGCATAGCTATTTACTCCCACTTTCACATTGTGTAAAACATCTAGTTAAATGAACAAAGTAACAAGAACCAACCTCCTCCAGCAGTTGTGAGTCAAGGCAATCTCCGTCGTCGTTGAACAGGGTATCCCAACTATCCTCCTCATTTTCAGAATTTAAGGATAATATTTCCATTTCAGACGTAATCTCAGTTGTACCTTCCTGCTTGGTCAACGTAGGTTCTCCATCTAACGGCTCCTCTGTGCCTTGGGATTCCTCCACTTTGGTGTCCTCAGCCACAGCTTCAGTTTTATTCTCTTGCCCAGATTTGTTTTTCTTATTTTTCCTGGATTTATCTGTGTAACGGGGCCTAGGTCTTGGTTTTGTTTCTTCTTCGGTTTGGGGTTTGTCTTTGGATGCATCTGGTCGTTTCTTGTCTGGTCTCTTTGAGCGAGAGGTATTCGTAGTTAAGGGCTTAGTGGGGACCACCTCATCCTTATTTGCCTGCTCCAACTCCATAGCGAAATAAATGGCTATAGAGAAAGAGAAAAAAAGACGATATAACGTTAACTAAACGAGCAATGATATCGCTATTTGTATTAACGTTACACAACTGCAACCACCGCGTCTGGAACTCTATGCAGGCTACGCACGCTGAGAATGAAGCTATTATGCTATTACACCAAACGGTATAGAACACATAATCAAAATGAACATCAACAATGCATTCATTTCCAACAGGTTTTGCTCATACTACGGATTGCTGCCTTCATACATATTCCAGTAATTGCAACTGACCTTATTTTTTTGTTTCTTAGGTTTACCCGTATCTGTGTAGATGACTGCATGTAAACACCGGTCGCAATGATTCTGACGCATATAACAAGGGCTTCTGGGATGTGTAGTTGCTGTGCGCGTCACTAAACTACACAAATATTATTATTTTCAGTATTCTTAACTTTTTTTTTCAAATCAAATAATGTTGATGGTAATTATAGTTTATACGTAATGCATTTTCACCTCGTGTTATCCCGTGACTGAATTATTACGTACGTCAGCTACTCAACAAAAACATCCTGCATATTTGAATACGGCTGAACCATTCGTACGGCGCACATGTTAGTGACCCACCCAAAGTACAACAATGTCGAGCGGTCATTGGTCAAACTGCTAATTATTCATCCAGTTCGCCAGTAATTGGAGTATGGAGCTTACACAAGTCCTTGCATGTGGCATAAATCGATTTTATTTTCATTGTTTGGTCGCCACCCCACCGTGCCGCTAGACTGACTTCCGTGCATCCTGAGGTGATATCTGGATTATTCCCAAACGAATTATATGAATTAATTTGACGAATTGTAATATATTAATATATGAGACATTACTTGTAAACGTAGTTACGACTTTGTATACTGATTTGCTCTGCACAAAACGCACAATTCTCACTCTTCACCTACCTACCTGACGTTGCTTTGCATGTGTAGGCCTACTACTGTATTGCGGTGATGTGGCAGTCAGCTCTGTGGCTGCTCCTAGGACTGTGGCACGGGTCCCATGGCCAGAGTTCAGAGCCCATGTTCAAAGACGTAACGGGGTCAGTGCTGCCTCCTGACAGTCTGAACAACCCCACTCAACTCAATTATGGGATGGCTGTAACCGACGTGGATGGCGATGGGGACCTGGAGGTGGTGGTGGCTGGGTAAGTGGGAAAATATATATTATTTTGTGTGTGTGTTTGTGTGTGTACATTGGCAAACACGTACAAAAGCAAAGCATAAGTCAATACTAAACTAGGCATAATAAGTATTATACCACCTCACTCCTGTTTTCTAGATACAACGGCCCCAACTTGGTGCTTAAGTACGACCGTGGTCAGAACAAGCTGGTAAACATTGCCGTGGATGACGAGAGCTCTCCGTTTTACGCGTTGCGAGACACGGCAGGGAACGCTATAGGAGTCACCGCCTGTGATGTGGATGGAGACGGCCGAGAGGAGATCTACTTCCTCAACACAAATGACGCATACTCCGGTAAAACGTGTATTATCGATGAGCTATTCTCTGGGACAGTGGTTCTAAAGCTGTGGGTCACTGCAGGGCCTCAAGTAGGTCGCCAGATGGCCACAATAAATCAAAAATATATATGCATATTTACAAAATTCCTTGTCTGTCATTCGATCATCAGTATGTTTAATGACTTAAAAAGGGAATACTTTATTGATTCAAAATATACATAGAGAATTACATTGACATGGTAAGAAGAATGTGCTACTTATTTTACTGCACAAATAATTTGGTGGGTCCTGGGACAAAGGTACCTCCACAGCTGTTTTGGGAGCCCTTGCTTGCGTAGATTACCTACGAAAGCTAAATTTTTTGAATGGTTTTACTTGTTGATACCCAACTTATTTCTCACTTCAGGCCGGGCTACGTATTCAGACAAGCTCTTCAAATTCCGAAACGGGCGCTTTGAGGATCTGCTGGGTGATGTCATCAACGTGCGCCGCAGCGTTGCCAGTGGCATGGCTGGGCGCTCTGTGGCATGTGTCGATAGAAAGGTCAGTGAACTTTCTCTGCATCCATTCAGTCCATCCTGAACAAAAATATAAACAAACTCTACTTCAAGATTGACTCTCCTCAAAAATATCTGACCCTCACGACTCCCTACTCGCTGCCCCTATTGGTCTGTATTTTATGAACCTAGTTAAATTGGTTGTATTAAAAAGGTAATAGTTCATTAATTCATTCATACATTCCATCTTGCTGTTTGGCTCTCTACATTGCAGGGAACAGGCCGATATGCAGTCTATGTAGCCAACTATGCCAAAGGGAACATTGGTCCCCACGCACTGATAGAGATGGATGAGGCTGCTAGTGATGTGGCAGAGGGTATCATTGCTCTGTCCAATGTGGCTGCAGAGGCTGGAGTCAATAAATTCACAGGTCCGGGACCAAATGATAACCTTCATTAAGAGGTCAAGTGTGTGGAACGCATTGGTCTTAACCTCTCCAATTCTCATTGAACTCAACCATTCACAATCTGTTGTCGTGTGGGCCGTGTTGTACAGGTGGGCGGGGTGTGGTTGTTGGACCAATCCTGAGCCAGACAATGTCTGATGTGTTCTGTGACAATGAGAATGGACCCAACTTCCTGTTCAAGAACAATGGAGATGGAACTTTTGTTGACATGGCAGAGGTTGCAGGTGTGTACGTTTACATGTTAATTGTTCTACAAATGCAGAATTGTGCTTTACTGTTCCAGGACAGATTTTAAGTGCTAATTGATATGATCTATTCCGACCAATTACTTTGACTGAATAATTTGGTCATTAGAATGAGGACATTAGAACATGACATATTTTCTGACATCCCTTCCATCTGATCCTGAACGTAAAAACGTTGTTTAGTTGCACTGTAAATGTTTTATTATTTATTATTCAGTAGACACTCAAGTGATTTTGAGATGCATGTAATTAAGGAGAACGCAGGAGATCGGCATCTGGCTAAAGGATGCGGACATTTTGGGATTGAACCTAGAACATTGTAACCACTAGGCTATCCACTGCAACCGTTTACCAGCTGTTTACCTCTCTCTCTAGGTGTGGAGGACGGATACCAGCACGGCAGAGGAGTGGCGCTTGCTGACTTTGACGGCGATGGAAGGACAGATATTGTCTACGGAAACTGGAACGGCCCCCACCGGCTCTTCATGCAGGGGCCCAGCCATGGTTTCCGCGTGAGGAGACAGGACTTGCATTACAAATTAAATTGATCATAAGTAAGTAACTTATACTACTACTCCTATAATATTCTATCTCCGGTCCAGAATATAGCCACCACAGCATTCGCCAGCCCCTCCCCCGTCCGCACTCTCGTCACTGCAGACTTTGATAATGACAAGGAGCTGGAAGTGTTTTTCAACAACATCGCATACAGAGGACTTGCACCTAACAGGCTGTTCAGGTAATCATATTCAATCAACATATTTATAATATTTCACTTCAATTACCTAACATTTCTAATGTTAAACTTTTTCACTTTTTAACAGCTTCAAATTAAAACCAATAATAATTCATAACTTGGACCATATTGTTGTTTTCTATTGTTATTTTATAATTGTTTTTTATGATATTGTTTTCTATGGATATAGATATGGAAGCAGTAGCACACAGCTATAGCTAAATCATAAACTGTGTGTGTGTGTGTGTGTGTGTGTGTGTGTGTGTGTGTGTGTGTGTGTGTGTGTGTGTGTGTGTGTGTGTGTGTGTGTGTGTGTGTGTGTGTGTGTGTGTGTGTGTGTGTGTGTGTGTGTGTGTGTGTGTGTGTGTGTGTGTGTGTGTGTCTGTGTGTGCGCGCACACAGAGTGTCAAGGAGAGCCAGCATGGACCCTGTCATCCAGGAGCTGAATGTGGGGGAGGCTGAAGACCCCCAGGGGCGGGGCACAGGTCAATACACTCTTTCCTGTAGTTCTTTGCGTAATCTTATTTTACTTATTGTACTTACAAATTCTTATTACTGTCCTTCACTTCTGTCACCCCTTCTGGGATTAATAAAGTACATCTTATATTTGCTTTACTGTGTGTGTGTGTGTGTGTGTGTGAAGGAGCCACTGTAACGGATCTGGACGGAGACGGACTGCTGGACCTGTTGCTAGCTCACGGCGAAAGTGCACCGCAGCCCATTTCAGTCTACAAGGTCACACAGGTGTGTCTCATAGTGTTAGACTTGCACACATAACACACAGGCTATAGACATTTATTTAATTTAACAATTTATTTAGGTAATATTTGGGGACTTTATTCTAAATCCAATGTTTATAAAGCTCTGGATTTTATTCTTGAAATGGACCGATTTTCAATAGAAAAAACTAATGATAATCGAAAATAAATATATCATTAATATTGTTCAGTAAATGTTGTATGCTGGCTTGTTCTTTTTTCAAAGATAGTTGCATACCATCAAATGTTTTCCATTGATGTTTAGTGTTAATTTGTGTTTGCTAAATAAACATACAGGCCTTCATGGTTTGTACTACAACAATAGTTAAAGGTTTACTTACTACCATACTATCGAAACTTTGAGTTTCTTCCAAGAACACCCTAGAAACCGCCTAGAACACCATAGATCACAACCTAGAACATCATAGAAACCACCCACTACACCATAGCAACCACCAAGAACATCCTATCAACCATGTAGAACACCCTAACAACCTCATAGAACACCTAAACAACTATACAGAAGAACACCCTAACAACCACCCACAACACCCAAAGAAGACTCATATAACACCCAAGCAGGCCCCATTAAACTCAAGCACTATTTCACTTCACTCTACTGTACATTTCAAATGTACCAGGTACCAAAAACGTTATTTTCAGCAAGCTGCACACCACAATTTCTTCTGAAATTGTACTTGTTCTAATAACCACTCTGTAACTTCTTTTTTGATCAGGGCTCATCCAATAATTGGCTGCGTGTGATTCCACGCACCCAGTTTGGCGCGTTTGCCCGTGGTGCCAGGGTCACGGCCTTCACCCATGGCAGTGGAGCTCACGTGCGTGTCATCGACGGGGGGTCGGGGTACCTGTGTGAGATGGAACCGGTGGCTCATTTTGGACTAGGTAGCGGTCTTCTGCACTCATCATGCACAGTTATGGTTCAAGCTGTCCACTGCAAACACTAGTTTGCAATCTTTCTATAACCATTTCCATTTCTTTTACTTATACTTATATTGGTATGTACTATTAGTTATTGTTTCTTGCATTTGTATTATGCTTACTTTATAATACATAATGGTTTCTTTTACAATCATCAGAGTACTCAGAGAACAGAGTACTATAAGATTAGATGGCGTCCTCTCTAGAGCCGTTTGTCTATTCTGAGCTGCTGTAGAAACATGGCAGTGCAACAGGGCATGTAAACAAAGAGCGGTCTGGATCGGCCAGCGTTGTTTTAGAATATAGCATTTGATTTTGATTTGATTAACACCATTATTGAAATCAATGTTGATCAGCATTGACTACAGATAAGTTAGAGTAATTTTAAGCTACAAGCGATTGAAATGTTACATATTGCATCTTCAACTACTTTTCAGAATAATCAATACAGCCATAATAAGAGCCAATGCGGGAATGTCAAAATGATCTGAAATCGTTCACTTGACAGGAAATGACACGGTGAGCGTACTGGAGGTGTCTTGGCCCGGTGGAAGTTCAGTGATGCGCCCACTTCACCCTGGGGAGATGAACTCGGTGGTTGAGGTGACCTATCCAAGCGACGGGGAGACGAGTGTGCTTGCCAGTCATACGCAGGTACGCTCTACGGCGCTACCGCACGAACTATGACCCCGGGTAATTATCCCCCAAATGTTCGGTTCAGTGATGCGAGTCACCAATTCTATGGTTAGGTTCATCTGAGAACTTGATTCTTTTTCATTTCATTCCTCTCTCACTCTTGCACCATTTCTATGCTTTAATGGTTCTATCAGTAATTGTTTCTCCATCTGTTGTACTTCTACATTACACATGAAGAAATCACTACTTAATGTAACATATAATTAAATATTGTATTTTATTTGACTTCCTTACAGTGCGGTAAAGGCTTTGCTGTCAAAAATGGCCGGTGTGCCGGTAGGTTTCAGATTGCATTGCATTGTGATTGTTCATTCATTGGTCATCGATTATTTGATCATCCTTCTACACTTTGTTTTACAGGTATCTGAGGACTGCTACAATAACATTTCAACGCATTGTGGAACAAAGTTAAAAAAATATATATAATAGCAGTGTATTTTCTTGACTCCTGTATGTAGTTTTATCAGCTGCATGTGTACTGTTTACTTTTAACAAATAATTAGTATTAACTACATGGTTTAGATGTTTTGTGCTTATCTGAAATTTCAAATAAACTTTCTTTTTAAAATCAGTGCTTTTTCCTTAGATTAATCCTTTGTCTTCCTAAAACTATAACCCCAAGGCTTGTGTTTTGTTACTCTCTGAGGTCAATGACTGCATATTTCAGCCACAGCTGTAACAACTGAGACCACATTCAAAGTTCACCGATCACAGTTCACTCTGTTGCGTGCTGTGAAGCAGTCTGGAATAGGATGTTCAATGGCTGATAGAAATAAGCTGACACTAAACCGTAATTGTGTTAAGCATAACATCATTTTCATGTGATGCTGTTCCTCTCCAAAACTAACTCATTCAGATTTTTTTCTTCTTGCTCTGATTATATAGGAATGTCCGCTGTTATATTGACACAGAGGTAAACTGCAAGAAATAATGTCATGGGTGGTAATTATTTAAACATTTGAAAATAAGCTTGAAAGTGTTGTGATGAAGGAATATTTATTTGTTGCTTGTCATACACAGTTCATATGTATTAAAACAACAAGCTGTATGAAAAATCGTCTTTGCACAAATCCAGTATGTCACTAAAAATAAATACAGATTCACATTAACTGGGCAATTTTGGCAGTAATGGTTCTTTGGAGGCTTGTACAGCAATAAAAGGAAGGGCTGTGGATTTCCAACAAAATTGGCATTGAGGAAGACTAGACTCATTCATTTCTGAATGCTACATTTAATTTACAGTATGTGTTTGCATAATCAATATATTTAGGAGAAGAGGGTTCGCTGACTGCAGAATGTAAATGTGTGACTGGGCATGTGCATGGATGTGAAACTAACTGTTGCATAACTAGAATTATTTATTACTTGGCTGAGGGACATTCAGCTGCTACTAAACCACTCATTAACACAATTACATGCAACTCGGTTACTCTGCCCAAGGGGGAGATAGGCATAGGCAGTTTGATTCCTGGCTCGCCATCGAAAACTGTGGTTCATATCATGTACTTCTAAACGTTGGATAATGCCTGTCCTAAGTCAAACGTGACTGGAAGTTGTTCTGAGGGCTATTCATTTGAGAGATTTCTGAATGTATTCATGTGTGCAACCGCTTTTAAAAGGAAGGAAGGTTTTGCTGTGAAGCAATGTAATGTTTGCTTATATTTTTAGCTCCATTCAGCCTGGCTGATGCAAGCTTGGATACGTGGCAACAGACAAGAGGTGTATTAGCTGGTCGGACAGTAAATGGAGTTGCTGTTGCCATGGAATCATGAGGCCTTGATCAGTGTGTTCTCGCGCCTCTATCAATACTTTCCTCCCCCCTCCCCCCCCTGTTCTTGTTCCTTACATTCCAGGACAGAATTTGCATATTTGATAACATCAAAGAAGGAGCAGAATTCAAGTCATTGTATGTCCGTAAAATGTCGCTAGCAGCTAAATGTTGATGCAAGATACAACCAAGGATTCAGCCCGTAGGCATGTTGTCTACCTAAAGTGTAAACTGAAGAAGGAGATGGGAACCAAACCTAAATTGTATAGCACAGTTCGATACATGGTGGGCTGTACCGTACATGTTCTGTGAGTGTTTTGTTAATGAACATAGCATGTGAACAAGAATGGTGTTGTAGCGAGAGGCAAGGCAAGTTGTATGTGAGGTTCTCCGCATGGAGCTCCAGGGTTTGGTGATCGGGGGGTAGTTGCGACGGACGGGAGTAACACCAGTCATCGAGCGGTGCTGCCGGACATGGAGCTGCTCGCCGAGCTAGAGCCGCTGGAGCCCCGGTCCTCGTAGATGGAGATCTCGATCTGAGCAGCCGGCGGTTAGAGGGCCAAACTGTACTACTGTATGCTCTATGGCCAAAGGTTTATGGGCCTTATTCACCTAGCGGCCATCTTGTTGCTAAACGCTAGCTAGGTGGTGGAACTGAATGCAAACCTCCGCATTCAGTTCCGCTAAACGCTAGCCGGACGGTGGAACTGAATGCGGAATTCTGCTTTCAGTTCCACCACCCGGCTAGCAATAAGCACCAAAACAATAACACCTGGAAGCACATGCACATACACACATGCTCATTATCACACATTTAGGATACAACCCTCATCCCCCTATCGATGGGGTCGGTGATGAGCAGACCCCTGGGAGCGTAGACCTTCTCGTTCTGCTCCTGAATGTACTTGGCTATCTTCTTCAGCACCTGGCCCACCCAGAGAGAGACAGAGGCAAGGTATACGAGAGACAAGGTCAAGGTCATAGCAGCAGCGGCGAGGGGAGGTACATCATGAGGTGTTTTAAGTGTGGTGACACGTTGGGAGTGCTTGCCTTCTCGTAGCGCGTCTCCATGCAGAGGAAGATGAGGTAGGCGGTGCCGCAGGCCACGCACGCCTCCAAGTACGAGTGGGCTCCGATCTTCTCTGCCTCGGCGTAGAAGTTGTTCAGGGTCTTCACGGTGTCTTCGAACAGCGTCCGCTCAACCTAAACCCAGACAGAAAACAATGGCACATGTAGAGAGCAGGGCATGAGGTATGGGTGGTTGAAATACCCACCCTTTTTTCAGTGTCATGGAGTGAGCCAAACTGAAGCACAAAGCTCACAGCCATAGCCAGATGAAAATGATGTTTTTGTCCAAAATAGAGTTGAACCCTAGGAGCAGGGCGAAAAAATAGAGCCTCGCTACATTCACACTCTGTTGCAGAAACATGATTGTTTCTTTTTTGGGAAATGAGCGCTCTGTGGATTTGGGCTTAAGATTTAAAGTGTTGTAGATCGTACTCTTCTCTCCTCTGACCTCACCCTGCTCTCTAGCTCAGAGGGGAACTTCGTCTCTCCTCACTCTGCTCTTCAGCTCAGAAGGGAACTTGGTCTCTCCTCACCCTGCTTTCAAGCTCAGAGGGGAACTTGGTCTGTCCTCACCCTTCTCTGCAGCTCAGAGGGGAACTTGGTCTCTACTCACCCTGCTCTCCAGCTCAGAGGGGAACTTGGTCTCTACTCACCCTGCTCTCCAGCTCAGAGGGGAACTTGGTCTCTACTCACCCTGCTCTCCAGCTCAGAGGGGAACTTGGTCTGGAACTTGCAGGTGGTCCCCTCGCTGTAGTCCCGCTGGACGAACACCTTGTTGACCAATGAGGCGCTGTGCCTCAGCTCCTGCAGGTTGTGGAACTACAGAGCAAAGAGAGGCCCACACATCGCCAAGCCGGTCGAACGACAGATGAGAAATGGTATATCACACTAAAATGTGTAATGATGATAAATTATTTCTTTGCCCACTCACCCTCCCCTTCCCAGCTAGCTCGACCAGTTTTTTAATTGCACATTTTTTAACATTGCGTTAATAACTGATTTTATGCAATGTTTAGTATCACTATTGGTTTTTATACAACGTTACAAACAGCGGTATTGCCTTAGAGAGTGATTGCGAAGGACAGAGGAGAAGCATACTGCATGTGATCAATCACCTCGGGTGTTCAAACTCAATTGTGCCTTGTTGCATGTTGGATCCAAGCCCAGTAACGGTCATACTATCTTCTATACACGGTGCTCTCTACCTCTCTCTCTATCTGGCACTATGGGAGAGCAAACGGGAAGGAGATGAGACAACTTTTCACCCAAGCTCAACAGATCGATGAGGCGGATGACAACAGAAAATACAAATGTCGCTCAAGTTTCTCTTCTGATCTCTGGCGAACTATGCCTCTTGTTGCTTTCCATCTCGTAATGAAAAAAAAAAATAGCACAGCCTCAAATGAGACATGCCGACAGCAACAGGGAAATAAACACGGGTGGAAAACGGTCGCTCTCCGTGGTGCTGAACGCTATACGTGTGGTCAGCGGTCATTGGAGTGGCCTACAACACAGGATTAATGGAGCGACTCGGCAGACAAAAAAGATGTGTTCACCAAGAGCTTAGCATCGCAAATACTGCATAGTGATTTGCCGTTTCTGCCCTAGTTCCATTAATGAGGCATAGAGAAAGATGATGCGTATTTCCAGCAAATGGACGTGTTTCCCTGAAGCCTATGGTATGTTTCAATCAAAAGGGACACGAATACAACTAATACGATGAGACGTGTCCTACATTTTCGACAGCTTCGATGTATTTTTGCGTTGCACAATGTTACTTTGTGTAGCCCACCCCGTGCCTGTAGCGATGTCCACACAATATTCTGGTTAACTAATAAACTTTCTACTAATCTACACCACTACATGAAGTAGAACAGGATATATACAAGGGTATATTCTCACCTCTGTCGCCATGTTGCCATCCGTGGCCGTAGGGCCGAGTCCCTTCACTACACTCGCTTTAATGGCACAGAACGGATTGGGGGGGGGGGGGGGGGGGGGGGGGGGGGGGAACGAGACGCGGAAAGACAGAACGTGAAGGGTTGGGCCATAAGTACGTAAACATGGGCGGCATTTTACCCTTAGGAATCCTCTGATTGGCTAACCTATATTCTAATGAGGATGGACTAGTTTTGCAGCAAACCTAAAGTGTAGAGTTGCATAAATCATTGTAACGAATGTCATGTTCAATTTTTATTTTTAGGTGAAAGCCAACAAAGCCACTAAAATACATTGCATGTGCAAAAGGAAACAGATAGCACAATAAAGATGAAAGAAATCACCATAAAGTATTTCATAATTAAATTTCATTTTTTAAAGCAAAATATGTGGGAAGAATATGGACACACAGAGCAAATACTTAATTGACATTGACCAGTATCTTAAATTAAATATATTACAATCATCAAACAATATGACACTCAATAATTACAATAAAAGCATATCAAACCATTACTTTCATTTGTTTCTAAATCGTGATATAAACAACTTTCACTCTGTAATAAAAATGTTGGGTTATAATAACCACCACATCATTACATTTTCTCTGTCTGTGTTACAGTACAATAACAATGCTACACAGGGATCTGTAATCAAGATATCCAGTTAAATGTATTATGAGTAAATAGTGGGTATTATATATATATATATATATATATATAAAATATTTCATACCATACTTGATTTTGGTCTGAATTCCTTAGCTCAGCATAGGAAAAAAAAGACAGTGTTCTGTGAATGACTGTTAAGAGAACTGGTAAGTATTTATCATGACATTTTCCAGTAATTTCCAGTTTTCCACATGCTTCCCCACTTCTCTAAGGAAGACAATATACAGTAACAGCTAGTAGGCTAAGCAGGTTCCACCATTTCTCAGTCCAGTAAGCGAACGTAACCCTTTCCGGACGAAGTGCAGTTACATCAAAGATAAAAAGGCATTTGAATGTGTTGCAAAATAAAAAAACACTGGTAAAGGAGAGCCAGGAGAACAGCGTAAAGGATTTCCAGCTACCCCACGGCAGGCATGGTGGATGGGAGTCTCTCACCCTGTTGTTAGAGGAACTTGTTGAGGGAGGAGTTACAGGGAGCGCAAACAAACACCGTCTCCCTCTGGGCCTCTGGAGCTGACGGGACAGGGGACAAAAGGGGTCACGTAAAATCAGTGACCGAAATACCATTTTCAGAGTAATCATAGCACAAAACACAGGTGTCGCTCAGAACACTAATTATGGGTCTGCTAACCTGACGTGCCAGACGATTTGTTACACAGAACCATCTGGGAAGTCATCATTTGAAACAGTTTGGAAAAGGGCAGGCCCTTTCAAAAGACACTGGGCGGGTGACTGAATGAACCATCCGTCTATCACTTCTATCACGTAAATCCTCATAGGACGCTGATTGGTTGACACAAACCCATATCTTGAAGCCTGGCTAGATGCATTCTCGCGGGATCTCGCAAATCCAGCTGCCTCGCAAGGTAATGTCAAAGCACCAGCAATGGTCAATGAGTGTTATCGTCACTACGGTCTACATGTGCCATGCTACTAAAAAGGAGCAGACCCAGAATACGTGTTATGAGTGACCACTGTAAATCTAATCCCCATCCCGGAAAAAATAAGAAAAGCAAACACACACACACGCATATTTTACCTGTGGCTCCCATGGAGGAGCGTAGCACCTTGAAAGAACAGCACCGAGAGCAGAAGCTGTTACCACAGTTACTGCAGCTCCTCTAAAACAGGAAGAGTAAATGCGTAAAGAACAGGCCGGGGGAGAAAATGAAAAGCATTATTGAATGATGACCCAAATTCTCACCCTTTTCTTCAGCACTGAGAAAACAGCATTGCAGCTGGAACAGTTGCCTTCAGAGAGATCAACAGGGAGAATTTGAAACATTGGTTAAAATGTTCTTAACCTTCATGTGCATTACGGTGAGCATTACAAGTGCCATTGAGTCGGTGTGGGTGGAGGTGTGTGTAGTAGGTAGAGAGTAGGGGGTGGAGGTGTGAGTGTGCAGTCGGACCTGCACTGGCCGTGGGGTAGCGCTTGCGTAGCTTCTCAGTCAGCTTGGACACCTTGCTGCGGATGGGCTCGTTGCGGCTCAGGAGGCCGTTGTCAGAGATACAGTCGTAGTCTGGAGTCCCCAGGGTGCCGTCGTCATCCTCCTGCAGGCAGAGGGAGACCGAGAGAGAGACAGACAGACAGAGAGAGAAACAGAGAGAGAGACAAAGAGAGACAGAGACAGAGAGAGAGAACGGACGACAGAGAAGAAGCCCAAAATCAACATTGATTCATCGCAATGAACAAACACGGGGGAGTTTTGATGCAATGGAAGAAAAAAAAGGTGAAAAAAAAACAAATGTGCACTTCATGGTAATACATGAAAAAGGATAGTGACTCGCTGACTACATCAGTATACATAATCTACAAGCATATAAAAAGGAAGACAAATCAATTGGGACCACACAATTGGAAAAAAGGAATTGTAAGGCTACAGGTAATAAGAATAATGTTAAATAGGTAATCCCTCATACTTGGTCTCTATTGTTATACTAATTCATACCAAGAGGAACCTTGTCAGGCTAGAATGGGGAAGGAAAGGATCATGAAGGATGCATGGATGGATGGAGAAGGGTGGATACGAGAGTTCCACTCACCACTAGGGTCAAATGTGTCTCCTTATCAGACAGTGAAGGACACAAGAAAACAATGTCACCCCACTGAAATAGAGGGCTCGCCCTCTACTCATTATCTCATATTAGTATACACCATGCAAACAATACACAGAGTCAGGAGCGAAAGCAAGCATAGAGACGGCCCTTCGCAAGCACCAATCATGTTACACAGGTCTGGTAGTTCCCTTCTCTGAAAGCTAGTTTTAATGCAGTAGCCTCCTCTCAACAGGAGGCGGCAGCACTCACCTGCAGAGAAATAGAGTGCTCCTGAGTTCACGGGCAGCAAGAAGCAAGAACAAGGATGTGAGTCATCTGCATCAACTCTCACTTTAACTCTTAATGCATGGCAAACAAACCTTAACACATTGGATAAGCAGGTCATTGAGATATCTGAATAATACCTAGTAGTATACAACGCTTTCACATACAAAATGTCGAAAAGCCATCTCAGTGCATGTATTAAGAGGTTTAATATATATGTGTACTGCATTTAGTTGTTAATTCATCACTCGTTATCCCACCAGGATGAGACAGAGACAGATCCTATGGAGATTAAATCAATATCTGTTGCTGTTCCCTCACAGTACAGTTACTAGGTTTCCCACAAGTACACACAGAATCTTGTTCGTCCAATCAAATGGACAACGAGCTGCAGAAATTGTGGGCAGTAGCTTGTTAACCAGACCTCATTTCTAAACCTGAGGTCATTTCTATCATGAGCAATCACATCTCATACGAAGTGGATAGTGTGTACCCATGAGTATTCTAACTGCAGTATTGGTGACCTGCCAACCTTGCTATGTTAACCAGGCCCTAGAATAATAATGGCCTCTTGCATATCAAAATAGTCTGTCTACCTCAATGGCATCTTTAAATTCATCATCAGGCTCCGCTTCCTCCGCCTCTTCTACACTGCCAGGAGACAAGTCCTACAGAAGAAAGCAATACAGTTTAGGTTTTAGGAATACATTTCCGTTTCAAATACAAAAATACCTCTATGCTCCAGCTTCTAGTTTATTTTGCCGAGCCACAAAGACCGCCTTTTGCCCTCAACTCCTCTTTACTCTAAAAAGATTGGTCAGTGTGCCCTCGGTTGAATATAAATCGTATAACATATAGCTTTTTGGTATCACGTGTTTTGTTCAGGTGCTGATGTGTCCTACGGTGTGTTTTTCTCAAATGGTCGGTCTCTCAAATGCTGTACAAAATGTGTGACCCAAAGCACGCGCACCCACACCCACCCCCACCCCCACACACATACACCCAATATGCATACGGAGGTCGGAGATGATCTAGATAAGCAGCTTACCCTTCTGGATCGGGTGTGTGATGCCCATTTCATCATGCACTAGTAGTGAACCCCCATCTCTAACTAACACCCTTTACCCAGCAGCCACCGCAGCAGTCCAAGCTTCTCCTCACCTCCAAGCTAGTGGGCGTGGGGGTCCTGTCCTGCAGGCTGCCCTGCTCCTGTTCTGCCCGCTCCGTCTCCTGTTCCAACGCCTGGTCCCGGCCCAGGTGGAGGAGCCCTCTGAGGCCGAGCAGCACTAGAACCAAGCGTGGCTTCAGTTAGCGTTCTTTGTGACCAAAATCAAGGAAAGCAAGGTAGAACGCCAAGTTAGACACTGACCTCTGCAAAAGTCTCGGTTCCACAGGAAGAGGGCGTTGGTGAGCCCTGCCAGCACCCAGCCAACAGGAACAGTGTACAGCAGACATGTCCCAAACAACACCCCTCCGTAGAACCTGTACATAGCGCACGCATGCACACACACCAATAATGAGCTGATGACAAGTTTTTGTATATTACTTTTTACGTTTTTGACTAATGCCCACACTGGGCATGTCTGTCGCACATACCTAGAGGACTCTAAGTGACTGTCCCAGTACAGGACCTTGTAAAGAGATTCTGCGGTCAGGCAGGCAGAAATCAGCCAGTCATCTATCTGCTTCAGTCTGTCAAAAAGAGATTCTGCATGTAAAGGAAATACAATATAATTCTTCTCCACAGGAATCCCCAAATGACCTCAGACAGTATTTGTGTGTATGCCTAGTTATTTCATGCTCATATGAGACTCACAGGTCTTTGACTTCCAGCATTGCCTCTTGCTTGGTAAGATGCACCATCTGCAGGTCCCGGCGGTGAACAGCGTGAAAGCGCTTCTTTTGAAGCTCTGTGTCCGACGTACTGCCCCCACACCTGTCCTGCAGGTAGCCCAGGGTGGCAGGCACAGACACCACCAGCACACTCACTAAAAACCAACCCACTGGCACGAGAGAGGGACACAGAGGTGGTGGTTCATAAGATCACAACACACTGTTTGTGAGAGCGAAGTGTATCAATGTTCACTTTCTTACCTTCACTTAGCGTGAGGAAGAAGAAGTTGAGAACCATACAGACAAGCATTGAGCACACCGGCATCCTCCACCTGAGAGACAAGAAATACTATCTAGACAGGACTGTAGAGTCTTTGAATAACTGTTGAATTCTGTGCTATCGTACAGTTGATTCTTAACACTTACAGGTAGGATTAGCGTTAGACATTAGCTGTAGGCCTACCCAAGGCAAAATATAAAAATTGACCAACCCAAGCAGGAAGCGAGTCAGCTCCACTGCATCTGTAACTGGCTCCAAAAACAATGCCATCCGCTTGTACGACACGACCATCTTTAGGAGGTCGAAACAAGGTGCTGAGCGTGGGCTTCCCAGTTCAGATGGGTCCGGGGACCCGGGGATATCTTTGGAGGACATGTGCACAAGCTCGCCTCGCTCCCCTGCACCCTGTGAGGGGTCCTGGGACACCCCTGCAGCGGGCATCATTGTTATTTTGCAACTTTGAAAAAGAAGGAAATATATACGTAAGTCAAAACGAGAGAGGTCCGCATCCGCTCTCTCATAAGACACTACAGCACAAATATTGTTTTAGTAATGTAGCTAGTAAGCTATAGTACATAGACATGCAAGGAGGATAAACACCACTCATACACAACATAATGTAGTGTCATGTCAACTTATGATAGATACTATTGGATTGATAGTATATTCTAGATAATACCTGACTAGAATCTAGATAATGCTCGATTCAACTTGGGCAGCGATGGAGGTCAACGATATTCGCGAAGCGATCTAGTCGGACAGATATAAGTGGCGAAGACTTTCCGAAATCAATCCTTCAGGCAACGCGATCTCCACCCATATGACAATCCTTCGACGCCCTCCATTGGAAATAGCTATTTAACATGATACTGGTGTCGAATACTAATAAATGAGGTTAGTTTGTTAAACTTGCTAGTGTGCATCTTGTTTTGGTTCCCTGGCTTCGCCACATATCGTGACTTCAGCTTTAGCTACACTTCCTGTATGAGCGGATCCAGGCTGGCTAGTAGATCGCAGAAAAGCACAGATCAAGTTGCTTCCTATTTTCATGATTATTATTGAACAGTTATTATTTAGACCTGAATTTGCGTAAAAAAAACAATGGACTGTACAAACGTACCACATCCTCTGTCAGATTTAAATGACAAATGTAAACAAATATACGAGAACAATTATAGGCCCTGGTTTGATGATTTACATTTTAATCACAACTCAAGAAATGAAACGATTTGGGGTCCTTGTTTTTTGTCAAAACCCTAACCCTAAACACACACACACACACACACACACACACACACACACACACACACACACACACACACACACACACACACACACACACACACACACACACACACACACACACACACACACACACACACACACACACACACACACACACACACACACACACACACACACCTAGCTCTGCAACCAACGCTGCACCCTGCAGCAAGATTATGGATAGGGGGGAGCAGTCCTCTGAGTCTGTGACCACTGCAACCACGCTGCACAAAGAGTGGTTCAGTTGGCAAACAAAGGGGAATATTTCAATGGTTTTCAAAATAAGATAATGATTGGGTAAGAGGAGCTTGGATTGTGCAATTGTTTCAAGGCCACGTTCAAATGCACACACATAATTATTTTCCTGAATTTATCTCCTACAAATACACATTTTTTTATATTGTTCATTTCATAATTAATTTTTTATGTGTATTGTTCAATTCGGTGATAGGTAATGCCAACATAAAAGACTACATCCAATGTAAAGATATAGGGATCTATTACACGTACATGACAAGGATAAAAAACAACAACACTCCTTTCAGCTTTATAAATCTTATCTAGCATACAGCTTTAAGGTGTAGATTTTTGTTTTCAACATTTTGGTCAGGAAGTATGTGATGGACATGTAGATTTTCGGTACATAAGACTCTCTGCTCTGATTTAGGATGCACAGATGTCCGAGAGATATGAGATCATACTTTAATGAAACCACCTGCAGTTCAAGTGATGATCACGAGCCAGAAAATAACTTGTACATTAAGTTATGCGATAATTCACTGTTGTACTGAATTGCATATTTGGGTTGTGTAAGAGATTAAGACAAAACGTAGTGGTGCAATACTAGATAAGGTTATGCAATGTCAGGGTGTATTTTTTTTGTTTGTTGTAAAAGACAATATTCGATGCTTTTAATTGAACAAAGTTTTTGTTATACCTCTCATTAAATATAACAGACTATATATATCATTATTTGCCAAACTACATCTCATGTCACATATGAATGAAAATAGCTGTTGCTTTACAGAGCCTGGTTCAGAGCCCACAACTCTGTTCTTGCAGATACTGTACATCAGAAATTATTGCCCATTTATTTCTGTCTATGTTTTCCTCATATATTTTTGGATAAGTACCACAGATTGCAACAATCAGGTGGAGCTAGCTTCTATTTCAAACAGACAAAAACACATTACCTTCCAACCAACACAGTTCTGCCAATCCGCCCCAGTAATAAGCACTTCTAAAGCACGATTTCATTGTAAACACTTTGGATTTCTTTTCCAAATGACTAACAATTTGTTGTGTTCAGGGATATGGTCGTAAAGTGGTTGATTTACATTTACACTGAAGAGATGGTTAAGAAGTTTGAAATGGTGTGCAAGTGTAGGTCATAGGGTTACAAATGCGAAAAGAGATTCTACTTCACATATGAAGTGTGAATAATGATTAGGGTCAGCTTCAGGATCTTGGAGGCAAGGAGGCAACCAGTGTCAGCTGTACTATTAAAGTTCTAATCTGAAGGTTGTGGTGCTGCAGACTAGGTGGTGTGTGTTTGGCAGAACTGTCTCAGAACTGTAACAGACAGCAGTATCGCTTCAGTTCTCTGTGAAAACTATAATACTGCCCAATTGCATGTGGTTCAAAACGTTTCAGCTTCAAGCTGTATCGCTTTTGTTTTGGCTCTTCCACAGATCTTAAAGGGCGCTGTAAGTGATATTTATTTGTTAAAATAAGTGTTAAATAGCTCTATATTCCCACAGCCATCACTGATATAGAGTGTTTGGTCAGTATCATGGGTCCAATTCATCAAGTCCATTCAGGCTTCAGTAAACAGAAGAAAATAAAATGTGGAATCCCATTCCCACTTTATCCAATTAGGAGAGCAAACTCCACTAAGAGGCAACCCTCTCTGCAGGCAGAGGGTTCACGGGCAGGCGGCAGGATTTCAGTGTTGACTGACAATGGCGGAACAGGCGAAGTTACCAATTCTAGGAACGGCTTACAAAACCAAAAACGGCAAGCGGAAAAAAATGACAGATAAAAAGCTGCCAGGAAAGAAAGACAGGAGGCATGCCAGGCACGCTTTCATGTGGTGACGTGGGGAGGAGGGAGGGGAGTGCTAGTTGCAAAAATGGAGAGGAAGAGAACCTAAATAACGACAATGCTTAAAGCGCCTTTAACACTGGGAAGATTTTGCACATGTTCAATGAGGGGGAACGCAATCCCCAAAGTGTGAAGCACTTTTGATTATGGTCTAATGAAAAGTCTAAATAAACATATGTGATTTCATTAAGTGGATTCCAGAGTGTCTCATAGGTACATAGCTATTTCTATTAAAAGTTAGTCATTAACATCATCTACTCAAGGCACTGAGGCAAACGTGGAGAAATATCCTTCGGGAAAATCATCTCCTTTTGGCCTCAACCCCACACCATCATCATGATCTACCCTTGGCATCCAAAATGTCCATTTGAACGAGTAGCGGTGAAGGGTAGGAATTATTTCCATTTGGTCACCTTTCCTGAACCCTGCACACTAAAGACACTGGACTCCTTCCTTCAATCCACAACATGGACACCTTCTTCTCACTGTGGTCCAGCTCTATGCTGCATCCTTCCCTCCTTCACCACCAGGTGAAGAAGGGCCTCCGGCTCTGGAAGCTCTGCGTGTATGACTCGCTGTTGGCTCTCTGGGGCGCCCGGGCAGTCTCCACCATCACCGGGGGCATTTGGACCAGCTGGAGGGGGCTTTTGCCGTCCTTCAGCGCCTGACACAGGTTGAGGATCTTGCAGGGAGAAAATGGGTGAGTAAGGATTAGTGGGGAGACTTGTTACGTCGCAGCAAACTATTGGTATCGCTCAGCTCAATCCAATCGGTCAAGAAAATAAATGATTGGTTGTGCAGTTCTATGAACAAGCTTGATGTCGAAACTGCTCATCAATTAAGACGTGTTACTTGTGCACAGTGTTTGGATTTGGGTAGTATTATTCAAAGTATTGAAACTTTATGTTTGAGTTTTTCTTTTTACCGTTTTAGCAAAGTCTTACCTGGCCCCTCATTACAGCGACTTGCTTGTGGAACTGTCCTCTGTCGAAACCTGGGTCTTTCTGTAAAATGTAAATAGTGTAAATTATTTGGTAACATGCTACAAAGTTACGCGTTACAGTACCCAGATAACTTTTGCGTTGTAAGGGGTAACACTTTAGTTTTGCAATTCAAGTGATATGTTTTTTTGTTACGTTTTCAAATAAGCTACTAATAAGTTACAGTTAAAATCCTGATGCATTTGCTTTTGCATTGATTCTGTTTCTTTCCGACTTCTTGGCGGGAAGCTGCATCCTGTGCATGTGTAGCTCAGCTAGCGAGATCCTAGTTACGATGCAGTAGGGTAAGCCTGACATTACTCTATTAACAGAGTGCACGTAGACTCCATCTGAACGTAGCACTCTGCCTCCTGCCTATTATTTCACCTTTCATTGAACATCGAGTGGAAGATATCTAAAAAAGACTTTCACCACTCACCGATATGACTGCGTATGTTGCTCGCTATAATCCAAAAGTAGTCCAGGCGGGTAAACAAATTATTTGCAAAAGTCTTCAAAATATTATTCTTAAACGCGACTGCAAAACACAGGATATTTTCAATGTCCTGCTTTGCAGAATGTGCGCATGCGCCGGACCATTCACTCTTCTTCGTGTTCGACGAATATCGATAGAAGCTCAAAAAGACGAAGAAGACTGAAGTTACTTTTTAATGGCACTAATCTTGTAATGTAACAAGTTACTTTTAAAAGTAACGTTACCCAAAACTGCTTCTTACTACTTGTGAGACATTATCAGGCTTACATACCTTGAACAACTCATAGAGATCCTCCTCCAAGTCTTTGATGAAGTTGGGGTCAGAAAGCTTTGGCAGAACCAGCTCTCTGATTTCCTGTGAGAAGGGAACCTTGGCCTGGGAAAGCCATGCCCAGTAGAACGGGTCTACAGATTCAGAAAAGAGTATGTATAGTAGATGTATCCAAGAAACGTAATGTATGAATATACAAGCACAAGACATAAGAACTGGAGAGCAAATAAAAGCACCTAAAGGCACATTTTCAGAACGTGAGCAGGAGTAGCTCAAGACGGTGAGATGCCATCGGTGTGTGAAAGCTAAACATGGCTTGAGTCACCACTCTGTGCTAAAGCAGGCAGTGCAGCAGTGTAAGGATCTCAGGGAATGTGCTTACAGGCTCTCCAGGAGTCGGGGTGTTTTAAGGGGAAGGCGAGGCCGTTGTCTATGGCTGCCAGCTTGATGATGGCGTCCTTGACCACCACCCAATCTGTGTCCTGCAGACATGGACAGGACGATTGTTTGAGTGATTGTTCCAAAGGCATGTCGACAAACATTCAGAATATGTTTGCTGAATCTGACTGCATGTTTGTGCTCACCCTATTACCGACCGAGTCCATTGGGCAGTCATACTTAAGCAGCCAGTTGTCGTTTCCCCTATCTGCATGTAGAAAGAAATGACATTGCTGTGAGACCAATTTATTCCTTCTCAATACCAAAATATTCAATGTTCAACTTCAAACATTCTCGTGGAAATAATTGTTAGAACGATTTGTCTTTGCTTTGTTTCCCCATTTAGAGTTCCAGTGTGCAAAACGATGACTAGGGTGTTAAAGCAGGGGATGTGCTGAGCTTATGGAAACCCAACGTGCCTGTGTTCCGGATGATGTAGTCAAGGACGACCAGCCGCTCAAACTGCAGCTGCAGCAGACGGTTAGTGTTCTCGGGCAGGGGATCGGCTTCAAACCTCCGCAACCAGAAGTCTGCGTCCTTGTAGCCGTCCACGAAGAGCTGGAAAGAGCCGACCTGTAGCAATGGAAATACACATCCTCAGCACCATAGGGTTTTAAATGAGTACACAAATAACAACCCCTAATTTCCCGTCCAAGATTATAATGTACATATTTTCTTATTTTAAATGGTTTATGTTTATTTTATAAAATGGCCTTCTACCAGCAGATGTTTTCCTTCATGTGCTGAATTCGTTTTTTATTGTTATTATAATTCTTATGTTATTACTCTGACATTTACCTTGGGTGGCAGTCCAATCCTGTGGAAGCGTTGTCCAACTTTAGGCACCTTCTCTAGGGCTAACTTCTTTCCCCGGGATTTGACTCTGTCTATGGCACTGTAGTTAAACGTTTCACTCGCCAAGTACACCACCTAGAGCAACGGGGACAGATCAAGGTCATTAGCCATTCGTGAGTTGTGGTCAGTGTTCAAGTTGATAAGAACAAATTATGAATGCGTTTCTCCTCCTTACCTTGGTCCTTGGAACAATGTTGAGCTCTAGTTTCTGGTCAACCAGGCTGGCCCCTGCTTCAGAGAGGTAGCCCTGGTTGAGGACCAAACAGTCCCGGCCAAAACAGCAGGGACAGCAGAGTTTCTGCAGCCATTTGGTCCATTTGGGGTTCAGCTGTCCATAGGGCTCCTCATTCTTAGGTTTGAACACACCAATGATCTTCTATGGATGGTTTTGGAAGAAGGAATGTGAATTGCAAAAGGAATGTGAGGAAACCTTGTTAAAAATTATATTAAAGTCATGTTTAAAATCAATATGAAATCACATCAAAAGCCCCAAGGGACAAACACAAAAATCGTACATCCTTAGCAAACCCTTAGCACATGACCACTAAAGCTCAAAGCAATGGTGGGGTGGGAAGCACCGCTCAAAGGGATACGTTCCTTTCACAGATTAGTACATTTCTGTAAAAAGTAGGCTTGCATGTTAGATGGTACATAACAATTTCCTGAATCCAGCCAATTCACAAATATACGTCTTCCATTCCAAATACAAGCTCCTTGAATGGGGGGGGGGGGGGGGGGGGTGTAAGGATTAGTCCCGGATTTTTCCAAGAGAATAAGTATATTATCTGTTTCTGTCAAATCACTCCAAAACTATAGCTGGAACAAGGGAATGTCTGTTCACCAGTTGAACAACTAACTTGGTGTTTTTGAGGTATGCGTGATTGAATGAACATGTAACAAGTCTCCTCTATGAGCGAGATGGCGTGACTTAACACGCTTGCCCAAACAAATGTTCTGTATATGTTGTCAACATATAGTTAAACAAATGTATTGAAAGTATGCAGGGTTTACAACAGATGTAGCAACTGGATAACAAAGCAAATGCTCATCACAAAGGGAGAACCCCGAACAGCCTCTCAGCCTACTTGCCAAGTCATCACAAGGTTGTATCAGCACTCCAGGCCTTCTCCGTTTAACTGTTGAATACGAAAGTGAGTGGCATCCTTTACGGAAAATGTTAGGGCAGCTACATTATTTAAGGGTCACTAACAATCACTATTAATCATACGAGTTAGTCAACATCCATAATGCCTTGTGTTCAACAGCGCAACTTACCCCTTGGGTATCTTTAACGAAATAACTTCCACTTGATCCCTGATAGATTCGTTCTGGGTATATCCCCTCGTCAATTGCACGTTCAGTATTTCGGATTATTTCTCTGAATTCAGGGTCCTCTGGAAACTCGTTTCTATGTGGTTCGCGAGGGGAAACACCGCGGTCTCTGTCAAGTAGCGGCTGTCTCTCTCGGCTGCGACCGGGACTTCCAGGCGTAATGCGCACAACAGATCCCGGCGTACTTCCAAAGGAACCCCGGGGACTGGTGGGCTCTGTTGGACAGTAGCTGAAATCATTTGAGTCACGAAGAGGAGAGACGAGTGGACTTGTCTCGTCCATTTAAGGTATTATGAGTTTCAATATGACAAGAATACGAAGAAGAAAATGTAAACGAGGTAATCTGGACGGGTATTTTGTTGGCTAGTAAGTAGCTAACAAGGGTGCCTTCCAAAACAAAAAATCAGATGACTGTCAGCTTCCGGTAAGGGGTGGAACATAGCGATGATGATGAAGGTCTTCAGCCAATGAACAGGTATCAACAACGTAATGCAGTGCTCGGATTGGAAACAGGGGTTCACCTCATGGACGAGCTTCTCTCCCTCCCTATGAGACGTTTAACAATGCATCTAATGACCTAGTTAATTAAATGAACCGCAGCGAAATCAGATTTTCAGATACAAAAGTGGGAAACAAAATCAAATTCTTAAAAGACTGTAAGAACATACTTATGTTATAGACGGTTATACGGTTATATAGTATATCATATTTTTCTTAACCTCATTTGAATGCAAATGTTTGGCTCCCCTAAATGTTAAATTGCAGTCTGTTGTCAAAACGACTTTAGTGCTGGAAACGTTGTGTTCTTAATTTGCTTATAGGACCATTTAAAAACGAACATGATTATACAAAGTAAATATATCATTAATTCGAACAGCACTCGATTTGAAGTGGTCATTGTCTATTAACATTTTTATTTGATGTTGGTTATATATGACTTAAAACAGCCATTATGGTAACTTATGGGCAATTGCTTGCCGTCATCTTATGGTTGGACAGAAATACTCTAAGAAGGTAAAAATGCTCCACAAATCTGCATCAGGGGACATTTAAAAAAAATTAACGATAAATTGAATAACTGACATTGGTGTATGGACCCATTCCATCACATAGGTCTACCTTCCAAATCACGGATGTATAATATGACCTGCTCAACTGCTCATAGTCCCCGCTGTCGACGTGCGGCTCAGTGCGTCGTCCTCCTTGCCTCCTCCTCCTCTAGCTCACCAAGTCGATTCTGATTGGTGGGAACAGTAGGAAGTGTGCTTGTGTCATATAACAAGTCAAGTTCATTCTGACCAGCGAACTCTATAAACCTGGTGCCATCACGTCCATTGCCCTAAACACATAAAAGCAATACTGCGCCAGCTCATCTGTCGCCGTTTGTCGGGCTTCAACGAATGCCATAGACATCTGCGCACATCTCTGCTCCACTGTAAAGCAAGTCATCTACCCTTCATTTACCGGAAATACTGCGCAGAGGACACTGGTGTCAGGATGGCCGCATACAAGCTGGTTCTGATCCGCCATGGAGAGAGCTGCTGGAATCAGGAAAACCGCTTCTGCGGATGGTTCGACGCAGACCTCAGTGAAACCGGGGTACATGAAGCCAAGCGAGGAGGAGAGGCTCTGAAAGGTGATATACATAATACATTTTTAAATCATACAGTTACAGTTCTAAAAGCAAAACGGGCTTTTATTCGGTCGTTGAATTCGGACGGTTTTCATAGATATACGCATCCAACAAGCAAACCGTTATTATGCCAGACCGGCCGGCTTGAGGAAACCCCGGGTACTAGTTGGGCCACTGCGACCAAACTGCGACAACACAATCAATATTGGGGTGCTTGTGATGTCGATTGTTACACAGACGCACATCCTCCTTCAGTTTCAAATGCTATTTAAGATTAATGTAAAAGATTCGAGTGATGTAACGTTACCAACGATTTCAGGGCACACCCCTTAGTTTGGCCTCGCTATCGGTGGCATAATTCCAGTGATGGCTGAATACCATATATATCTCATGATGATTCCACTGCAAGACCTTGGCTAAACTCGCCTGACTGCACCAATTACGATAATAGGCCCACAGTCTTGTATAAAAAAACAAACAATACGTTTGAAAGATTTTTGTCTTTGAAACGATTTAAATGTGTATGCATAGTCGAGGCGTAAATATATAAACTTATTATAGTTACCCCGACTTATAACTTTTAGCATTGTTGAATAATAGGCCAATGGTCTGTAGCTACTAAGATATGGCAAAGGCAGAGCTTCTTATCAATCTAGACTTTTTTGTTTTGTTTGCATTGTTAAATTGTGCTATTGAGACGTGTTGATTCTATGGGGGAATGAAAGAGGACAGGAAATGACCCGGGCAGTTAACTTATTCTAATTTTTTCCTCACACACTCTTGTTGGCTTTGCGTGTCCCGGACAAAGCTCCCTGGCATAGTTATCTATGCACCAGGCCTATCTTTTAGTGAGACAAAAACGACTCACAATTAGGACAATGGTACACACACACACACACACACACACACACACACACACACACACACACACACACACACACACACACACACACACACACACACACACACACACACACACACACACACACACAAACAAACAGTTTGCTAATTGCAGTTTGGTGAACATTAGAGTTGTGGGCCTATGCCAAATCTTAACTGATGAGAAGGGAGAGTAAAGTAGCCTTGTAATGCTCCAACTATAACCAAATGCCATTTTTTCTTTGGTTTTTGGTTTTACCTTTCTCTTATCTCTTCACTCTACAGATGCTGGCTATGAATTTGACGTGTGCTACACCTCGGTGTTGAAGCGGGCCATCCGGACCCTGTGGCACGTCCTGGACAGCATTGACCAGATGTGGCTCCCTGTCCACCGGACCTGGCGCCTCAATGAGCGCCACTACGGGGGTCTTACCGGGCTCAACAAGGCAGAGACGGCCGCCAAGCACGGAGAGGCCCAGGTCAAGATCTGGAGGCGTTCCTTTGACACCCCGCCCCCACCCATGGACGAGGGCCATGACTTCTATAGCAAAATCAGCCAGGTAACCTCAGATGGAAAACTGAGCCTTCATCTTTCACTCGCTGTCATCCTCCATTACGTCTCTTATGCACAGACATCCCATTACACGCTCAAGCCCTGTGTGTGTATCTGTGTCTACCAATTCATCCACATAAGATGTAGTTTATGACTCCCAAACAGGACATTTTGTAGGGTGTCACAGCAGACATAAAGGACGGTAATAAAAAAGAAAAGAAAAGGAAAATAAATTATAGCTACAAACAATAGAATAGTAGAAATGTAGATGCAAAACAAAGTCCACATAACGTAAACATACACTGATTGTGCTATAGGATCGTCGCTATGGTGATCTGACAGAGGACCAGCTCCCTACCTGTGAGAGCCTTAAGGACACCATCGCTCGCGCTCTGCCTTTCTGGAACGAAGAGATCGTCCCCCAGATCAAGGAGGGCAAGAGGGTTCTGATCGCTGCCCATGGCAACAGTCTCCGAGGGATCGTCAAGCATCTTGAGGGTAGGTTATGAGGCCGTACAGAGGTAGGAAATGTGCTAAACTTGTATAAAGAAAGAAGATACATTTCTGTTTAATTAATTCATGATGAGAAGGATTTTGCTTACATCCCGGATAGAAATACACAGAAACTGATTTTCTTTGTTCCAGGTATGTCAGAGGAAGCCATAATGGAGCTCAATCTGCCCACGGGCATCCCAATTTTGTATGAGTTGGACAAGAACCTGAAGCCTGTGGGCCCCATGCAGTTCCTGGGGGACGAGGAGACCGTCAGGAAGGCCATGGAGGCTGTTGCCGCTCAGGGCAAAGCCAAGAAATAGAGCCAGTACCTTCTATTGGGCTCTCGGAGGGATCTGTACCAGGCAAAGGATAAATCATTTGCTTAGAGCTATCCAATGACACCAAGGTTATATATGTACATCGTATAAAAATACAATATATTCAATCCACATTGCACCAGAACCTCAGTGAGAATTTCCGTCTATCTCTTTTTTGGTCTCTTTTTATCTCTCGTTCTTAGTACGAACTAAATACATCTTGTTTTCCTTGGCTCATACATTCTATCTTGTGGAGTATAGAAACACACTATGTGTATAAGACAATGAGTATTTGCAATGTTGACCACTGACCAAAAGAACTAGGGACCAATCAACCAGAGCAAACATAACGACATGGCCTTGCTGTAGTATTAAGTGAAAAGTAATTCGTAAATAATCAAAATAATAGTAACACTGAAGGAATGGTACATGCTTTGTCTTTAAAAAAATAAATATATAAATTGTCATCCTTTTGATCCTACTATGCGGTCTCTTTAGTGAAAATCCCAGTTTTAATTTAACGACTAATGTTGTGAATGCACCCTTATTGCACTAAGTTTAATGGGAACATGAAACAAATTGAACCCGTTGTTGAAAGTAACAGTTGCTCCACACTCCAAACTGCTGATTTTTGTTTTCTGTTGTGTTGTAAAGAATAAATGTCATGTGATGCATTAGATGATGTTGTATCAATATGTTTGTATTGTGTACTACATCTACAACTGTTGCTGTTCAAATACACCGAGTATAATCGTAAAAGCGCTCTTCGTATATACATGTATTACAACAAGAAGGCCATGGCCAGTGGAAAACAAGTCAGCAACGCTGCTTAAGTGTGTTTATTTGGCAAACACAAATTAACACAAAAACATAAGTGGAAAAAATATGATTGAATGCACAAAGCGACGCTATTATTCAATAACAAGCCAGGATACTATATTTACTGAGAAATATAATAAATGTATTGATATTTTTCTATTTAAAAACAGCCCTCTTGGCTGTTTGCCGTTGTGTGCCTCAATAAACATGGCGTATCCTTGTGACCATTATCTGCATACAATTTGAATAACCAATCATACACTACTTCCACTACTCGTCACAGCCAATGCGGTTGCAATTTCTCTTCTTGAAAACATGTCGCCCATGAAGCTGTGTGTTCCAGGTGAGTTTCATAATAGTTGTTGTGAAATGGCGTTAAAGTCTGGATCAAGATTATTTAGTAATTTTGTTTGTGTTGCAATATAATATTATGAAATACAATAAGAAATATATATGACAAAATGCCATTTGGTCCTCAAGATGCTAGTCACGTTTTCAGCTCATGTTAGCTTCCATGCTTGTGAGTGGTTTTTACACCCATCAGTATTTCCCTTAGAAAATGCTATATTATGTTTTAATGTTCTTAATATTAGCCTCGTTAGGAACATACATCTAAATTATACATGCGCCATTTTGTCATTTATGTCTTGTATCGCGGAGATACAAGGCAGAACTTGTTGCCTTTTACTTTTTAAGGCAGGGTTGGTTTATCAGCAGCTCCTTGACGTGCCCTGCCCATTGCCTGAAGCGAAATGCAGAAATGTTTCGTCTCACTCAATGCTAATGAAAAACACAGGTCGATTATATGATTGGGCTTATGTTTTATCTTGTTGAGATCATGTTTTTGTATGTTTACGAGAAGTACTTTACTAACTGTAAATGTCTTAAGAATTTGATCTAAGGGTTGATATAACTTTTAATAGTTGACTGTGAAAATTCAGCTGTTTTGATATTGGCGATTCACATCTGTTTCCCTCTATCTGTCTGTCTGTCTGTCTGTCTGTATAGGTGACAAGCTTTGCAGCACAGATGACTGCATACCCGGTACAGGCGTGTACATGCGTCACGGTTACATATATTCTTCACTTGCGGGCTATGTGCTGAAAAAAAACGAGGGCGAAGAGGTAAGGTAGTCTGCATGTGTTAAAGGGGCTGGTTTTGGGGGACAAAAAAGCCACAGTGGAAGAACTCAGGATTGTTGGAATGCCAAAATAAAATGTACTGTGCAACTTTTGGAAAATGCTTGCTTACTGACTTGGATACAAAGCAAACCCATGAAGAAATAAACCATGATTGGGTTAGTGTCCTGTTATTTGAAAATAATGAACAGCTGGGGTGGAGAACACTTGCCACCACCGAATATAATATAATGCACACCCTTGGAACGTTATCTAAGGGATCAAGTATTTAACAGCGCTGTGGTATAATGTATATATGTCACAGGTCTTGCCTTCACAATGGTTTCCAATATGAATTTATTCATTGTGGTGTTTTTTTATACATGGCGTGTATGTTGGTGTTTGGATCTGTCTGTCTCCATCTCGACAGTTACCAGTGATCTCAGTGGTGAGGGAAACAGAAACGCAGCTACTGCCAGATGTAGGAGCAATAGTCACCTGTAAGGTATGGCTCTGCTTGCAGCCCCTTGGTGTCAGTTCATCCACGTGTTTCCATGCAAAGCACTCTAATCACTGTTTTTATTTCACTGGACACAGGTGTTCAAATTGTTTGCCTATTTGCTCGGTTGAGTTTGGTTTTATTGTCCCTGTACTTCTAAAAAAGATTTTCTTTTAGATGCATGTCAATGTATAATTATTATTGGATGCATTGTTGGATGCAATCAAGCCAATCGATAAAGAAAAGAGAATTATTGTGAAAGCACCATAAATTCCTTGAACAGGTCCTATCTGTCTCTGTAATGCTAGACTTAACCTTAATTACACACTGCCATGAAGGTTGTGTGCAGGGCCTTTTTGTTTTTAAAATTATTATTATTATTAACAAGAACAATGCAATGGCTGTTCTCTGTATTCTCAGGTAACCAGCATCAATCCCCGGTTCGCGAAGGTTCATATACTCTATGTGGGCTCCACACCACTGAAAGACCGCTTCAGAGGCACAATCAGGTAACCGTTACAACACTGTCTGTAAAGCTGGTGTTAAATGTAGTTTAAGCCTTACATTTCTCTTTCTTCCTTAATGAATGAACACCGCTCTTATACCACAGAAAAGAAGATGTGCGTGCAACAGAAAAAGATAAGGTACGTTTGATGTCAGTTGTAATATCTGGCGTGTTTTTATAGTGATACAGGAGTTGTACGTCTGCTATGCTGTGGTATTTAATGGACTTATCTGTTTTACACTGTTTAGGTGGAGACTTACAAAAGCTTCAGACCTGGAGACATTGTGCTGGCTAAAGTGGTATCCTTTCATCTGCTCATGGATCAATGAATGTTATTCACAACATTTTCATACAAGGTTACGGTTTAATTTAAAGAGCCAGTGAGCCCACTGTTTCAGATGGAATTCAAACACTATGTGATTTAAAAAAAAAAGTGTTTTGGGCTGAGAGTTTTAGGAAAGAGAGGGGTGTGTTATCCCCATGGTATGATCCACACCAACTGTTTGTTATGAGCGTTATAATAAGCAATGTTGTATATGAAATGCGCCACACACCGTAGCATTATACTATATATGTCCGGGAAGCCTAACCCTCGGACGCGGGTATTAAATAAATCACTGCTTAGACGGAGCTTCACCATCCACACACACACCGTGGCGTTATACATTAAGTCTCCGAAAAGCTAAACGTTCTCGCGGACATTGCAGTCCCCCGCTGCCCAGACAGAGCTCCACACATCCACACAAAACGCGCCGCCAGTTTGTGTGGACGGGTTGGTGGTGACGTCAGACTACCTCGGAAAAGCTAGTCTGACGTCACGAAAAGAACGCCACCTGCGTTTGCAGCAGAGTGGAACGTTCAGTGTTTTGGGGAGAATGGCAAAAACATTTAACCTTTTTTTTTTTTTTTTTTTTTTTATTGGGGACTTATTTCAGTAACAGTGATAAAACGGCATAATTACTGTGTTGACGATCATATAAGACAAATGACCACGTTTAAAACAAAGAAAAAGTGGTTTTAGTTTCACTGGCTCTTTAAACTCGGTTGTACTGCAATATACCCACATAAGTATGTGTACCTGGGTTGTGAGTGACAATGCAGTTTCCAGTGGAATATTTGTTACCCTTTTATTACCCCTTAAAGTTCTCCACATATTTAAACATTCCAACACATTTCAGCACAGACTCTGCATAATTGTTTTCCAAAATATCTAGTGGCTGAACTGTCTAAATTCGTCAAGTTTATTGGCATTTTAATTTATACTGTCTGTTGCATGATTCCCTTTTCTGTTAAGGTTGTTGACCCTTGACCTGCCAGCTCAGATCTCCCTGGGGGATGTTCAGTCCAACTATTTGTTGACTACAGCAGAGAATGAACTGGGTGTGGTTGTGGCACACAGTGAAGCAGGTAAACAGTGCTCGGAACAACGTTAAGTTAATATTGTTTTTCTCCCAACTGTTCTGACCAATTTTCTGACCATTGCATTCACACCACCTCAATTTCAACACCTCATTTTCAGGTGCCCAGATGGTGCCCATCAACTGGTGTGAGATGCAATGTCCACGCACACACACCAAAGAGTTCAGAAAAGTAGCGCGGGTGCAGCCGGAGTATCTGCACGCATGAGGGGAGGGCTGCAGTGCGCGTGGCGACCCTGACACATCCCTCTCTTCCACACGGAGCACACAGCTTCATCACCGGCATTGTCCTCCAATCCTGACCCCCCACATGTCTTTATCTGAACAAAAGCACAATATTCCTGTAGTTGGCATGCTTGTTTTTTTTTACACTAAGATTAAACACCATATTATCTAGACGAGTTTGAAACATTCAAAAGCTCATCTAGATAATACAAGGTTTTTATTTCAGACATTTGGTCTGGTGTAATTGACCAGTTTAGAGAGTCATGTTGGGGACGCTATTATTTCAAATAATATCTAAGTACGAGTTATGAGCCAACACGGACTTCTGTATCTGAACACATTTTGGTGAGCAGCACCACTGAACAAATGCAGCATGCTGGGCAGTGTGTGTGTGTCGCATTTACATTATGGA
The DNA here is from genome assembly GCA_026745465.1 of Lota lota. NCBI lineage: Eukaryota > Metazoa > Chordata > Actinopteri > Gadiformes > Lotidae > Lota > Lota lota. The sequence goes on from JACYXH010000572.1 coordinate 3,305,876, forward strand.
AGTGGCTGATATCAGTTTAGTTTAATAAACATGGTGCAAATAGGGTGTTGTGCATACTAAGTGAGTCAAGGCCATCCTCCAAGGTTTTTTCTGTCAAATCTGAATTAAATCATTTTGCAAGCATGGCACAGGGCACGACAGTAAATGCATTCTTCCTGTGGCATATTTTCAAAAGTCAAGCTTTTTGATTTGCATTGGTTTTTATAAAACGCCATACATGTCAAAAGCAGAACTTAAATAAAGTTATCAAAGCAACTTATGATCAGTGTATGTTTGATTTGTTTAGGCCCCACCCTCCAAACCCAGTTGAAAGGGCAACTCTTCCATACAGGTTATCTGCAAATTCATGAGCTTAAGGAGAGACCTGTCTGTTAAAATTTTTCCAATGTTTATTACTTCTACAACAGTGTGATATTCAGGTCAGGGCAATGAAGAAATGAGCATCAATGTTTGTAATTTGGAATCACAAATGCCTAATAGATATAACCGGTATAGACATCAAAGGCATTTCTTGCACAGAATGAGTTGACGGGCCACATAGATACATAAAATACTTTATCCTAAAAACCAGACACCAGACCATTTAAAATCACTAGACCGTAAAAATACAACTTGTGTGTCCAGGCTATAGTCCTTATTTAAGTCCCATTTTGGATTTTACAGCAGGACTGTACAGTTCTTGCATTTCTATGTAAATGATTGCATTATATTTCCTCCTGCATTATTTAAATGTCCTCCTATGGAGCTCCAAGTAGAAATAGGTTGACAACAGTTTAGAAAACACAACATACACTTGTTACTCGACCACAACCACGTTTGAATCAGTTATTGTATCAATCGTCAAAGCGGACCGACCGACTTGCATTGGCGTCTATGGAAAACCTCTTGCTGGGTGGCGCGGAAAAACCAAGTCCTGCACCTCTGGCGCTAAAGTCCACGCGTCTCGACTGTGCACGCTCAAATTCCCCCAGAAGGGCCTGGTGCAAGTCCTGCTGTTTGTCCTGCGCCAGGGCCATGTTGGGTCGCACAGTGCTGGGGCCACTGGGACTACTGGTCTGCGTCTCCTTCTTAAAACCGCCCATCAACCGCAGGAACTTATGCTGTTTGTCAGTGCTGTCAAACTGAGCCGTGCTCCACTGGCCAAAGCCCTGAACAGCACACAAGTAGATAAAGAAAAAGAATATATTAAGATGTTTGCGATCTTCATCGCATACTAATTAGTTAGGCAAGTTATCTGAGACAAAGCTTAAGTAAAAGAACCCCTATATTACCACCAGATATATCAGCCTACCCAGTGGACTGTACCAACTGGGAGGCTGATCTGTCCATCAAACATCTGGGTGGACACTCCCACATGCGAGGTCACTATAGGGTTGGATTTTGAAATGGCTTGTCACTAATCACCTACACACATGGCGGTAAAATAATAGGGGCCCTTTAATATGATGACACTAACCAAAGGTTTAGCTGTGGTTTGGGGACGAGATTCTTTGTCGATGTCCATCTGTAGAGCCAGTCTTCTTTCCTGGAACAGACAGTGTTTCCAAGTTACTGTAAGGTCTTCAGGCCTACCCTATGTATTCAGAGTAAACTGATGGTGGGCGCCATAACATAAGGAGTCATAGGTGTGAATGAACTATAAGATGGATTAAATCAAACTATAATGCTTAAAATTCATGCATGTTTTAAGCATTTCTTGTCATTTGTTGAGATTCTCTTTACATCCCAAGCGCAATCAAACCAAATGCTCAGACAAAGAAATATACAATTTCGGTATCTGTGGCTGTCGCAGTCATGTTATAAGCCAGTCCAATCAAATCCTTCGGCCCAAATGAATCAATTGGATGGCTTGCCTGTGTCTACCTGCCTGTAAACTCTGCCCGTAATCTCATTGCGCATGACAGGAGTATTCCCCAAGGCTAAGCAGACCTATTGCTAAAGCTAGCGAGCTAGTCAAGTGTTTTGGGGGAATGGAGAAGGCCAGAAGGGAGAGATGGGATTTTTTCCAGTTGGATACTTTTAAAATCTATCTAACTGTCTGGTTTCTCCAAATTCCCTACCCTATTTTAAAAAAAGAATACTGAAAACTAAACTTGAAATCATGGATTCAGCATCAAACGCAGAACATGGAATACTTTTATTTGGAAAGCGGAAGGAGTTCAGTTTCAATGCCATATCAAAAAGGTGCATTTGTTGGTATACATTCTTTATTAAAAAAAGTCTACCTGATTAATGGTCACCTCGTCCCGGTTTCCAGTTTTTTCCGACAAGAACACCACATCCTTGTGGAGGGTCACCTGCAACCCGGCAGAAAAATATTTATAACATGTTCAAAAAAGGAAAACACTAGTTGAGGATTCATTTATCTGTGACACCAAAGCACTCACCTCTGGGGTTGGCTCTATTTCAGGGGCATCCTCCTCCAATTTGATCTTATTTTTCCTCTTCTTCTTCTTGTCCACACTGACCTCTACTTCCTCCTTCTTTGCCTTTCTTTTGATTTCTTCTGAAGCTCCCTTCATATCCCTTTTTCCTTTACCCTTCGAGTCAGAGGCCACAAAGACAAAAGTGTCCGTATTCTGTGCCATATCCTTGACTGCCGTCTGTTTGTCTACCTTTGCATCTCTCTTTTTTTTCCTCTTCTCCTTATCGTCGACAATACTCACCTCCTGGGCTCCCTCGACCTTCGGGGAAACCTCTCTTTTCCCCCCCTTTATTTCCTTCTTCTTTGGCTTTGGACTATCTTCCTCCACGACAACGATACTGGATGCTTTCTTCCTTTTAGTAGGCTTGGTTTCCTCCTGCTTTCCTTTCTTCTTCTTCCTGGCAGTTTTGAGTGTGTCCTCACCCATTTCTAAATTAGCTTTCCTCTTCTTGGCTTTTTGATGGACCCCCTGGGATTCTTCTTCTCTGGCTATTGTCTTAGTCACAGATGTTTTAGGCCCCGTTTTGTTCTTCTTTGTCGTCGTCTTCATCACAACGACCTCATCATCCTCCTCACTTTCGTCTATATTTATCACCTCACTTTGATTCTGTACCTTGACCTTTTTAGACTTGATCTTTTTCGTAGCCAACGCTTCTTCCTCGTCGGTCTTAGAACATCCAGCTGCCTTGGACTGAACCGACTTGTCGTTTGTTTTCTTGAGCTTCTTCTGTTTCTTTCGAGAAGGTTCTTCCTGGGTGAAAGGATGCTGTGATACATTAACAATGCCATTCTCTTCAAGCTCTTTCTTCTTCATCGTCTTCTTCTCTCTATTTGGAGAACCTTCCTCGTTTGTCTCACCTTTCTTGTTTTTAGCCGTCTTGACGCTCTTATTGTCCATTGAGTTTGCTTGATCCTCAGAGCCGCCGACGTCTTTGTTTTTCCGACGTTTCTGTTTCTTCTCCTTCGCCAGCGTATCTTTTTCACGTCGTTCATCCACTTCTTTCATGTCGCCCGCCACCATGTCTAGGGTGACCATCCCCTGTGCTACCTTTCAAAATATTAATATAACAATTTGAATAGGATAAACAAACCAAACCCAGTATTGCATAATGTTGTGGTGGGTCAAAGCCTGTAGTAGACTAGACACTAACCAAAGGTCTTCCTGATTCTCTGGGCTGTGATTCCTGGTCAATGTCTCTCTGGAGGGCCAGTCGTTTATCCTGTAAACAACATCAAAAACACCAGTTCTGAGCCTAATGCTGACAGGGACATACTGATTCCAACCTTTTAGCGCTCAAGTTTAAAACACTTCTTCTAGTCAGACATTTAATTTGGTGTTTTGTGAGGGTTTTCTGCTTAACCTTAAATGTTGACAAACTATGCGGATAAAGCTTAGAAAAAGTTTGTTATACAGTACAGTGCATGACCATATCTTGATACGTGTGCTTTATTGTTCACATTATTCAATATTTTTAGCATTTAATGAAGTCAAACGTTCTCGACCTTGCAGGTTAGGTAACGTTAGGCCTACCTGGTTAATGATAATCTCATTGACCCTACGTGCAGGTTTTTCTAAAACGAAGATCACTTCCTCGGTCGAATCCGTCTGAAATTAAATAAACACAATCAAAACACAATGTATACATTCACAACATAAATAAGGCCAAATTATATTTTCAATAACAAATGGTACACGGAAGTCTTTCTGTTATTGTTATAGACGTCAACAATAAAACGATTGACGCCAAGAGAGAAAGTCTAGTTAGCCTAAATATATTTCTCATCCAAGTCATATCACGCATGCCTATTAGTAAGAACAATATGAGACCAACGTTGAGCCTGATATTTAATTAATATCCATTGTACCCGGCATGTTGGCTAGCTAACGCATGCGACATTTGATTGCAAGAAGCCAACGTTAACATCATTATTAACACATCGAGCAGTAAGGTATTACTAACTGGGCAAGTTACCTTCCTGGTTATTTATGCAAACTTTTCCATGATTAGATTGCAACTATATGAGGAGTGATTTACTTACTTTGGAGATTCACGTGGAGTCGCGCTTTACTTTTCTTGACTCGGAAGTGTATTCTCCCTGTTCCTGCTAGTAACTCACCAAGCGTCCCTAGCAACCAGAAACCGATCACCATGCCGTTTTTTATTTTGGTTATTTATTGGCCTATTCTTCATTGCTAGCGTAATGTAGCACTTGCACATTTATTATTATTTAGTAAGCTCGGGACATCAGAAGCTGAAAACGGCATGCTATATATTGCTATTTGTTTTCTGGGTGGATCACGGTGGTGATGAGAGTTCATGCAGGAGCTCTACGGAACACCCCTATCAAAGGGAGCGTTGCAGACCATTCATTAGTCATCATTATCGTCACAATGTCAAAATAGATCATCGATCAATTATTGGCACATATACACAATGAGTAGCCTACTTATGAAATAAATAATTGAAGACTACTGTCACCATCCCATTTTATAAATCAGGGTTGGAAATGACTTAAAAGTTAATTGATGCTGTTTGTGTGGACTCAACAGCGTTGTGCTATGTCTACAAATATTGTAATAATAATAATAATAAAAACATGATTCCATTTTTTTATTGAAAAAAAACACCAGTTCTCCACAGAAAGGAATTAATGCACAATCTACATTTTCGTATTATAGACCAATCACACACTTTATAATATATAATTTATTCAGTAAACCATAAAATACTGTGCTTAGCTGCTTATCTCAAACTGGCACAGTGCGCAAATACACTGAGTGTAAACAAAGTGCAAAATGTTATCTCCCAGATATAATTATTTATTCACTAATTAGCTATTCATACTTGAGACATTTTAAATATTGAATATTTGGACACAGATCTATTGACATTAAACAAGTCTCATTAAATATATCACACTCGTATTTACATTCCACGTAAGGCAGTGCTAAAGGAAAAGCCAGCAAAGTGAACAGACAACTGTGAGAGGAGCATAAATGCTGTGCTCTAAGTGAGCTGCATTAGCATAGCATTACATTGGGTAAGGAGTGTATGGTGATAAGCATGCAGCAGCTTTCGTTTTGTGTATGTAAAGAGTCAGCAGTTCATGCATATGGTATTAAAAACAAGACCCTCAATGAATGACCCTCGCTGCCCTCGGTACAATCAGTTGCATACTGAGAAGGAGAAAATCCTTTAGCTTAGATGACCCCCCACTAATGTTTGTTCCATTACACTAATGTAAAAGGACAATATGTTATCTTCAAAATGTGCTCAACATTTGAGGCATTTCAGCAAAATGACACCGAAATACACATTTTACAACATATTAAAACAAAACAAAGTCTGTGGCTGATAAGATCCTTGTGTGTGGAACAGCTTATTCTGCTGTTATGTTTTGAAACTGCGACCAGGGTTCTCACCACAGCTGTCTGCCAGTGTAGTTAATTGGGGCTGTAGGCATCTGCAGAAAAATATCAATAATCACTTCTTAGTAACATAACATTACATAACACACACATATAGACAGACACACACATACACACACACACACACACACACACACACACACACACACACACTTACCGCTCCACCGTTCATGACGAGAGCCATCTCAGTAGGTTGGTACACATGACCTCTGAAGGGGATCCCAGGACGAAGGCTCCCTTGGTTGCTGCGGTAGGTTCCTCTCAGGCCTGGAACACAACACAGACTCAACATATTATTATTCATTCTCCCAGACAACGCTTTTCATGGCTCACATGGTATCCGAGAGAATGCACATAGGCTACTATTTCCAGCAAGAGCGCCACTATGAAACCACTTTTCTGTTTGTATTGATTGCAGCATGCGCACAGCATTGCATCTACATTACATACTTGCACTTTGTTCTTCCATGGAGAAGGCCTGGTTGTCTGCGAAAGGTCGATGTGGACGGGCGGGCCGCTCCTCTCCAAAGTGAGGTGGAGGGCGAGGCTGGGTGCTGACAAAGAAGTCCGGGGTGGCCACCGACAGTGTTTTCCGCAAACACAAGTGGGCTTCTGGGATAGCGTGGAGTATCAACAGGATCCAGCCTTGTGCGACCAGAGCCACAGCCAGTGCTGGCTCGTCCCACACCTTGGAGCCCTTCCGTCCTCCGGACCCAGACCGCTCCGCTCTCCCCTTTGCCCTCAGCGCTGGGTTGCCATAGAGATAGAATCCCAACCAGGCGACCCAAAGCAACGCTGATGCCAAACAGGAGAGGAAAAGCCAAACGCCGTTGCACCTCCATCTCTTTTTTTCATCCTCTCTGTTTCTGTCCGCTTCTTCCTGTTCACTGGTCTCCATCTCCCCTCCACATAGCACCACTCCCAGGGACAGCCCCATGGCCACCAGCAGCAGGCCGAGGGTGTACGCGCACGTCAGAGCAAAGTCCACTGGTGGGTAGTCACAGGCCGGGTGACCCTCCCTGACGACAGTAAGCAGCACCCACTCTCCAGAGATGATCCCCTGCACCAGGGCCATCGCCGCCCCCAGTCCGGCCAGGGAGCTGCCTGCTGGGCTGGACTTGCCAGCCACCAGCTTCCTGAGCCTCAGACCTTGGACTAGAAGACAGGAGAAGCAGAGGGCAAAGAGAGGTCCCCACAGGGCCCTGCGCACCACACAGAGGGCCTGGTTTTTCCCCACAAGGTAGGCCAGCGAGAGGGAGAACAGGCCCATGAGGGTGACCAGGAGCAGAAGCAGCGGCCCCATGCCAGAGCGCCTCTCCGGGTCACAGATACTGCGCAGCTTCACCAGGAGCACCACGGAGAGGACAAGGGAGGTCAGTACCCCACCGCAGGCCACCGCCTCCAGGACCACCCCCCACACAGAGTCCAGGTCACAAAGCACTCTGTAGGGAGGGTCCACGTCCACACCACATCCCCTCGGAGGAGGTGGGACGTGGGATGATGATGAGGATGAGGATGATGATGATGAGCCACAGCTGATCAGGCAGACGAGGCAGAAGACGGCCGCATGGAAAGCCATCCTGGAAGAACAGGAGGAGTCTTTAACTCGTTAAAGACAGGACAGATGATACAAAGACAATTCAGTAGGAGGAAAAATACACTACATGGAGCTAAACATGCTTGTCAACGAAGAATAGTATTGCTAATACTGTATTAGTATCCAAATTATTTTGAAATCAAATACAGAAATGACCTAACTAACACACACACACACACGTACACATACACATACACACACACACACACACATACTGTAGAGAACTGATTTTAGCACTCGCCAATGGTTTCCATGGGAACAAGACACAGCGTGGGCTGACTACATTGCACACAAGCTTTTATAAGTAGAGTCCCAGTATCCAAAAGAAAAGCACACCTACAAACACACACAACACACACACACACACACACACACACACACACACACACACACACACACACACACACACACATACTATATAGAGATTTGAAACGTACAAAAAAAGAACTTAATTGTCACAAACTCACCTTGTTGGTTGCACTACGAACTTTGACAACGTCGCATTATTTTCTTATTAACCATTCACAGTCGAGCAGGGCTGGAGAACCAATGTTGGCTATTGATGAAAAATGAGCTGAAGATGCTTCGGCGTCGCATCTCTCCCAGAGTCCTCGCTGTCTGTTTGCCGGTGAAGACACTCAACAGTGTTTCTGGAAGCAAACTCTTGTGTATGTCCTGGTGTATGACGTGTGACTTTGTACATTCCCTCCTTTTTCTTTCTCTGTACCTTTTGTACACAACTCTTCCCCACTCTCCCTCCGCGTCTTTCTGTATCTGTATATCTGTCTCTGCCTCTTCGCCTAATGCTGAATTTGCGGAGGTGTCAACAGAGATGGAATACAAGCCTTACCTCTACCCACCCACTCAGAAGGCCTATGAACTACTGCTGTACCCCCCCCCCCCCTTCTCTCTCTCTCACACAGAGCAGGAGGACTAATATTAATAATAACAATTACATAACTAACGCGCCTACAATGCCAAGACTAATGTGGCAAGATCCGTGGGATGCTTGTCACTGGGCAGCCAATGCCACCTGCTCTAAGAACACAAGAGCAAGAGGAAGAGCAGAGTGGGTTCCTTGGGAGCTAAGTTCTCTATAAGCCCCAGTGCTTGGAAAAGGGAGGTAAGGATAAGGGGCCAGGGGGGAAGGGTTAGGCAAGGCTTGACACAGGTAAGTGTTTTGCCCACACGGTCTGTCTATTGTGGGATATTACATAACACCATAGAAGCCATGACTCAGCCAATGCTCCCCTTAATCCCCCCCCCCCTCCCCACCACACACACAGACACCACCCACCTCTCTTCATAGCGTAGCCTGTGACGCATACACTCATCTCTGTTTGTATCTGTATGCCTAGACCCTGGTGTAGCACGCCATTCTGTTGCAGCATTCTGTGTGTGACAGTATACCTCTGATTCCTCAGTGAAATGCACAGCACAAATATGATAAGCAAAAATGGCAAATGAAGAAATAAAGGTTTTTATTTACAATATATAACTTCCACAAATGTATTTACAAAATGTTCTCATTCAAAATACCTCAGTTCAATGTCTTAATTGTCACCATTACGACTATTGGAGCTAATGGTTTATTGAGCAAGTCGTTGTAGAGAAGGATGAAATAAATAGGTAATCCGTAGTTGCTTTGGTCACAGAATCCATCAACACTTGGTTAAGTATCTGACATTCCATACACCTACCTTTGTCTCGTTTTACTCATTTGCGACTCTGTTGCTGCTTGTTGGTGCCACCTAGTGGCTACGAGAGAACTGCAGGAAAAGGCTGACCATGTGTCAGCTAACCTGTTGTCTTCATGACACAAAAGTTTAAACCCATGTATTCCTCTAGGTCTGTTCATTTTATCTGAGAATCCTCGCTCCAAACGATTAACAAATATTTAACAAATATATACTCAAAAAACGAAACGTGTGTATATGTACATAGATGCATTATTATATTCGATGTTGATGTTTTTTATTTCTGTATGTATAGGCCTATGCGTATTATGTACTTAGAAGGTGCTTGTATACTGCCCCAACACACCAACACCATCTATAGCAGGGGTGTCATTCATACGGCCCGCGGGCCAAAACCGGCCCGCCAGATGGTTCAATCCGGCCCGCGAGACCACGTCCAATTTTTATTTTAAAGGAACAGATATTCCAAATTTGTCCAGCAGAGGTCGCAATGACATAACGAGAGATCCAGAAATAAACAGCACGTGACAGCAACGCGCCCAGAATGCGCAATCTGCCAATCTTGCCTTATCATTATTAAGCTCTTGTTGTCAAAACTAACCACGGTTACACCCTCATTACCAAAATGTCTTTGTCAAAAAGGAGAAAAGTTGATACAGAGTGCAGAGTTTTCCAAGATAAATGGACTGATTCTTATTTATTCACAGAAGTGAATGGGAAACCTGTGTGCTTGGTGTGTAATCAGCAAGTTTCAGTGCTCAAGGAACATAATATTCGGCGGCACTATGAGACTCATCATGGTGAAAAATACAACCATTTGCGAGGACAACTGAGAATAGAGAAGATAAATGAATTGTTAGTGGGTCTGAAGAAACAGCAGTCTGTTTTTACCCTTAGCCGAGAGGTCAGTGATGCAGCGGTGAAAGCTAGCTACCTTATTGCTAATGAGATAGCGTTAGGATCCAAGCCATTTTCTGAGGGTGAGTTCGTGAAAACATGCATGCTGAAGGCTGCAGAAATCGTGTGCCCTGAAAAGCGACAGCGAGTAGGTCAAGTCTAATTCCTTGACCTACAAATGTAATAGATTTACAAGGCAGGGTGATAACGTTCTTCATAGCTCCCACTTTAGTTTGTACATAGCGGGGTGAGTCAGTTCAGGGGGTTAGATGTGAAATGTATCTACTGTACATTAAAATAAACAAGTTGTTTTAATCAAAGTGAAATGCCATTTTTTTCAGTTCCATAGGCCTATCTGTGAATAAATGTTTTGTGCCTTTGTAGATCCACCGTGATCTGTGAGTTATAATGCACATATGTAGGCTAAATTATCAATTAAGGCATAATATTGAAATATTGACAAACAAAAGTAAAGATCTGGAGTTGACGTTATTGATATGTTATTTTGCTATTATTTTACTGGCCCGGCCCACTTGAGATCAGATTGCGCTGTATGTGGCCCCTGAACCAAAATGAGTTTGACACCCCTGATCTATAGAATGGTGGCTAACACAGATGTGACACAACAAGAAACGTAATCCAAGAACAGCCAACAACCACCAACAGGTATGGCACACTAGCCTCATGTCGTTGTTTGTTGCCGTTTTTTGGTGAAAATGTTGTGTTAACTGCTGCTCGTGTGTTTCAAAACAAGACTAACTTGCCTGGTAGGGTGCGTCATCCTTGAGTGGTGCACGTCAGATTTGAATCCCTTATAGGGCAAAGGGTCTTCATGATTGAACCTTTGCGGTAGCTACATATCCCTGTAATTGGGTTAACCTCTTTCCTCGCCTTGACATTTTAACTCAAGTAGTTATTTGGGTGACCATTTTGATTACTATTTCAATAACAATATATCAAATCAAAAAGGTTTTGCTCGAATATATGCCTCTTTGTGGCTGGTGGTGTCTTGACTTGAGGTTTCATGAACAGTGGTAAACTTAATCATGAGTGTAATATGCTTTGGGCAACATGAAAATACTCCAGCTCAAATGTCTGTGATGGCAGGATGCATTCATGGCATTTATGAAATGTGGATTTTACAAAACAGGTTCATCAGACCCAGCGAGTGTAGTTGACGTAGTGAAAGGATCTTATCTGTGTTCTTTACTGAAATATGGAGCTACAGGAGTTACTGTAATACTCTGGAAGGTAGGTGCAAGGTGGGTTAATACAACCCAAGCAGAGTTGATAATGGTACAGAAAATGTAACTTAAAATACGTAAATAAAACCAGACATAAAGGGTGGCAGTAATAACGAGGACAGTGGAGGTGTCCACCCCACCATTGTGGAGTGGATATGTTTATAGCTGGTTGGATGGATTCGGTGTGGTAGGTCTATCTAATTAACTGGAATGCTTACAGGGCTTTACAGCCCCACCCAGCCGCAGAGTCCAATCAGTCTGACTCGGGCCAGGTGAGGCTGCTTAGACCTTCCATCTCAAACACACACTCTGCAAAGTAAAGTGTGCTGAGCAGAATTTCGCCCACCACCACCCCAGCCTCCACCTGCTTGGTTCTGCTCTGTATCGCATATGGGGTTGAGATATCTGATGTACACCATCTGGGATTGTATAGTGCTCCCTGTTGTCAAATGTTGGTATGCTGTATCTGACATCTGTATGTCATTATTTAAATCCAATGGCATGGAGCAACAGAAAAGATTGGAACCATACCGCCCAACTAAATTGTATTACCATTGCATGCAATGAATGGTTACATCTATGACATGAGTGATTCCTTACAGAACTGCGGTTGGGAGAGGCAGCTAGGACCAGAACTTGTAAAAGATGCTGTCAAGGACAAGATTTTAAAGGCAAACCCATAAACATAATCAATAGGTTTTTCCTGGATCTGCCTTAATGCGTAAGCAATATAAAACTAATTATATTTCTGAATAGTTTCATCAGAAGCCTTTCTGAGGACAATTGATCAAGTAGTCTGCCAGATCAAGTGAGTGACACACTGTCATCTGGAAACGTTTTAATTGCCTTTGATTTTGTGTGTGTGTGTGTGTGTGTGTGTGCGTGTGTGTGTGTTAAAGTAGGGGCTAAAATGACTTTGGAGTTGGACTGATCTGACAAAAGGCCTAGGCATTGATAACAAGCGTGCACAGTACAGAAACATGAGCAGAAACACACAAGCTCTGCAGCTTTACAGGATCAGTAAGTATGACTGTGTGCTATGTAAACACGCAGTGTGTGTTGGACCCATATGTTTCATTTCACTTTCAAATTGAAAATGACTTAAAACTGACACTGGGGAAAACGGGGTTAAACTTGACAACTTTTTTATTTTATTGAAATAAATAAAAGGGTGTCAGAGCCCACATCCCATTCTTCTTGCCTTGTGTGTGGGCATATGGTAAAATCATCTCTATATAATCATCTCTGCCATCCTTGCATGTAAACACCTTACATCACTTAAGCAAACTGTTTAAGATGCCTTTGAAGACCAATGAGGAGATGTTGGATCAAATGAGCACAGAGAGTGTACACTGTTTTGTTGTGTATAAAGTTTCTCATCAGTAGCATACAGTCAATGCTGCAAATTAACATAAGGATGTAAATCACAACACAATAATAACCCACACCCAGTGTCTATTCTGATAAAACATTCCGTTCACTATGTCAGCAATGCTCACATAGCCGGGAGAACCTGTTTAACAACTTTCTTTCCTCAAGATCCATAGATGGCCTGAACGCACCCTCAAACCTGAGATATGTAAGTGATTTACATTAAGTGCATTTAACAATCAAGATATACCCCAAAAAGTGCAAGAATCATTTAAGTGCATACAAATTCACAAAATAAGCAAATCATCTGATTCTAAGTGTTTTTCAATAATACAAGTCATGATTATGTTAACCACTGTGCATTACAACTCCCCAATTAAGACATCTCCAGCCACTAAAAGTCTGAGGATACATGGATCTGGGGAACAGACCACACTTCCCAATCAAGACAAGAGCTCACACATTTATACATAGACACCCCGACAGTTATACATTACCAGTTCACCTGGACAAGTCAATCAACAGTTGACACAGACCATACAATTTCTGCCAGTTATTATGAAGGGCTGGATAGATATACAATGATTGCTATAATGGTTTAGTGTGAATCACACACTGTTTCCAGTAGGTGCCTTGGTGCTGAGGTGTATGGCAGACACTTTTATATGCGTTTATGTACATGCACCATATTTTGGCAGTTGGGGCAGTGATGTTCCACATCCTTACAATCATCACAACAGAGCGGGATCAAGCAGCATGGCCATATTCTAAAAAGGAGCATAGAATCAAATTAATAAAACGATAAAATGATTAATATTGTACAAATAAAAATATATGGATGTGAGGATGCATTTCAAAATGGTTTGCTAAATGTGTGAAGAACTCACCCTAATAATCCTAGTGTACCACACAGAATCCAGGTGAGTGCACCATTCTTGTAGGTGACATTGGTGACACAGGTGGCATTGCATAGAGGACATTTTGTCCGTACAGGTTTCTCCCTTGGCATTGGCCCCACCACGACTGTTTGGACGCAAGGAGAGACGCCCGCGGTTAACAACATGCAATAGCTCTGCCTCCTTCACATAAATTATTTGTAAAAAAAAAAAAAATCTAAAGAAAAAGGGTGTCATTCATAACTTAGCCTATGTTATTAAACTGAGTTTATTTTGTTTTTTATGTGTGTATGAAAGTAGTTACCAGCGTCAGGGCCATTTTGATTAAAAACATTTTGTTGACCTGAAAAGCAAAGCAGAAAACAAAGCTTATGGATTGGCTAAAATATCAATGTACACACCTCGTCAATAAAAAACCATTATAATAGAATAGAACAGAATAGTTTTCTTTGTGTTACCATGAAACTTCGATGAATCGATGTTGATTGATGTATTTTGAACAACAGGCTGCTGCTGCTGAACTGAGAAGTATTACAGAAACTTTCAATATACACGATTCAAAATGAAACAGCTTAAGCTAGCCACTAAAATATAAACTTACAGTTGTTAACAACTAATCAATAGGGAACCCTTATATGCTCCATGTAATTCAATTCACAACATTTTTCAGAAGTCAATTTATCTTGCTTTATCGATAAAACTGGCGTGAAAATGAAATGAAATGATGGGACGGGCCTGCGACAGCCCAGATACCAGATATTTGTATTTTTTTGTGTACATTAAGATGGATTTTATTCTTTAGACACCCATTTTTCAAATAGTTTTGAACGAAAGTGATGAATGATTAGTAATTACTGCAAGAAAGAATAAAACAAAGAAAATCTGAAATGTGATTTTCTTTAATATACAATTTTCTGATAAAAACGGGAAGCTTTAATTTTTTGTCTTTGTTTTACCATGAGTGTAAAGTGTAGTGACCAGGGGTTGGGAACTGAGGTTATGCTAGGCCTGGTTGAGGCACACCTAAATTGCTAAACTGCTTGATGATGTAGTCAAACTAATGAAGCATCGTATTAAAACTATAACCCACAATATTGACTTTCACCTCATCCACATTAAACCCATATCTATAACTTTTTTCACATACATTTTCCAAAAGATTTCTTCTTAAACATTGAGTTGATGAAACAGCTTGAGGTCCCTTGGTTTATCACACCTCGTGATAAACCATTATATTTATATCATTTTCTTTGTGTAACAATGAAAGTGATGTAGGACTTACTTGTGGGGGGCCCAGCATTGACGTGTACTGATGTATTCTGAACAACAGGCTGCTGCTGCTGCTGCTGCTGCTGCTGCTGCTGAACTGAGGAGTATTACAAAAACTTTAAAAATACAAGAATAAAAAGGAACAGCTTGATGATGTACCAAAAGAAAAAGCTTGAGCTGGCCGCTAAAATATCAATTTACAGTCTTTAACATCTCATCAATATGGATCCTGTATCTGCTCTATGTAATTTCCTTCACAACATGTTTCAAAAGTAATTTTTCCTTGCTCTATTGATCAAATTTAGAGTAGACAATTTGGAGAAACCAATTAGAGTAAACTTGATTTTTAAAGTATCCAACTGAAATAATTTCAGTTTCTAAAATAAATTGCGTACCCTAGCTTATAGAGATGGCTTTCATTCTTTAGACCCCCATATTTTATGATAGTTTTTAACAAAAGTGATGAATGATTAGTGATTGCTGCAAGAAAGAATACAACAAAGAAAATCAGAAATGGGATTTTCTTAAAAATATATGTTTTGTGTCAAGCTGTAAGCTTCATTTTTATTCTTTGTGTTACCATGAGTGTAAAAGTGTAGTTACCGGGGCTTTGGAACTGAGTTGGTGCTGGGCCTGGTTGATAAACAGGCACACCTGCAAAACCTGAGAATGATTAAAGATTAAAAAGTATTTCTAAACTGCTTGATGAAGTATGTCTTCCAAACGAAGCATTGTACTATAACTATTAGCTACAATATTGACTTTCACCTCATCGATATTAAACCCATATCTTTAACTTTTTTCACATACATTTTCCCAAGTAATTTTTCCTACTCATTGAGTTAATAAAACAGCTTATGGTATCAAAGAAAGCATAAGTACACTAGATTATCAATGTACAGTCCCTCACACCTCGTCAATGATAAACTATTAAAATGGTTGTCATTATAGACCCCTTTCATGGACTTACCAGGGCTTGTGGTGGCCCCTGGAGAATTTACATTTACTGATGTATTTTGAACAGGCTGCTGCTGCTGCTGCTGCTGAACTGAGGAGTATTACAGAAACTTTAAAAATACTAGATTAAAAAGAAAGAAGCTTTTCAATCTATCAATGTACAGTCGTTAACACCTCATCAATATTGAACCCATATCTGCTTTATGGTATTACATTCACAACATGTTTCAAAAGTAAGGGTATGGTAGGCAATTTGGAGAAACCAACCAGAGTAAGCTATATTAAAAAAAAAAAAAAAAAAAAAAACATCCCTACCCTTCCTTCAGGCCTCCCTCCAAAGCCACTCCCCCAAAACACATGACAATATTCGCGCAGAATAAAATGATTGGACAGGCTTATTACAGGCCTGCGACAGCACCAGATACCAAATATCTTTCTTTTTATGTGAGAGCACTTTATTTGTTGATTGTTGTCAGGAGATTTTCAACAAATATGACTGCTTCTAAAACAAATTGCCTACCCTCGCTTTAAGATGTGTTTTTTTTTTCTTTAGACCCTCATATTGTCAAGTAGTTTTTAACGAAAGTGATGAATGATGAGTGATGACTGCAAGAAAGAAAACTAAGACAATCAGGAATGGGATTTTCTTAAATATATATTTTCTGTTCCAAGCTGGAAGGTTTCATTATTTTTCTTTGCAATCCATGAGTGTGAAAGTGCATTTACCAGGGCTTGGCAATTGAGGTTGGGCTGGGCCTTGTTGGTAAACCGGCATACCTGCGAAACCTGCAAATTTTTAACATTTCTTTTTAAATGCTGCCAAACTGCTTGATGATGTACGCCTACCAAACGAAGCATCGTACTATAACTATAGCTACAATATCGACTTTCAACTTTTTGGACATATATTTTCCAACTTAGTTTCCTGCACATTGATTTGATTGAACAGCTTGAGGGATGAAACAAAGCATAGCTACACTCAATTATCAATTATCAACAGAAACCAGCCTATAACCAGTTAGTGCATTCATAGCTGGCATGGGAAGGGAAAATGTCCCCTGGCCTCTCACCTATTTCATTGCCAGAAGGGTAACGCACTGGGTATGGTGGTGCTGATACGAATGCGCCATCAGTATTTTGCATCATGTTTGAGATATTGTAGAGTTAAGTCACACTATCGAGAATGACACGGACAAGTTCCTTAGAGAATGGAGAAAACAAAAACAAATTGAACACAAAAACAGTAAAACGATGATGACTGTATTGATGTTAAATTTCTCTATATGATCATAACGCCTGTTGATAACTTAACGGGCCGCTGGAGTAGATGTTGTTTGCTATCTTAGCATAATGGAACAGTACACATCTTTTGAGGGAAAGCCCCACTTCAGAACCACAAGAATGTAGGCCTATGTAGGTTAATGAATTAAAATAAATAAATGTTAAGACTTATTCTCAATCAAAAGATTAGTTCTGTACCATTAGGAGTTATTAAATTAGGAGTGACTCACCTTATTAGATAGCTCCGTAGGGCGTAGGGCTGTCCACGCAATAACTGCATAGCTTTTTTCTTCTCGCATTTAAAGAATTTAGCAGGTGTGTCCAATGTAATTGGAATGCGGACTGAGAGACATACGGGAAGTGGGAGGGAGTTCTTTCTTTGTTTGTTAAGTTTTATGAGTCCAGAATACCAACTAGTATATTACGATATACACGTTTATTCACCACCCTTATAAAAAAGTCTGACTGGAAAATATGATAATTTCCCTGCCGGACTTTGAATATTCCAGTATTCCAGTCAATTGATGGAAATCGCTGGACAGGCTCTAGCCTAAAACGGTCAACCGAGCAGGGTCCATGATCAAAGAAGCGCATAAACTCTGCATGCACAAGTGGACATTAATAAACAACAGATACAGGACAATAACCTTATCTTTAAAGTATCAACAAAACTAAAATAATAAGCTTGCATGATGGGAGTTTTCCAAATTCACCGTCAGCCTTTGACCTATGGGCATTTGTAGCGAGGCCTACGCTACTCGACAGGGTTCACACAGAAAGCACAGACACGAGGATCACGTACAGCGTTTTTATTGAATGCCGGAGGGGACACCTAGTGGCCAACCTCCGGGACTTGAGCTCCACTACACGCGTTCAAAGAATTCACTTTCAGATGATCACCGCGATCGACTCCCGTCGGAGCGCGTGGCTGGACTCGACCTCACTGTAGGGAGCGCACAACAACCCATTAGTATTTGTATCCGCCTTCCCAATTGTGCTCATCTACTGCTGCGTCTGTTCCCCTGGTTGAGCCGCTCTGCTCCTCAGTCTGCAGCCGGCGCTAAGCCACGCCCCCCACATACCACATATCTCCACCGCCCCACTTAGGCTGGGGAGCCGTCCGGCCGACAGCCAACTCCCCCCCCCCCTCCCCCCTGCTCCGAGAGGAAGTCAGCCACAACCATCTGCGCCGCAGGCGTATGGACCACCCTGAAGTTAAACGGCTGTAACGCCAGAGACCACCGGGTGATCCGCGGGTTGGTGGAATGCGGTGGAACCACTGCAGGGGGCGTGGTCTGAACAGAGGGTGAACGAGCGCCCCAGGAGGTAGTAACGCAGGGCGTCGACCGCCCACTTCATCGCCAGACACTCCTCCACTGTGCTGTACCTCCCCTCTTGGTCTGAGAGCTTACGGCTGACGTACAGCACCGGGCGGTCCACACCCTCCACCTTCTGGGACAACATGGCCCCCAGCCCTCTGTTCAACGCGTCTGTCTGCAAGACAAAAGGCAGGTCAAAGTTAGGCGTGAGCAAGAGCGGCTCCCCGCAGAGAGCCTTTTTAACCCTCTCAAACAATGCCTGGCACTGCTCGGTCCACTGGACCGGATCTGAGGCACCCTTTCAGGTGAGGTCGGTCAGGGGCTGGTCAGCTCCGAGAAGGCGGAGATGAACTGCCTGCAGTAGCCCGCCAGCCCCAGGAACGCCCTCACCTGTTTTTTGGTCTCAGGCCGCGGACAGGCCGCGACCGCTTCTGTTTTCTCCACCTGTGGGCGCACCTGCCCGCCACCCAAGTGGTACCCCAGATACCGTACCTCCCTCCGTTCAATCACACACTTCCTTGGGTTGGCCGTGAGCCCCGCCCGCCTCAGTGACTCAAACACTGCCGCCAACCGCTGGATGTGCTGCTGCCAGGTGTCACTATGATTAATGACATCGTCAATGTAGGCAGCCGCATATCTAGCGTGCGGACGCAGCACCCGGTCCATGAGACGCTGGAAGGTGGCAGGGGCTCCGAACAACCGAAAAGAAAGCGTCCTGAATTGGAACAAACCGTAAGGAGTGGAGAAGGCCGATTTTTCCTTAGACTCTGGAGACAACGTAATCTGCCAGTAGCCCTTGGTTAAATCCAGTGTCGTAAAACATAAAATTTTAAAACGAGCCGGGCCTAGCCGATCTAGGAGTTTGTCGACCCGTGGCATTGGATATGCATTGAACTTTGACACAAGCTATTCACCTTGCGGAAGACAACACAGAACAGAATGGACCTATCGGACTTGCGAACGAGCAAGATGGAACTAGACCATCCGCTGTGCGACTCTTCTATTACCCCCATCTCCAGCATCGATTTTAATTCTGCCTGAAAAATGTTGCGCTTGTGTTCCGGCAAACTGTAACCTGTGACCTAACCGTCACGCCGGGGAATGTCTCGATTCGGTGGTCAATGAGCGCCATGCGTCCCGGCAGGGAGGAGAAGACGTCCGCAAACCGCTGCTCGGCGACCTCGGCTGTCTGACGAGGAGAAAGCTGTCCATCACAGGGAACCGGGGTAGAATGGCTCAGTCCGGTAACCTCCAGTCCCAGCTCATCCTCCTGGATTACCGAGGTCACCAGAGAGACTGGGTGCACCTCATTTCAGCCTTTCAGAAGGTTGAGGTGGTAAATCTGCGCCGCTCCCCCCGTCAGAACGCGCAACCTCATAGTCGACATCCCCGACCCGCCGTTTGACCACAAAGGGTCCTTGCCACTTGGCGAGTAATTTTGAGCTCGATGTAGGAAGCAATACAAGTATTTTATCTCCCGGTGCAAATTGTGTCAGCCAAGTACCTCTGTTATATAGCCGCTGCTGACGTTCCTGGGCCTGAAGCAAATCCTCCCGTGAAATCTGCCCCAGTGCATGAGTTTTGCTCTCAGGTCCAAAACGTACTGAATCTCATTCTTACTGGTGCTTGGACCCTCCTGCCAGCTTTCCTTAATTAGGTCCAATACGCCCCTCAGCCGCCTCCCGAACAACAGCCCCAATGGGGAAAACCCTGTGGAGGCCTGAGGAACCTCCCGTACTGCAAATAACAGAGGGTCAAGCCATTTATCCCAATTCTGGCTATCTTTGTGCACGAACTTGCGCAGCATGGACTTTAACGTCTTGTTAAACCTCTCCACCAGGCCGTCAGTCTGGGGATGGTACACGCTGGTTCGGATCACCTTCACCCCTAGTAGCCCATACAGTTCGCGAAGTGTGCGTGACATAAACGCAGTGCCTTGGTCAGTTAGAGTCTCCTTCGGGATTCCAACTCGGGAGATTACGTGAAACAGCACCTGTGCTACACTCTTCGTGGAGATAGAACGCATGGGAACTACTTCGGGATACCGGGTTGCATAATCCACAATGACCAATGCAAATTGGTGTCCCCTTGCGCTACGGTCTAATGGCCCAATGAGATCCATGCCAATCCTTTCGAAGGGGGTCTCAATTAACGGTAGAGGGCGCAACGGCGCTTTTGAGGTGGCCGGTGGGTTGACTAACTGACATGCACGGCAGGACGCACACCACCGACGTACATCCCTGTGAATGCTCGGCCAATAGAAGCGGGCCATGAGCCGGTTATGTGTTTTATCACAGCCTAGGTGACCCACCATCAGGCTGTGATGAGCTGCCTGGAAAACCATTTCCCGGCGGCTCTGTGGGATGAGCAACTGGCTCACTTCTTCCCCTGACTGAGTGTCCCGATTCACTCTATATAGCCTGTCCCTCACCATTGCAAAGTATGGATGTGTTAGCACGGTCTCGGGTGACACGTTCTGGCCATCGATGGAAATGGCACGGTCGAAGGCAAAGCACAATGTATTGTCGCGGAACTGTTCGAGGGGAAAGTCGTCCACTGGGGGAAACACCCGTATTACCGGAGTTTCCTCCTGAGGCCCATCCTCCTCGCTGACCTCTGGAGAGCTCGCGTCACCACTGAGAACGGTGTACATTGCAAATGTCCCTTCCTGTCGGGAACCCCCCCCCCCCCCTCACTAACCTGCTGAAGCCCGGTCAATCGGTGCCTAATAGCAAGGGGTGCGATAGGCGGGAACCGCAGCCTTGACTTTATGCTTTTTCCCATCCCAACGAATTTCCATGGTCACCACTGGATATTTGTGCACATCCCCATGAATACACTTTATCTCCACCCACGATGCTTCCACCAGCGCCCCGGGTCAAACCAGGCTTGGTGGATCAGGGTTTGACAACTCCCCGAGTCCAACAATGCCTGATAGATACTCCCTTGCTTCCTTACCGGTATGCAGTACCTACCCTCCGGATCGGGAGAGGAGGCAGACAGCGCGGCAACCCGGACCACCTGCCCCACCTCCATCTGGGGGCACTCCCACTGCCTGTGTCCCGGCTGGCTGCACCGCCAACACTCCTGTCCCGCCGGATGAGGGGCTCTCTGCAGGCTCGGGGTCCCAGAGGCTGAGGCCGGGCCCGGAGGGGTACGATACTGGCCCGGTGGGGTGGACCTGGGATGGGGAACCGGGGGCGGTGTATGGGGTGCAAGAGGTTTGGTGTTGGTGCGGCTGTGGGTTGTGTTCCCCGGCGCTTCCAGGGTCCTCCATGGGCTGGGGACTGGTCGGACAGGGGGCATGGATGGATCCTCTGCCCCGCCCCGGGCCCGGCGGGGCAGCGACAGCTGGTCCTCCGCCAAGGTGATCGCGGCCACCATGTCAGCGGGCTGGTGGCACTGGACCCACTCGGTCGTGGCTGGGGGTAAATCCTCGATGAAGCAATCCAGCGCCACCTGCACCACCTGTTAGGCTGTAGCTGCCTCCATATATTTTTGCTACATGGAAGACAGTTTTGAAAGCTACTTGACAGTAACCAATGCAACCACATACGCATGGAGCGATGCTTTTCATAAGCCCCTGCTACATTTTCTCTGGACTGAGGGCAAGCACCCTTCTACGGTCTTCCAAACGCATCTGGGCCCACAGTTATCAAGCCTTACAGAGTTACTCCTAGGAATTGCGCTAAAAGTAAACATAGGACTGAAAATATTCATAGCTCAAAGTAGAGGTTACTTGCCAAGGTTCCTGCACAGGCCCGTTTCTTGCTATGCTGTTGCCTAGGTTTCCTACAGGTTTGTGATTTGCATTTTTACATTAATGCTAGCAGTGGCGGCTGGCCATCACAGAGCACGCTGGGATATCATTATTGTTAATTATTGTTTATAGCCTTTAAAGTTTAAAGGCTATAAACAATAAGTTTAAGCATGATTATTTATTTTATTAATTGTGTGTTTAAAATACACAATAACGTGTAATATATAAAATATAAAGCATTACGTTTAGGGGAAAATTACCAATCCTGTTCATCCCCTCCCTCTCATTATCTCCAAGCAGAGATAGTCGGTGGTGGAGTAGGGACACCTGACGTTATTGACATTAATAGTGATGAATGTGGGTACTCTAGACAGAGGATTTCAGCTACCCCGAAATTCAAAAAGATCCCTTCTCCAAAAAACTCTATAAACCTGAGCCAGATCAACCTGACATCAAACCAAGCAAGCAAACCTTTTCACACGTACATGCAAGACTTATTTTATGCTAGAACCGGCACTGTGCATGATTGGTATAATGACTAATTTTGTATATGAAATGCACACACAATCACACTGGCGTAACACTATAAGTGTCAGAGAAGCGTGACCCTCTCTCGGACGTGGACATCAAAATAAACAGCTGCCCAGATGGACCTCGCCGCCGGTGTCCCTTCATCGTGACTAAATCACGGTCTTATTTACGGAGTAACAGTCACACAATAAACGCTCGTTTCTAGCGGCCAGCTCAGGAGCCGCCACTGGAAACTAGTGTTTATGATTATGCTGCACAATGGCCTAAAATTGAGTTATGTATATTATGTTAAACGGCCTGATTAAATTTATTTAGTTTTTTGGGGGGAAAGCGATATATGCACATCCTTTTTATTATTTAACAAATGTGTTCCTTACATTTAAATTAACCATTTTAAGGAAAATTGTCTTATATATGCATATGTCTTATGTATGCGCATTTGGGAGACGTTATAATGCAGATTCTGTAAATCCTGTACGTTTTCTGGAGTTTCTTGATGAAGGGGAGCCCCAGTGTTTCCCATCCATGGCAGTTTCTGTAGGTTTAAGATACTGGGGTTAACTTGAGGTGTTTCATTTAGTTTGAGAGAAATAAAGATGTTAAGAGTTTTTCCACGGATCTAGCTTCTTCTCTTAAGTTTATCAGATCAATACCACTGGACTACGTTAGAGGGTTTGGAACCCCCATCATAGTTTCCAAAAATTGGGCCCCCCAACATTTATTTTGCGTAAGGTCTCCAAAAACATAGAAACTGCCCTTTGGCATTAATATAACGCCATACTGCCCTAACTAGAAGTCTCATAATAACACACAACTACAACATTTTGAAATTGCCTAGCATTAGCCTAGGCTAAATGTTACTCAAACGCCTAAAGCTGAAGTAGTGGGGAAAGCGAGATATCGTGTTACTGGTTACTGTAGCAACCTACGAGACCGGCGTGAACGCCGCGTAACCATGGCAAAACCACGCAAACATTAAAGTGGTACAACGGTGTTTTAACGTTTTGTCCGTCAAGCCGTCGTCGTATCTCAACATGTCAACCGTTGATGAAATGACTTCGGATATGGTAGTGTCAAGACCTCGACAGTATAGCAGTGCTATTGCACCGCAGCACGCATTCCAAAAGGAGCATGCGTCGGCTGCGTCCCCGCAAGTACAAGAGGCGTTTCACCCGTCAAACGGAGGCGCCGCCGTGGGCTACCATTCCGCTAAGTACACGCCAATGGAATGGCACTCGAGCAACTACGCGATCATCCAACAGGCTGCATCAGATTCTGCTGCAGCAGAGAGGATCCAGCGACTGTCCAAAAGTATTTGCAAGAAAACTGAAGCAGACGCTCAGAACAGACAGTCAGAGGGAACACGCCACCTTGGCGGGAGGTTGCAAGAGATCCACTTGTTGAAGTCGGAGTTGCAGGGCCACATCGAGAAGTTGTTGGCTGAGACGGACTTACTGCTCCTTCTAAAGACCCGTTTGGAGAAAGCTCTGGACGCCACCGAAATTCCATACGGCATCGCCACCGATAACTTCACCTGCCGGGAGAGGCGGCTAGGACCCGAACTTGTTAAAGATGCTGTCGAGGACGAGCTTTTGAAGGTAAGCCATACAATTGATCAATCGCTTTTTACTGGATCTGTATTAATGCATTATTAATTTAAGTACATTATATTTTGTCTTGAAAGGAAATTGACTTGATCAGAAACATACAAGCCCTTCTGAAGAGGACAATCGATCAGGTTGTCTGCCAGATCAAGTGAGTGACGCACCATCTGGGTGTCTCGTCTGAACTTTTTCTTTGCTTTAGACGATTTTAATGTGCTGATATCGTGTGTGTGTGTGTGTGTGTGTGTGTGTGTGTGTGTGTGTGTGTGTGTGTGTGTGTGTGTGTGTATGTGTGTGCCTGCGGGTTTGTGTGTCCAACCGTGTGTGCATCAAACTGTGCGTGTGTGTCCTTGTGTCCAACTATGTGTGTGTGTGTGTGTGTGTGTGTGTGTGTGTGTGTGTGTGTGTGTGTGTGTGTGTGTTTGTGTTTGTGTGCGAGGGCCTTAGGATTAACAGAGAGGCTAAAATGACTTTGGAGTTGGACTGGTCTGACAAATGTCATGCATACGGCATTGATGACCAGTGTGGACGATACAGCATCATGAGCAGAAACACACAGCACCACCCAAGTTCTGCCACTATGCAGGATCAGTAAGTATGATTGTGTGTCCTACTATGTGAACATGTAGTGTGTGTTGGACCCATATGTGTTTTATTTCATTTTCAAATTCTAATTCAAAATGACTTAAAACAGACCCTGGGGAAAACAGGATTAAAACTTCACCACACACTTTATATTTCTTGTTTGCTTCTCCTCGTTGCGTTCCAGGGTGTCAGAGCCCACATCCTGGCTGAAGTTTAGCCAGGACAATCTAACCAGGGCCGCACAGGAAGAGCACACCACCATGGATCTCAGGTTTGGGCTCATGTCTGTACTCTGTACTAGACTAGGTCTAACTTGAAACCTCTTCATCCCCATTTCAATGTACCAAAATAATTCTGACCATTATAGTAGGTGACATTAATGGACAAGCCTTGGCCTTTATGAGATGTATTCATCCATAAAGTCACTGTGTGTGTGTGTGTGTGTGTGTGTGTGTGTGTGTGGGGGTGTGTGTGTGTGTGTGTGTGTGTGTGTGTGTGTGTGTGTGTGTGTGTGTGCGCGCACGCACACATGTGCATGCATGCGTGTTTCAGGGTGCTGGTGGAGAGGTTGTTGCAGGACACCACAGAGGACTTGAGGCTCCAGTGTGCTGCTGTGGACCAGGCTTTCAACCAGCGCTGTTCCGACCTGGCTGAGGCCAAAACCCTGCTGGAGCTACAGCTTTCACAGGTGGCTGGTGATATCCGGGGTGCAATTTTGGTGTGACGGGGGGGGGGGGGGGGAGACCAACGATGGAAGTTAACCCTAACCATAACCCTTGTGACTTAATGGATAGGACAAGGCTGACAAATCAGCCATTTATTATTACATCTCAATTCAAGACTTTTTAAGGACCAGCGGACACCGTGTCTCCTGTAGTGTCATCGTCTTTCTCTCTCCTCTGGTGTCACTCTGTCTCTGTGTCTCTCTCTCTGTTGATTGGAACGTGAACATTTTATTGACGTGGCTATGAATGTTAAATAATTCCATCTATTAGGGTTGCCATGTTTGGTAGTATTTCAAATGAAATGCGCAACCAAGATACATTTAGCTTTCATTCCTTTTTATTATTAGACATTTCTGTATAATTATGATTAATCATTATAAAAAATAAATAAATGTGATTTAATAACATGCTTGCTATATGGATGGATGGATGAATGCAAATGGATGGATAGAGGGATGTATACATTGATGATATTAGATGGATATCAGACGGACAGAAGCATTTAATTAATGTGTACATGAAATACTCATGTACACATAATTTCAGGTATATATTTCAGGTATGTATTTGATCGTTTATCTGGGATAGTTTTGTCAAATGTGTGCAATGATAATACATGCATGAACAGATACATGCTTGTCTTCATTCAGATTTTGGATCAGATCGGTGCTCAGGAGAGGAACATTGTGGCATTGCAGCAGGCAATCCTTGACAAAGATGCCCCACAAAGAGTGGCTCAGTCCAGGCTCTGCCTGCGCTCCCACAGACCCAACATGGAGCTCTGCAGAGATGACCCCCAGCTCAGGTACACACAAACAATTAAAACACACACAGAAACAGGCACACACACAAACACCCACCACCATCGCTAGACTATTGTAGGGTTAGTTGTGTGTTCTATGAGTTAGGAAAGATCACCAAGTCCAGTATACTTGCTCTAGGGCAGACATGAATAATAATATAATACTATTAATAATAATAATGACAGAATGCAGCTAGTCTGGAAACTGGCTGAGTGATAGCAGAGAGGAGAACGGAGGGAGCAGTGAGGCTTTAACTTCTGGTCAATTCTAACAGTGCACACAGTCAACATTCAAGGACAGAGATTAAGCTAGTCTATTCTTTGTACAATGACATTATGTGCACTGCAGGGAAGGCTATCGTTGTTTTTAAGAATATGTTGCTGTTGCAGCTTTCCGCTTAGTCAGCGGGGCTGACTTTAGCATGCTGGACCATGAGTGTGAGTCCAGCTAACTTTATAAGCCTGAAAGGTTGCTCGGTTCCAAACGTTGATTAGTTGGATTGTGTCAGGATAGACTCAACTAATTGTATTTGATTCGTATATCCATACAAATCGACACATCTTTAATATTGGTGGATATCTAATATCTCAGCTTCAGGCATTTGCTAGCGAAGTTATGTTAAACACACAAAAACACACATAAACGCTGACTAACGGAATTACATTTTCAAGAATAGTTTGCTTGAAATGTGTTTGTTCTGCTTCGCTAGTTTGGTGGAAGAAGTGGGGCAGCTGGATGCCATGCTGTCATCGCTGCAACAGCAGCTAGCTGAAGCTCGCGGTTCGCTGGCCCACCTGGAGGAGTCGCGCACGGCCCTTGAGAAGGCCATCGCATGTAAAACACACTCCCTACTGATTGACAAGGACAAGTGCATGCCCCACCGCAGACGCTACCCCACCGTCGTGACGCTGTCAGGCTACTGATATGAAATTAAAAAAACAACGAATTGGTTTTAGTTGTTGATTTGGGTTTTTATAGTATAACTGTGTTAGGATAAATAAGACACTACTTTGTCATCAGCGTACACTAACAAGTGGCTTCTGGTTTTACTTTGTCTAGTTGTAGCAACTCATTCTCGTCACTTGATGGCAGTCACAGACAAAAACATGATGAATTTGTCAGTGTTTTTCCTCCTTTTACTCTTACATTGACCTTTTTAACTACTCATAGCTTGGACTTTTAAACATATGGTTGTTAATTGAGTGTGACACCTAATAACTCAAATCCTGTTCATTAAACAAACATCTGTGGATGCAACAGATTCAAACTTATTTATTATGGCTTCATGGCTCATTGTCCTTACACACACGCACACACACAAATGTTTAAGTGACTTGGAAAAGGGGTGGAAAGGATATGAGGGAATGTTTTTTTATTCCCCTCGGTCTCCACCAGTAAGATCCCTGCTGTGGGGAACTTCATCATTGTCGTTTAGCTCTCAATTGATTCCGTGAATGCAAGTGACTGACCCTGCAAATGTATGATTTGCTTAAATCACATCCTAATACCACACTGGGTGCACAAGAAGCAAGGATTTATTTAAGAGTATATTGGGCAATTTACATTAAAAGTGGGTTAATAATCATAATGTATAGAGTGTGTGTGCGTGTGTGTTTGTATGTCTGTGAACAAAATGGCTACACCAGTGCTGCCTCATTTTGAACTTACTTACTGGATTTATTCAGCATTTCTTCCAACATTAAAGCATGCATGCCTTGGGTTGTCTTTTAAGCAAGATCAACAAAACTCTTGCAAATGTTTAATCCAAACGTCCTGCTGTGTCACTTTGTTAACCCTGGGTTATGTGTGGCAGAGTGGGTCACAGTCATAAATATAGGCCTATATGGGTCAAGCAGGAGAAGACACAGGTCATGGGCCCAGACCGAGCAGAACCCATACATGGCCTATATAATACTTCCTCCTTGTATGTCTAATGTTTTATCCAGGTTTTAAAGCAACAAGAACACAATAAACAAAAATGTTATTAGTCTTAGTTGCAGCTTTGCTCTCACAGCCATGAAACTGCAGTGGGAGTTCAGGTAGGCAGGGATCATATGACTGGCTGATGACCATACAACTCACAAAGTGAAGACATGGGATGCTGAGTGGTAAATAATATAAATGTCTGGAACCACTGAGATACCCGCTTTGGACATGAATATCGTTTTTCTTTTGCTTCTGCTTGAATTTTGATTGATAGATTTGTTAGGAGTATAAACTCTTGTTTTCATTAAACAGTTACAGAGGTTTGCATAACCATTGCCCATATGGATGTGGTCGTTTTGATGAATGAGGGTGGGGGATATTTGAGTGTCCAATGGACGCCCAAATATCCCCCACCCTCATTCATGACACTGTCCATCATTGTATAATTACTTCCTCAGAGATTGACATAATGGCTACTTAGTGTGTCTAAGTGAGGTTAATGACATATGATGACAAATGATGATAATAAAGATAATTCTGACAGCCTATTATAACCAAAGACGCTCACTGTCCCATTTATAGAGATGGCAGGGAGCCATTAGTGTGGGAGTATGAACATGAACACGAATGCATGCGCATGTGATTATGTAGATGTTATTATGCAGATGCCTCACAGAGTTACAATTTGTATCTTTTTTTTCTTCTTTACTGACAGGAACCACATTATGCAGTGTGTGTGTGTGTGTGTGTGTGTGTGTGTGTGTGTAAGGGAGAGAGAGCAAGAGAGAGGGAGAAAGAGAAAGACTGAAGGAGAGGGAGAAGCGAGTTAGGAAGGTTGGTCTCTGAGACTATACAGAATTTTACTCAGTGGCTTTCGGTCTATTTGGGTAGAATATATCAAGGACTATTTATGATGTATCAACCATATGTTGAATGATGTAATGATAAGCAAGGCCAAGTCAAACCAGTGAGCAGCGGTCAAATTCAAATGTGAAATGACACAGGGTTTGTGATACAGACCATTGACAATAAGATTAAAGGCGATAATGATCTGCTGCTTAGTTGTTGATTTGGGTTTTTATAGTATAACTGTGTTAGAATAAATAAGACACTACTTTGTCATCAGCGTACACTAACAAGTGGCTTCTGGTTTTACTTTGTCTAGTTATAGCAACTCATTCTCGCCACTTGGTGGCAGTCACAGACAAAAACATGAATTACTCTGTGTTTTTCCTCCTTTTACTCTTACATTGACATTTTTACTGTACTCATAGCTTGGACTTTTAAACATATGGTTGTTAATTGAGTGTGACACCTAATAACTCCAATCCTGTTCATTAAACAAACATCTGTGGACGCAACAGATTCAAACTTATTTCTTACGGCTTCATGGCTTATTATCCTCACACACACACACACACACACACACACACACACACACACACACACACACACACACACACACACACACACACACAACATCAAATACATAACTTCGATCATCTATAGACAGCAGATGGTCAATCACTGCAACAGTGAGTAGCCAACCCAGATGGACTGATGTGTCCCACACCTGCCATTTTTATAGCATTTATCACTCAGTTCCATCAACCACATTTCCTTTTGCTTACTTTTGAAAACAACGACTTCACCTTCATGAAGGACATCCTCATTTGCTGCAGGTCACAATCCCTCTCCACCTCTGTCCCCCCATCTCAAATAAGCCTTAGGGGAAGATGAGGGCGATGCTGTTAGATATAGTGACACATTGCTGAGCCTTTCAAAGCAGTATAGGACCTACACGAGACACACACATGTTGTAGAAAACCCATCTCGAGAGTCATTGCAGAGCCCCAAATAAGCTTTGGCTGGCGATCAGATCCCGGGGGATGGTTGTTTCCTGGCAGACAACATTTAGACATGAGGTTGGGCGGTGGGAACTACAATTTTCATCAAGCACATCGAGTAATCAATAGACTTCCTGCATGAGATCCGTATTCAAGAGAGGGGTGGAGCGTACTGTGGGAACTCTGAGTTTTTTCTGTGTGTGTGTGTGTGTGTGTGTGTGTGTGTGTGTGTGTGTGTGTGTGTGTGTGATTCATCTTGAGTATTGACAAGTTTGGGTAAAATAGTTTCTGTTTTGTTTTTCCAAGTATAGGTCTAGGATTTATTATGGGAAAATGTTTAAGTGACTTGGAAAAGGGGTGAAAAGGATAATGAGAGGGAACGTTTTTTTATTCCCCTCGGTCCCCTCAGTAAGATGCCTGCTGTGGGGAACTTCATCATTGTCGTTTGGCTCTCAATTTATTCGGTGAATGCAAGTGACTGACCCTGCAAATGTATGATTTGATGAAATCACATCCTAATACCACACTGGGTGCACAAGAAGCAAGAATTTAGAGTATATTGGGCAATTTACATTAAAGTGGGTTAATAATCAAAGTGTATAGCGTGTGTGTGCGTGTGTTTTTGTCTGTCTGTGAACAAAATGGCTACACCAGTGCTGCCTCATTTTGAACTTACTGGATTTATTCAGCATTTCTTCCACTGTTAAGTTATGCGTGCTTTTAAGCAAGATCAACAAAACTCTTGCAAATGTTTAATCCAAACTTCCTGCTGTGTCACTTTGTTAACCCTGGATTATGTGTGTCAGAGTGGGTCACAGTCATAAATATAGGCCTATATGGGTCAAGCAGGAGAAGACACAGGTCATGGGCCCAGACTGAGCAGAACCCACACTTGGCCTATATAATACTTCCTCCTTGTACGTCTAATGTTTTATACAGGTTTTAAAGCAACAATTTTAATTAATCTTAGTTGCAGCTTAGCTCTCACAGCCATGAAACTGCAGTGTGAGTTCAGGTAGGCAGGGATCACATGACTTTGACTGATGACCATGAAATTATTACAAAGTGAATACATGGGATGCTAAGTGGTAAATAATATAAATGTCTGGAACCACTGAGATACCCGCTTTGGACATGAATATAGTTGTTTTTCTTTTGCTTCTGCCTGAATTTTTACTATTATAGATTTGTTAGGAGTATAAACTCTTGTTTTCATTAAACAGTTACAGAGGTTCGCATAACCATTGCACATATGGACGTGGTCATTTTGATGAATGAGGGTGGGGGATATTTGGGCGTCCATCATTGTAGAATTACTTCCTCATTTCCGTGAGGTTAACGACATATGATGACAAATGATGATAATAAAGATAATTCTGACAGCCTATTATAACCAAAGACGCTCACTGTCCCATTTATAGAGATGGCAGGGAGCCATTAGTGTGGGAGTATGAACATGAACACGAATGCATGCGCATGTGATTATGTAGATGTTATTATGCAGATGCCTCTGCGAGAGTTACAATTTGTATCTTTATTTTCTTCTTTACTGACAGGAACCACATTATGCTGTGTGTGTGTGTGTGTGTGTGTGTGTCTGTGTGTCTGTGTGTGTGTGTGTGTGTGTGTGTGTGTGTGTGTGTGAGAGGGAGAGAGAGAGCAAGGGAGAGTGAGAGAGAAAGAGAAAGACTGAAGGAGAGGGAGAAGAGAGTTAGGAAGGTACAAAGGTAAAAAAAATGTGAAATGTCACAGGGTTTGTGATACAGACCGTTGACAATAAGATTAAAGAGGATAATGATCTGCTATCTAGTGAGATTAATGCTAATGGAGGGCCGCAGGGTTGCTGAGGTTAGTATTTTTGGACACTGGAAAAGAATGGCGTGAATAATGAATAGAGGAGGCAGACACCATTTAGGATGATGGAGGTGTCAGCTCTCTCAGATCTCTAATAGTTACATAAACACCTTTGGAAACGGCTCAGTGTTTTTATACATGGAAATACATGCTCCCTTGATCTCACACACATGCATCCCTAGTACAATAGGTTCAAGAAAATGGGGAGTCCAACAAGTCTAACAACACACATATCAGGATTACCTACTGCGTACATGTAATCTCAGTTTGAAAAGACTGCATGGCAACTTTTGAGGTACATTAGTAGGTGGTTGGGTGTGTGCGTGCATGTGTGTGTGTCTGTGTGTGTGTGGGTGTATGTCCTTGTATTCGTCCACATGTATGTCTTTCCCATAAAGACATATGCACACATGCACACAAACCCGTTCTTGGGTTTCAAATGGGATAGAATATAAAGTCATGAATAATGAATGCTTACATAACATTTATATTATTTATCATTATGGCCTTGCTGTCCTTTATCAGACACAGAGATGATTTGATATGTTTGTGTGTTTGTGTATGTGTGTGTGTGTTTGTGCGTGTCTCTTTGTGTGTCGGCTTGTGTGCACGTGTGTGTGTGTGTTTACTTTTTCGTGTCTTTGTGTCTATTCTTTCTTCCCACGTGCCACTCCGGTGTGTTTGTGTGTACGCGTGACAGCTGATTAGATGATTTAATTAGTAGGTGTGAGTGTGACAGTTGATTGGATGATTTAATTAGTGGTTGTGACAGTTGATTGGATGATGTAATTAGTGGGCGTAGTTGGTGATTGGTTGTGGATGGGGTTTAGACTGTTGGTTTCTTTGGTGACAAAAAAAAACCCAGAAGTCTTCTGTGTCAATGTTGTGTTTTGGTCCATAATATGTGAGTGGAGCATTAGGCTGCCATTTAATTTGTACAACCTACCTCCCTTCCCCAAACGTTGATCACAAAGGGCCTACCACTGATCTCCAGATATCTACCTTTGATCTCCAGAAGCGTACCCTTGATCCACAGAGACCTACCTTTGATCCCTGGAGACCTCATGTTGATCTCCAGACCCTAACTTCGATCCTCAGAGTTCTAACTTTGATCCTCAGAGACCTAGCCTTGAAACCCAGATGCCTACTTTTCATATCTAGATACCATATCTAGATACCATACCAGAGGCATGGTTGGCATATGGGGAGAGAAATATTTACATCTGGAACCTGTATGTATGAATAATATGCTATTGTATGTTGGCTGTGGTGTCATCAGATACCACTCTAATACAGCGGTTAGCATAGCACTTGTGAGTGACAGACAGACATTCCCTGACGCTATGCAGCGGTATGCTGCTAACGGCTGCTTGACAGATAGGAAAGTGTTGCAGGCAGACAGGAAATGTGACAATGTGATTATTTACTATGTGGAAAAGTATGTATATGTGTTGAGGGGTGGACAGCAAACCTTTCGCTCAGCACTTATACTGGCTCCTGTATGACATAGTGAATTGCATGTTGCTTTATGGTTTCATACAATTAACTTGGTTTCATACAGAAAACAGTTTAAAAGATTAACAGAGTTTACCAGTTTATCAGGCACATGTCACAGTCATAAAGTGCTATGTGTATCGTAAACCCTGGAATCTTGCTGTGGGGATGCTTTTTAATGGGAAGGGACTGGATATCTTGTTAAAAATGAAGAAGGAATGGATCAAGTCGAGGTATAGTTTGAATATCCACAAGCATCATTCAACCAACCTTGAGACCCTGGAGCAAGTAAAAAAAAAGAAAATCTCAAATTATCTGACCTCATGCCTGAGCCTTGGGTGCAGTGTACCTGTAGTGCATATAGTATATATAGTGTGTAGATATAATACCGGTTTCATCAACTGGTCCAAATCGGTATCCTCAAAAGCCAGAGTACAAAAGAAAAACATTATTTTATTTGACATTATCAGCCATTTGTCTCACTTTAAGCCTACTTGAGCTGCAGTAGTAATACTTTTTGGGAGGTTTGTGGTGGATTTGATTACTTTTCTTGCAAGGATTTTTGTCTATAATGTAAAAAAAAAAAAAAAGGGTATAATATTATCTAGCAAACTGAACAGTTAGCCATGATGGGATTGTGTCTGGAGAATGTGGGCTCACTGACATTATTGCTTTAGAAGCTTCTCTGGACTTTATGGTTTTGCGTCTGGAGAACCTGGTGTCAGGACCTTATTGCTTTAGAAGCTTCTCATTCATCATGGTTTACCTCCAATATATTGATATGGACTAATAGCTATTATCTCCTGAGTTAATAGCTAACCATTCACTGTATGCTATCATTATCATTATCATTATCATTATCATTATCAGTATCTGCTTCCAATAATCTGGTTCCTCTAGGTCATCTAAAGTTACATCTTATATCATATTCAAAAAGAATTGATTTGTGTATGTATGGTTTTAGTATATTGTCTTTTCTTGATGGCAGGAAGATAGAAGCAAACAAAGGCTCCTTTAAAGTACTATTTTTATTCCAAACAGACATTTATAACACAAACCTTCACTTTGTTTACCGGAAACAGAAAATAAAACACTGTTACAATCAGTATTCTCTCTTTCTGCCTTTCTTACCAGTATTGCCTTCCACAATTTCAGTTGTTTACTTCTCATTAAAGGTTCAGAGGTCATTTACTTGCACATTGGAAAAAGACTCACAGATAAAATTATTGTTGTGGAAGATAAAACAACAACTTCCACAACAATGTCCACATTCATGTAAGCTGTACAATTTCAAATATTAAAAAGTACATATATACTGTGGCGCTTCCTGCCAGAGGGGATGTAGCAGTACTGTCCGGTCCTTCCTTATTTATGATGTGATGCCCGCCGCTCTGTGCCTGCAGCCAGGAAAGACTGGCATTCTGCCCCCAGCAACCTCTCCTCTTACCAAATGTAGTTACAAGCACGCTTATTGCAAGCACGATGTCTTTTTGGTTTCAAACGTGTGAGGTCATTTCTTTGAGGACAAGTTCCTACTCGTTTTATTTATATGTGTTTTTTATTGTGTGTTTCGTACAACTGAGATCCACAGAACTAAATTCAGGCTTTTTGCTACACAGTGCAGAGAATAATAACTGTCCGTTTTGTTTCTCTCATAAGAGATTACGTCAATATGTCAGGGAGGTTCACAGCTTTAAATAAAATCAGGGATGGCACTTGGCTGTCTGGGCTGGACAAAATATATTATATATCATAATTTTGTAGGGCAATTTGTGAAAATACAATATGTTCATTGACGAAAGCCTCTCTTGAAATAAATGCAGATTGAAATACATACATACATACATACATACATACATACAACATATATAGACATGAAAAGACATGAAAATGCATGTGATAATGAAAATAAATTCACTGGTTCAATCATATGTAAAAAATAATAATAAATGCATAACCCTAACCCTGTGCATGACATGTCAAAGAGAAACCACAAGCACTAAATTAGACATCCCCCATCACTGTTATCACTTCATATGTCTTGAGTACATCCTGTTTGTCCCTTGAGCCACATCTTCCTGTTGCCATCCTGCAGTACTGTTTTGAAGCGCATGGAGTCTACAAGAGCCCTCCCCTCCTGCCGTAATCTTTCCCCTGTTTACCAGAAAGTCAAGACAACCAGGGCGACATGGAGGAGACAACCAAAACAACATGGAGGAGACAACCAGGCCGTCATGGAGGTGACAACCTCCATGGTGACACCGGCGGAGGCGGTGACAGAGGCGTTTGCTGGGGTTGCTGTGGCAGTGTCGCTGCCAGGTCTTTAGCCAGGGAGAAGGGGGACTGGGGTGGGGTGCAGGTCTGCTGCAGCGATACAAGGGGATGTAGGGGTGGTGGTAGTGAGAGGTAGCGGGGGTGGACAGAATCACGAGTATACCCGAGAAGTGAGAAGGTCAGGAGGAGCAGAGAGGGTTGGAAGACATAAAGATTACCAACGTCATTGTGTAGAGGGTTCACACGGCAGACAGGTGAGAAAGGGAGCAGGACAGTGACGATGATGATGACCAAGAGTGATTCAAGGGAAAAGAGTGAAAATGGAAAGAACAGAGGACATTTTTAAAGACTGGTCTGACCGACCATTGTGGGCCCTGTAGGGCTCAGCTCCACCTCTGGGTTACCAGCAGGCTCCAACTGGACAACCTGCAGAGACAGGAAACAGCAAATCCTCAGGTGTGTGTGTGTGTGTGCGTGTGTGTGTGTATGTGTGTGTGTGTGTGTGTGTGTGTGTGTGTGTGTGTGAGAGTTTGGGCGTGTGTGTGTGTGTGTTTGCGTGCGTGCATGCGTGCCTGGTCACTCATATCATTTCATAAGAGGAAACCTCAGAGCCTGTATTGTAACCTTATCATTGTGCTCTTTGGTTCTCATCACCAAAGACCACATGTCATTATGCTCAATCAGAAGAATGTAGGATTACTTAACAAATCAATTAACAGCATATGAGATAAATCATGTGAGAAAGAAATGCTTTTAGGAGCACACTTCAAAATATCAAGCGTGATGGAAAGCCATACTTAAATGATTAAATATCAAATATTGCCTCCTCTCACGGAATGCTAGACTTCACAGTTTATCATATGCTACACTATGCTATAATACCCATCTGCATTTTTATGTGAGGGCTGCAAGGTAGCATGGTGTCGTCTTGCTTTCGAGCTTGTGTGAAGCTCACAAACATTAGTGTGAAATTGATGGACCAAACACCAAGAATGACAAATCTAAAGTTATACTCATAACAAGCCCTGCTGTTTTAATTATTATCTATCAACGTTTAAACTAGTTAAACCAGGGGTTCTCAACCTTATTTCCATCAGGGTTAACTTTGGCAGAACATCGACACCCTCCCTCACACATATTTAATGGTGACGGAAAGCTGGGTATTTGGAATTTAGTTGTTCATTAAAAAGATTATTTGTAATGTGAGCCATTTTGCGTATTACTGTAGCAATTGGATGTTTATTCAAATCAAATTGTATTGTTTGATACTGATCTAGCTGTCAATTTGCTGCAGACAAACGCTGTAAAACTGATGCTTTTTCTGCTGCAAAAGATTGTAGTCAACCGTTTTGAACAAAATGATAATACAAATAAAAACTACCAACCAATTCGCTTGAATCAGATTGTTAGATTGACATTCGAAAACTCTGTAATGGAAATAATGCCATGGGCAGGCTGACAATTTTGAACAGCTAATAAGAAGCTAGGAATATGTTTGATTAATGTTCATCCAATCCTGGCTTTTGCTGCGTCGCCCTTTCAGCACAAAACATTTGACTCAAAATTGAGATATTCCCTGCATGTAATGTGATAAATACCAGAATTGTACGACGTTCAAATTCCAAAACTAACGCCCCCTTTTAACTCATAATGCCCACCTTTCAACTGTTTGTCTCAGCACCCCCCTCCATCCCGCGAATGCCCCCATTGAGCAACCTTAAGTTAGACAGAGAAACAGCAGCAGGAACTAAGAGGATTTCAATATATAACCAAGTCCCCATACACTTAACAAATAATAACGGTTTTCTGAAAGGAAAGCAAGGCATATTGATAAATAATAATCCTGGAAATCTAAAGTGAGTCGAGTGACTTCCACTCCACCGTAAATGTCCATATAGCAGTTAATTATTTTTGCATTATCATTTGTTGTTTATACATTTCATAATTACAACAAAAGCGGGCTGCACGTCTAATACATTATCATAACATTATGTTTAATTGTGTGTTGAGAAGAAACCCTTTGGCTTCTCAGTTGTACAACACAAAGTCAGTTTCGAAAATAGGCCATCTTGAGGTTTAGCCACTTTATTAAGCTGAACTCCCCAAAGACAAATTAAGCAGCATCAGAGGGGAGATTAAATCCATATTTTGTATGACTTTAGATTGCATTAGCAGAATTGTCCGTTTTTGTTATGGTTCTAGGCTAGAGTTACTAGTCTAGAATCATGCAGTCTACCTTTAGGCAGGGGCCCAAGGCAAGCGTTTTTTAATTTTTCCATTTTTGTTCCTGAATTGAATGGCAAAGACAAAATATATGTGGACAGTTCTACTAATCTGTGGATTTGCTGTCTCAAGCGCATGAAATCCTTGTTATCCAGTGTGACGTATTGGATATACACATTAGCATTCTCAAACACAAATGCAAATAAAATTCTTAAAGTGATGCGACAACCGAAATTCTTAATTTCCTATTGGTGATGCTATTAAGGGTTATAAATTAAGGTATGAATTAAGCATCAGAAAATTATGTTCCTTTGCAATCTCCCGTAGTTTCAGTTATTCGATTTCCTTCTATTTCTTCAAGCCGATTTATTTGGTGGAGTCTATTCTCCCTCCTGGCTATGTAGCCTAGCGGGTGACCAATTACCATACACTCATGTGGCCAAGCCA
This sequence comes from Lota lota, assembly GCA_026745465.1. NCBI lineage: Eukaryota > Metazoa > Chordata > Actinopteri > Gadiformes > Lotidae > Lota > Lota lota. Next base: position 3,344,332 of record JACYXH010000572.1, read on the forward strand.
GGCCACTCATATTACAGCAATGGTGCAGCTGAATGAAGCTATGTCCTTTCGGACCTTAAGGAATACAAACTACGCAAAGCAGAGAGGGGGAGGGTGGGGCTTCAGACCATTCCAAGATGGGTTTATTGGCTGAATTGGAGATGTATATCAATATAATTTTTGATATTTTCCTGAAAATATATTTGGTAAGAGTGTAGTAGATGCATGACATACTATGTTATGGTTATTTTACATTTTTACAGCATGTTGTCAATCACCTAAAAACATCATACAAATTCTTACATATCCCTGTCTGTCTTCAATAAATTCCTCTTTGTTACACAGACACACCCACCTGGCTGCACTGGGGGTCCTGGGCTGCCTGGTTTCCAGGGGACAGAAAGGGGCCGTTGTGTGTGGTCGTTTTCTCTGTCCGTGGGGTACTGTGGTCACCATCCTCCACGCCATTGGTCTTACGCCGGAGATTTCTCACACATAGCACCTGCCCAGGAAAACAAGGCCTCTGTTATTGTCTTAGTTCAAAGCTGAAGTCCATTGATGTAGAGTGGTTAACAATGGTTGACTCCAGACACTGATTGAAACACCCCTAATGACCAGGTCAATGTTTGTGTGTAGGCTGATATTTCTTTGCTTACAGCGGATGGCCCAGCAGGAAATACATTTAAAAAAGTAACTGTGATGCAGTGTTAAATTACCTGATGAACACGGCGAAAAAAAGTGATACCAGTGTGTGAACCTCACTTGGGTCATAATAATGTCTGCAGAAGTGACTCAACGAGAAAGCAGAAATGTCAAATATTCATATGATGGAAGGCAATTTGTTTTCCCTTGAGTAATTACTGATGGCCCATCTTGAATCAAATCAAAATCAAACTGCCAGTTGACATTCATGAGGAGGGCATTTTAAACTCAACTATCCAGGGACACTTCTGTGAGTCAGAAGACAGGGAGGAAACCCACTGTGAAAAGGCCCTGGTATCTACGCCCATTTCAAACTCTGGAGAAATGTCTGACATGCCCAAAAATTCAGTTGTGTTAGAGCTGAAAGACATAAAACATTAAACTGATTATTGTACAGTGAGTTGTGGGGTTATGAGGTTGCAACATGCTTGCGAAAAAAGGGACCTAATTTGTTTCCTTGGAATCAAATGTTTCCAGAACTAAAATGGCACCTTGTCATTTCAAAGAAACATTGTTAGGATTTTTTTTTGGTATAAATCAAATGAAATACTAACAGGGGAATAAAAGTGCCAGAATATAAATAAACTGACCTGAAGGCTTTCTCCTTACACAACAATACAATACTACAATATTAATAATTAATAATAATTAATAATAATACAATATTCTAATAGTTTGCACAGTTAAGCTTTGAGTTAAATGACTTCCATGATTGTGTTGAAGAGAAGTCTGCTGGCATCGCTCTCTCTGACTGAATCATTGATGAGGTACAGCCATTGGTCTTTAAGAATAACTGGATATGATATGCCGTTCATTCTACTGAAATGTGCCCACCCCATACACCTAAAGGTTTTTTATTCTTTAGTGTTCCCAAAAGCGTTAAATTAGTAAGTCCTGTCCCATTCTCGCTATTTTGGCTAAAATAAAGCCAAATGTCCACAATATTCTCATTGTAAAGACAAGACATGCTTCTTTTGTTTTCTTTCCGTACCTTTTTGAAGCTCTGTCGGAAGTTGTCGGACAGAAAGCCGTACAGCAGCGGGTTGGCGCAGGAGTTAGCATACGACAGAATGACGGAGAAGAAGTAAATACCAGCCGTGATGCTGGACTCTGGTATGATCACCACCAGGTTCACTATGTTGATGATGAAGAAAGGCAACCAGCAGAGGACAAACACCACCACGATGACCACCACCATCTTGGTCACCTTGCGCTCCGAACGGCGACGCTTGGTAAAGCCTGCCCGCATTCCTGAAGACTTGACCTATGAGGAAAAGGAATTCTCATGAGGAGGATGATGATTGATTATGATGATCATTACATTGATGATAATGATGATAATGATAATGACGACAATGATTACGATAATGACAATGATGATGATGATGATGGAATGATAAGGGGGGGGGGGTGATCAAGATGTGATGTTGAAGATCACAAGGTGGACATAATGAGGTACTTTTGTCATTGTGGCAGTATTAAACACAGACACACACACACATACGTAAATACACACACATTAAGAAGGCACCTTGACAACGATGAGAAGGTAGCAGAGGCAGATGATGAAGAGCGGCCCAAAGAAGCCCAGCGTAGCGGTGTAGAGGATGAACGCCATGGACCACACGTTTTTGGGCTCCGGCCAGATCATGTTGCACGAGTTGAACGTTTCCTGAAAGGAAAAGTGGAATAAATGTGAAAAATACATTGAACACTACCTGAATGACAGGAGGAGAAGAAGAAGAAGAAGAAGAAGAAGAAGAAGAAGAAGAAGAAGAAGAAGAAGAAGAAGAAGAAGAAGAAGAAGAAGAAGAAGAAGAAGAAGAAGAAGAAGAGGAAAACCAGCCGTCCTCTAGGTGGCGTGCTGCTGCTCACCTGGACGTCTGAGAAGATGACCACAGGAAGCACCACTATGAAGGACACGGCCCACACCGCCACGCTCACCACCTTGGCCACCCGGGGGTGTCGCCACCGGGTGCTGCGGATGGGGTGCACCACGGCCAGGTAGCGGTCGATGGACATCACCGTCAGGCAGAAGATGGACGTGAACTGGTTCATGGAGTCTGCAGTCATGACGACGCGACAAAGGAAGGAGCCAAAGGGCCAGTAGGACAGCACGTTCTGGGTGGTGAGGAAGGGCAGCCCGGCAATGTAAAGCTCGTCGGCCACCGCCAGGTTGAGAATGTAGATGTTGGTGACGGTTTTCATCTTGGCGTGGCGCAGCACCACGTAGATGGCCAGCGTGTTGCCCGTCAGCCCCACCACGAAGACGGTGAGGGAGATGATGGCTGTGAGCAGGGTGCTGCTGCCTTCGAAGGGAACGCTCTGGAAGGAGTCATTGGCAGAGATGTTGGGGAGGAACGCATGGGATGAGGAGAGATAGGGCGAGGGGGTGTGGGGAGACGTCTCCTCTGCCAGTTCCATTGGAGGCTGTTGCTATAGGACCGATTGGATAGAGTTTGGTTTTCCAGGATGTTAGAAGCAGTACTTACTCTTGCTTGTACAAAGCTTGTTGTGATGAAAGAGGGGGGTGGTACATGAATGGATTAGAATAAATGAAAGGAGAAGAGAAAGAACGAAAATACAAAGAGAGAATTGGTTGGGATTGTAAAGGCTATAGGTTGGGATGTGCTAGTGTGCAAGTTTTCAGAGGATCAAAGTAGAACGTGTTTTTTTTTAAATATAAATATCAAAATGTATTATCCGTACTTGTATTACAATGAATACAAGTACAATGAAAGGCGAGCATACGAAAATGACCATAAACTGGGGATCTATCAACTACGGATGTTTCGCAAAACACGCATGTTTTTTTCTGTCACCTTTTTCAACGACCCCAAGAGCTGAAGTGACAAAAACACAACCGTATAGAATGTATCTCTAATTACTTGCATGCACAATTAACCTCAAAAGCCGCTCATTTGCTGTTCGTCTCCACTGATCCCCACTGATGGTGATCAAATTGTCTAATTTGCTATGCATTAATTAGAGATAATGCATATGCTATTATTTACGCAGAACGTACCTTATTTTATTTTAGCTTGACGAGTCGTCTTTTCTTATAGTAGCATGTGAGTAGACGATCTCACTGTGGTTTACACGGAATGTACGCATTTTTACAGACAGAAACGAAAATTAGAAAAACATATTTCCCTTCCATTTTTTAAACCAAGTCCCGTTGCAATATCTACACTGCCTTGACTCGCGGTGAGAAAACACATTGACATTATTTGGCTAATTCCAATTAACTAAACGTCCAAACCTAGTCAATTAGAAGCTGACTTACTTTTTCAATATGTTGTTAACTCCAACCAACCCGTCTTCTATGTTAGGGTACTTTATGCTCTGGCATGTCCGAATCTTAACTGTCGTTCACTGTCATAGTGCTAAGCGATTAAAACGATCCGGTTCCTTGGCGCACATCTGCTTGGTTCCCTCCAACTTTCTTCCCACTGTGCGTGTTTAAAAAAAAAAATGTTTTCCAAAGAGCGAGAGAAAGAGAGAGAAAGACAGAGAGAGAGAGAGAGAGAGAGAGAGAGAGAGAGAGAGAGAGAGGGAGGGAGAGAGAGCGAGAGAGAGAGCGAGGGGGGGAGGGAGTAGAGCGTAGGAGAGGTAGAAAGAGAGATACAGAGAGAGAGAGATAGAGCGATAAAGATAGACAGAAGGAGAGGTAAGAAGAATGGTCTATATATATCCTCTTTTCATTTATATATTGATGAGAAAGAAGATAAGACTCATATCTGTAGTTTATAATGCCCAATAAAAATCCACGCTAAAGGAAATGGGGAATCCTAAAAGCAGTTATAGCTATAGAGTAGTGAATTTATTCTCTTTTTGTTTTTGTCCTATTTGTTGAAATTCCGACAGCAAGTAATAAATCAAATGCTCTGACAACAAAAATGTCAAAATCCGGTTTCTGTGGCTGTCAGAGGCCTATAAGCCTTTCCAATCATTTCATTCAGCCCGATGAAATGATTGGTTAGCTTACCTGTCTGTCTACCTAACTACATACCCATCTATCTGATCACATGCACTCATTGCGCCAGTGGTGTGCGGTCCATATAAGCTGTGGATGCGAAGCACCTGTGCAACAACTAATCATGGAAATCGTTGCATAACAAACCCCGGTACACTGGACAGGCTGAAGAATAGGCCTACTGCCACCACCTTTATTTCATCGGTCGGGTCCGGGCTTAATTCAGAGCAACACAACCAGGGGTGTGTAGAAAATAAACTGTATTTAACAGTTATTTATAATACAGTACAGTACAACAGTGAGTTGGATGATGAGCGGGAAGTACTATGCCAGACCAAGCGCCGGGTCTCTTAAAGGCTACCTGCGTTAGGGGTTACCACACCAACCATAACCTGCATGTACATTACGCGCCACACGGAAGTCATTCACCCAGTAACTAGTGCCGCAACCGCAGCACCACAGCAAAAGCACACCGCACTCTACACGTACCACACCTTCTTCACAACAGCACACCAATGTGCACAGCACAGTGTATTTAACAACCAGTCACCACCTGTGTTATGCCCACTAGGGCAGGTCCTCATCACAGAAACCCAGCGGATAGGACTGCTGGATCCAAGAAGAATATTGAATATGGTCATGTGAGAACAGAGGAGCAAAGATCATCAGCTGGTGCCGTTGCTTGACCTGCATTTTACTGAGCTACTCCAAAAATATCAAATTATATCCCTAATAATCTTGGTGTGTGTGGGTGTGTATGTGTGTGTGTGTGTGTGTGTGTGTGTGTGTGTGTGTGTGTGTGTGTGTGTGTGTGTGTGTGTATGTGTTTGTGTGCGTGGACACGCATGTGTGTGTGGCAGATTTATGCATTCATACTCATACTCATACATTCTCATACATACTCATACAATTTATACATTCATACGCATACTCATATATTCATACTCATTCACACATGCTCTTAAGTACATTAAGTACACTTCTTTGTTCCTTAGAACAATCTGTGATGCCAAACAGATTAAAGAATCTGGGAGGGAGGATGAGCTAGGCTGAGGAGAGAATATAAAGTGCTGGTAGCCTAGGACGTCTAGCTTCCTCCAGATGATTTATCTTCTAAACAACTCATTTTTCATGACTTCAGTGCCAGTGATTAAATGGCCACTTTATCTCCCTGCAAATATCAACTCGATAAATTAAAATATTATTGAAAGTTTCAGCGCAGTAGAATGCTGCATTGAACGAGTCATTATACAATTGATTGAACGGATGCAATTATTGATATTTCCATCGTGGAGATACCTGAGTAACCGAACCGACATTCAAGCCACTTAATGAAGCACACATTCTCGTTGAAAACCTTTCTTCGCCCCGAAACGTTGAAAACTAAAGTCATATCTTTGAAATGTTCTGATTTCCTTAATTATTAACTGTCTATCTCGATCTTTACCTTCAAGGAGATCATAAGCCAAAGAGTAGCAGTAAGCTAGCTTGACGTTGGTGGTGAACCTGACCCGTGGAGGACATGCTATGGAGCTTGCTGTGAACTACTAGCTGCAGAAATACAGGATCAATGTATGCAGAGGAATGGCCAGTTCCCACAAAACATGACAAATTATTCACCCAAAAGAAAAATCTATGTTAAAGTACAAAAGGGAATATTTGGATTTGATCTTGGGTTATAGAATAAATGCATCCCTGAGGTTAGCACTTGAAAGTGTTATTTAAAATGTGGACCTCAATGTTAAAACAAGTATAAGCCTACAAATACATATTAACTAACATCATCGTCCAAATAACAAAGAATTCCAAAGAAAAAAATACCATACAAGATGATGCCATCGAGTCTGCAGGGACAAGACCGACATGCTATAGCTGAGAAATATATAGCATGCACGCTGAGAAAATCAAGTCCAGACACTGACTAATGCAGTTAAGGGTGCCTCGATCATTATGCTCCTGGGGAATCGTCATGACATTCATCTAAATTCACTGTGAATCGCTTTGCATTACCTGTCTCCTACATGACCAGCCTTGTTGGCCCTGTAGAATACAATATAGGATAATCCTCCAACCTCACCTCAGGTCGGATACAGGCTTGCATATAAAGACCAATGCTCAATTCGATCAGCAACTAAAACAGTCTTCAGCTGCTTCAACACGTTGTCCTCTTTTAGGTTCCCGAGGAGAATTAAAGCAGGAGGGACATAATTCTCCTCAAATGTTTGTCCATAAACTGCTGCTGCTTTCAACCCTCTGGCGAGACTGAAATGGATGGAACACACTGAATGCACAGAGTCTTACATTGCAAATAAAGTGTAATAAATATACTCTTCAATCTGTGTCTCTCACGCTCTCTATCTCTCTCTCTCACACACACACACACACACACACACACACAAACATAAATATAAAAACAAACAAACAAGAGTAAATAATTTATTCTCAATAATTCCAGTGAATTTCTGTTGATTCCTACATCAAGTTTCCACCTCTGTACATTCCTCCTTTAGTTCTGCCAAGGTGACCACACACATACAGAGACACAGAAAGGATGGCTTGAAGTCTCTCTTTTGCTGCCTGCGTTTGCCCTGAGAGATGAATGAGATGTGGGGATGGGTGCAAGCAAAGGCCAGGATGCCCCATGCCAAGTGTGATCGAAGGGGACAACAGAGGGTTTGGCACACAGGCAGAAGGGTCCATTCCCCCTCACCTTGACTACCAAGCCCCCTGGAGTGACCCTGACACACCACCCAACGGGTGACCTTACCAGGCCATCACAAGAGATCACTGTCCAGTGGGCCGTGACGGCTCCACGCCCTCCCTGTGTGGGAGTGTGTGTGCGTGATTTTGTGTGTGGTTGGTGTGATTGTGGAAATTTGTGATGGTGAATGTATGATTATAAGTGTGTGATTACGATTATGTGTGATTGTGTGTGTGTGTGTGTGTGTGATTGTGAATGTGTGATTGTGAGTGTCTTATTGTGAGTGTGTGATGGTGTGTGTGTGATTTTGAGTGTTTGATTTTGATTGTGAGTGTTTGTGAGTGTGTGATGGTAAGTGTGTGATGGTCTCAAGTAAGTAAGTCAGTAATTCTATGGCTATGGATTAAACAACTGACCTTAGAAGACAAATATTCAAGGCCAAACTCTGATACACACACCCACACCAAACACACACCCACATACATTAATTAACACTTGCATGCAACGCATGCATGCATGCTCACACACATACACACACAAACACAGTGAATACACATGGTGTTTCTCTCTCGGTGACAATGAATATGACCGCTTGGACTCTGAGTCATGCTAGGTCTAATGTGATCAAATCTCTCCTTTATTTCTCACGGTTTACCCCAACCAGGGCCCTCCTCACACACAATTAGAGAGGGACTCTGTTTGTGTCTGGCTTTGTCAATACATTTATATTATTTTATTCTGTTCTCCGAACACTCTGTAAGCCCTGTTTTTTTTTAAAGTGCAAGGAAAATATATAATGTATTATTATCTTTAGCGCCATCAATATGTCAAATGGAGAAATATACTATCGTGAGTGAGTCACATGATGACACACTTGCTAATTTTTCAAATTGCTTTTTGGTTTGTTCAGACATGTATTGATCTAATCATATAATGAGCTATTGTATTGATACATGTTTTGCTCACACAAACACAAATCCATAAAACACCCTTTGTGTTTGCTTGAAGATATTTGATGTTCGTAAATTTACGCACCTCTATTTTCAACCATCTCTCTCTGTCTCTTTCTCAGCCTATGTTTCATGGTCACTATCTCTCACATTCCTGAACCCTCACCATTCACCCCTCAAATCCCTCCATGATCTTACCACCCTTCTCTATTGCCTGCCTGCACCCCCCCCCCCCCCCCCCCCCCCCCCCCCCCCCCCCCCCAACCCTCCCTGCCCTACAAAAACACAGACAGAGGCCTCAGTATAAGTGCAGTTTTCTGGCCCCGGCCCGGAGGACCCTCCCCATAACCAAACAGGAGCCAAGTTCAGTTTAACGTCTCCCTGCTCACACTGGACCTGCAGGGCAGCCATACAAACAAGAGGCCGGATTACAGGGGACAGAACCACTTTAGCAAGCCCGCTGCCTCGGCTCTGAGCTGGGGGCTGAGCACCGCAGGAACGACAACAAGAAGAGTGAGGCCCAGGTCGTTTGCTTGGATCGGTCGTTACTTCCAAGTGAACCTAATGAAGGATGTGTGTGGTTGCTGGTAATCCAAAATCAAACAGCCTGTTTTATTGTCTTTGCTTTACTTGCAGGTGGTATTTAATCAGGAGATTTAATATAGCCATGTCCAACTGACATTCATGTGTTAAAACAACTGACACTGATGTTGTTAACCTGTTACTGTTAGTTCAAAATCCTGCCGGGCCTTTCTCAAAGCAGACGCTTGCCATGTATAATGTGTCTTGGCAAAACCGTGTGACCTAAATTCATAAATGAAGCCGTTGTATAATTAATTTCCAACATAAATTATTAGACATACTGTACTTCTCTTGAATGTTATTCATGGTTTAGAAGATCATCTTGTTGCAACAACACTAACAATCATTAAACTGTTTCATTATATAATACCAACAAACACACACAAACCAATCTTTAAGGTGAGAATTCTTTATTTTTTATGATGCAGAATTTTCCAAACAATTTTTAGTGTGCAAAAAGATTGTTAACTATATATTTAACTTTACATTGTAGAATGTAGGCTACTACGTTGCATTTAACGGTACATAGAATATAGTAGCAAACAATGGAATGGAATGGGGGGCCTTTTCTGTTATCCGATAGACTACGGTGCAATTGTACCTTTTCCCAGTAGCAGCGGCGGTGGACGGTACTGCATTCAGCAAGGGGAGGGGGGAGAGAGGAAGTTCTCCAGAAGTTTTTTCCCTGAAAAGATTCTATTGCGAGTTCCGTTAGATTGAAGGAAAAGGGGGATCTCATGAAAACTTACCAAGATTAGAAAAGACAACGTCTTTAAAAGCTCGCTCTTTTTTGTTTTCGCACATGAAACTCGTCAAAACGGACGCAATAGTTTTTCTCGCCAGACCGAGAGAACGTAGACCATCAGAGGCGATGAGTTGCGAGTGAGCTATGCCTTGTCGAAATGGACAGACTTTATCCAAGCGAAAACATGGCGTCTGCATCCAGAGGTTTGGCATATTTTCCACTCTCCTCTTCATATTCTGCTGTTTTGATGCGGTGGATTCCACGCCGACCGGAGACCATGGCAAAAGCTGCAGACCGTGTCCCGTTAACTGTACCTGTTTGCTTTCGGGATCCCACCTTACCTGTGTGGTTAACTGTTCTAACATCGGCCTCGAAAGGGCACCAGCGGCAGCGGACATTCCGCTGTCTACAAGCGTGCTGTAAGTGAACCTCATGTTGGACACCTTTTAATTGGAAAGAGATGGATGCTATCTGTATCCATCTATCTATCTATCCATCTATCATCTATCTTTCTATCCATCTGGATTTCTGGATGTAGGCTAACGTTGTTTGTAGGCTGTTTGTGTTATTATTATTTTTTGTGTTTGCAATGTTAATTTTCATATACAAGAGAACCTTAGTATTTACTACATGCATGAATTATGCAGCAATCAAAGAATGTGTCGTATAAATGAATTTCCCTTGCCAGAGCTAGTGCAGTAAATCTGTATCAGCGCCTACGTTCTGCGAGAGAGCGTTATTTGTCTGTTCTGTGTGATGGTAGCCTACTCAGGGATGCCGACGTAAATAGGCGGAAGTCAAACGCTTGCGCTTGATACCGTGTGCGCGCGTAGCGGGCGCGCAGACGCTGGATGGGTTTGACGAAAGTTAATATCGGCGCAGATTCAACTGCAGTCTGCGAACCCGCGCAAAAGCGTCGATAGAGAACATTCTGTACTTGGGACAGAATGATGCCACGTGTTATCAATTACCAACAAAAAATACGAAATGAAATACTTGTTACTTTGTTGATTCTCTATGCATAAACTAACATGATTTGTGAAATAGACGTATTTTCTAATTAAGGCCAGGATGCTTTTATATAGTAAACTATTGGTTAATGGAAAAATTTATAAATTATTTCTGAATACTATGTAAATCCAACACGGAACATACATGCAGGGAAGTTAATGACCGTAATTACGCTATTGGATCACACTCAGTGTGTGTGTGTGTGTGTGTGTGTGTGTGTGTGTGTGTGTGTGTGTGTGTGTGTGTGTGTGTGTGTGCGTGTGTGCGTGTGTGCGTGTGCGTGATCGTCGTCAGAGGATAGCCGATGGTTTCCGAGATTGGGGTTAACCCTAACCCACCACCCCTAACCCTTACGTAATGATATATAATAATGGTTATTACTGCATTAAATAATGTTAATTAATGTACCCTTAACGTTAAGTGTATTGCTGTATATGCACCATTACTGCTGTTGTGTTTGTGCATCAATTTAACACTAGTTACATTTTGAGGAAATTGCCTCTAGATTTTCCCCATAGTTTTATGAAGGTCATACGTTGGGCTAAACTTTCTGTAGCTATTTAAGGAGAAAGGCGTTGTGTTCAACATCAACCCTTAAGGAACGCCTGGTTCCGATTCCTGAGCTGAATCTGCTGTCTGAGTGCTCACTAATATAATGGAAGACTGCGCTGAGAATGAGCCATCAGGGGATCTGTGAATAGAAAGCAGGACATTACTGTGAAAGAGCATGACATCAGGCTATGGGAAATTAAACAACACACAATAAAAGTATACCTGTGTTTGTGTGTATGTTTGCGTGTGTGTGTGTGTATTTTTGTGTGTTTGATGTGTGTGTGTGTTTGTTGTTTGTGTGTGTGCGTGGACTATAGGGAACCACTCTGGTACTTCTTAGTAGGGTCTAGATGGGCCACATTGGACAACTTTGCTTTATTGGCGTTGCCATGGCTTCACTCTTGACGGCCTGGCTGCTGTCGCGGTCACGTGTGGTGGACAAGTCCATTCCGTGTGTTCCCGGGGGGGAGTTCTGGTGGTAAACGGTGCCCCTCCCTCTTTTTTGTCTATTCTTCTTTTCTTTCTTTCTTTCTTTCTTTTTTTCCTCTCAACTTTTCTTCCACTCAATGGCATACCCGTGTCTATATATAGAGGGATAGATTGTGACATATCCTCCCCTCCAAACCCCCTGCACATCTGGGGGGATCAGCTTGGGAATTTCGATTCTCACACTTGTTTAGACAAACACACACGCACACGCATAATCTTTGGCTTTAATAACCTGGGAGGTGGAACGGTTGAATCGACCAGCCATGCGTAAGGGGGAATTTGTTGTGTTACCATAGTGATAGTAACAAATTACATCACTCACAGAAGCGCAGTCATGCCAAATACTGATAGGACTGAATAGAGAAAGAGGGATATAGAGAGAGAGAGTAAGGGGGAGAAAGATATAGTGAAAAAGAGGGGAGAGAAATAGAGAGAAAAAGAGGGCAGAGATAGAAGATGATAGATGTGTGTGTGCGAGAAGTATTGGATTGTGAGTGCACATGTGCACATGTTGTCTAACTGCTGGTGTATAGGACATTTCTTAGTCCATTATTAACGGAACGCTGTGGGGTAAAAGTTCCCAACACATCAGGCATGGGCAGGAACCTCAGCAAGAGGCTATGGCAAATGGCCCCAAATATTCTCATTTTGTAATAATAGAATCAAATAATGTAGTTATAATAAAAAAACGAGTTTAGGTTATTCAATTTTTTGTTCACAAATTACCTTTTTTATTGCATTTTTCCTTCATGGCCACAGGGAACAGAACATGGCTCCCTTTGACTCCCCGCTCAGGTTTTCTCCCTGCATGCACTCAATTCAAATACAATGATATCTCTCTCTCTCTTTTTCTCTCTTGCTCTCTCTCCTTCTACCTCCCTTCTCCCCCTCTCTCTCTCTGTATCACACTCCCCCCTCTCGCTCTGTCTTCCTCCCTTTCTCTCTTCCTCTCTTTCTCCCTCTCCCTCTCTCTCTCTCCCCCTCTCTCTCTCTCTCTCTCTCGCTCTCTCTCTTCCTCTCGCTCACCCTTGTACTGTACAATACCATATGTATTTGTATTCTGAACAGCAGATCAATGGGAAATTACACAAGCCTCTAAGTCTCCCTTGAGCCAGTGGAAGAAATTGGTTAGTTAAACGACATCTTATATGACATTGATACAAACATTCACACACACACACACACACACACACACACACACACACACACACACACACCCATATGCACTGCATGATTCATCTGCTTTGATGAATTGAATTGTTGGGAATTAGTGAAATGTCCGGGGATTCATGGGACCGAAAATCAGTTTTTTCGTGCAGCGTGTCTAATGTGGATGACTGCTACAGTAGCGTTAATTAAAAATCACAGCTGATTTGAAAAATCGGGAACATTGGGCCTTATGCAGGAGGCAATATACGAACAATTTTACTTTTATTTTTGTTCGTATCCATGGTCTGTCCTTATTTTGCTAGTATCCATTGATTACTGGGATTCACCAATGTTTTAGAATTTTTGCTGTTAACGAGAACATTTTATGAGTGGTGAAGAGCACTGGTACCAAGATAAGTGTTTTCGAGAGTCCACAAATTGTTTGGCCTAAAGAAATACTATTGGTCCATTGATCCCAATTATGACAAAAAACAACAGCACCTGGATTATATTGCGTGCATTCAGCTTGTGAATAGTTTACAAGGCTACTCCTCTTAGATGTTTTTATCATTGAGCACTTGGCATGGGTAATGCATATTTTTGCCTCCATTTACATTTCAACACATTTTCTTTTAATTTCAGATACTATGCATCCCTCTGCTTTTTAAGGCATTTACAGCATCACAAGTGTTTCGCTATTGTGGGGTTTTATATTTTCGGAGGCTCTGGAAAATCACATGTTTATTTAGAAGTTCTACTTCTTACAGCCTTTTTTGGGTGGCATCTGTCCAATTCTTGTGCATGTGCCAGAGTATTTGCACACGGCACAATACCTGCCCTTATATAACTTTTGGGAGCGTCACCTATGCTCATAACAAACCATCGGTCACTCGCCTCCAATTTATGATCAACTGGGAATCATCATTCATCATGTGACCCACACCTGGGTCACAGCAGTTAAGAACGTTGGGTGCATCTGGAGTATACTTTTTCTTAACAGAAAATTAAGGGAAATTGTAAGAATTTTGAGAGAATTTGGCTGCATGAGGCCCAATGTGTAATATATTCCAACTGGTCCTGTGTGTGTGTGTGTGTGTGTGTGTGTGTGTGTGTGTGTGTGTGTGTGTGCATGTGTGTGTGCGTGCGTGTGTGTGTGTGTGTGTGTGTTAAATTAAACAGGACCACACAGCTGAGCAGACTGCTGTAGAGGAGCCCATCCACTGCTGCTGGTGTGAAGTCTTTTAACGGAATAGTACAGTGAAATGTGGAAAAACACAGAGGTGTTGATTAGAACAGAAAAATGTGCTGTGATGTGATATATATTCACATTCGCAATGATATCTAACTATATAGTTGTAATGTATAGCCCTATAAGACAATATAACAAAACATAACAGTCAACTTTATGTAAAGTGCCTTTGTGTATCTTGAAAAGCACATATATTATTATTATTATTACTACTATTATTATTACCGTTTCCCCTTCTGACTTCCTGCTCTTTATGTCCGAGCCTTGTTCGTCACGCAAGCCAGAAGCAAGTGTGATGCTTGTCTCGCTGAGTCTGCGTCGAGATACGTCGACCTGTCAAGTCGCTTCCAAGTCTGTTGACTAGAAAGACGGCAGAAGATCCTCCAGTCTTGGAGATGAAGGGAGGCTTTATTTGGGGTTAGAGAGCCAGTGTACACTTAGGTGTTCAGGTGCACAGTCCCAGAACTTTGCATATTGTAGCTTTCCCACTGTTTCTAAATCCCTGTCTCTATTGTTTCTCCGTCAAAGAGGGATGAATGCACAAGTGTTACTCTTCGTGAGAAACAGAGGTACAGAAATCACAGCTCTTGCAGAGAATAGAAAGTCGTGTGTATGTTTGCATTACCCTAGCATGTCAATGCTGCAAGTTATTAGCAAGTTTAGAGCTCCTGTTGTGAGTCTCCACACTGACGAAACACTCCGCACTGACGTGTACACACACTTGTTTGTGTGTGTACGTGTGCGTGTGTGTTTGCGTGTGTTTGTACCATACAAAATATATACATACATACAAAATAATCACATATTTTATCAGACACAGGGACATCAAAGATCCTTACACATTCATGAACAAACACTTACTTCTGATATGACCTGAAGGATTTTGACATTTTTAATGAGAAATTAATTAGAGATAGAAATAGGGATTTTTATGTTGCCCCCCCCCCCCCCTCTGTATATAGTGAATGTTTCAATGCACACTGTGTGTGTGTGTGTCTGTGTGTCTGTGTCGTGTTTACATGTATAAAATACCATCCTTTATTGATTTATTCTATCGGATAGCGAGACATCAAAGAACATACATCCTGATTTTGTCATCCATGGTTCCTACCAGACCTGTGATCCATGTGATTGACAACCACAGTACACTAATTGGAGAAAGGTTATATAAGAAACTGTTAAGGTATTTACTTATCCAATGAAGTCATTACACTCCTGTGACTCTTTTGTTTTATTTATGTCCGTATGTCGACAGGGGGATATGTATGAGGGCAAGTGTGTGTGTGCGTGTGTGTGTGTTTGTGTGCGGTCGCGTCTGTGTATGTGTGTGTGTATTTGTGGTTGCGTCTATGTGTGTGTGTGTGTGTGTGTCACTCTGTGTTTGTGTGTGCGTGTGTGTGTACGTGCGCTTGTGTGTGTGTGTCACTGTGTATCACTACAATACACAACACGTGTATGTGTGTGTGTGTGTGTGTGTGTGTGTGTATTAAACCGCGGTGCACAGCTGCCCTTGACTCGCCAGTTGGACAGCAGACAACCCAGGCAGCAGCAGCAGCTGGAAAAATGGACAGAATGTTCCAAAGTAGAGAAAGAAGTGAGGAAAAAAATCAGCGTTAGTGTGTGTTTTTCACTCACCCAGGGAGATGGTTAGGCCAAAGAGGAGGAGTGATGGAGATAAATGAAATAAATAAAATCTTCACCCAAACCAAACCTCCTCCAAAACGAATGTCAAACACAAGTAAACAAGCAAGTAGAAAGCTACAGAGAGGGGAAAAGAGAAATGCAGAGAGCAGGAGATGGAGATGGAGATGGCGAGAGAGAGAGAGGGAGACCGTTTACTGTAGAAGCAGGGAAAGAAAGAGCATGGTAGTGAGAAGGATGGGGGGGGGGGGAGTAGTGAGAAGGGGAAAATTAGGGGATGAAAGTGTGGGCAGGCAGCAGGGCTGTGTTTAGTGGGTTAGGGCGACGCCGTTAGTCCCGCGACAGGGACTTGGGCGACCAGGCTCAGAGGGTGACTCTCATTCAACACTCTGCTGGGTCTCCACCGCCTCCGCCTTCTCCTCTGCCTCCAGGACTACATCTACATGTATGTTTAGTCTCTGTTGGAGTGGAGCCAAGATGTCCAAACCAGATGCATATCCCCCTGGTCCTCTGATGGCTTCATCTTTTGTTGCTGGATCTTTCCTCCCTCCGTTTTTTCCATGTCAAAGTAGACCCAGTTTCCTCTTTTCTCCTATTTTCAACGGCTACCCCTTCATTCCCCCTTTCCCATTGCCCCAGCAGTACAGAGTAGTAAATTGTAAAGTGTGTGAGTGTGCATGTGTGTGTGCGTTCTCCCATCATCCAGCCCAGAATAAGTGGCACCAGACGGGCCATATAAGGAGTGGTTAGATCATTGGCCACACCGTTAGAAAAACAGAACCATATGTGTGTATAGTTTGTGTGTGTGTGTGTGTGTGGGGACTGTGTGTATGTGGCGTGCATTTGTGCGTGTCTGAGGCATTTTCTGTGTCCGCGCGCGCATGTGTGCCGTACGTGTGTGTGTGTGTGTGCACATACATTTGTAAAGCAGAACCATATGTGTCCAGAGGTAGCCAATAGAACAGGAGCCTGTTGCTAATAGACATAGTTAGGGTCACATCATATGGCCTTGTACAACACACAAGCAAATATCCAGACACACAGCTACACAAACCTCACACATACACACAACAACACAAAAATCATGTTCTCTCTCCATAAGACAGTGAGCCATCTCTCCAACAACAAGTCGTCTCCAGGGTCTCCTGGAGTGTGATGTACGATTAAGATGTGAGGTCAGGTTAAATGTGGAGTGAGATGAGCTCAGTGTATACTTCCAGGAACACACAGCATAGCGCTGTGCTGCTGCACTGGGTGTGACTGATACACAGTGTCGTGCTGTTGAGCGCATGGAGGGCTGAGCAGCTTTACTGCTGTCCTGGTAATGGCCAGACAGTGATGGCTTTGGCAGAGCAGAACAGCACAGGTCCCAGGTGGGTCCCTTAACCACTAAAGACCCCTGCCCCTTTCTGCCTGCCCTGTCCTGTTCAGGTTCCTCCTCCTGGTGGAACAATAACGATGAATGGATAACCTATTTTCCACTCGACTGCTTTCTTTCTTCCAATTTCCTCTGTCTCTCTCCCCTAACTCTGTCTCTTTCTCCCTCTCTCTCTCGCTCTCTTTCTCTCTCTATCTCTCTATCTCTCTCTCCCTATGCCTCTTTCTTACTTTCTTACACAGCATGTCTGGTATGTACAGATGTTTCCTTTTGGGAATGGGCGTCCTGGTGTGCGCACACACACACATTCTCTCACACATGCACATTCACAAATGCGTGTGCACACACACACACACACACTCATATACACACACAGAAGCGCGCACACACACGCGTCCATAAACAGAGAAAGAGAAAGGGAAGCGTAAAATGTAATAAACACGGTCCTTCCTACTCCTGCACGGCTATTGTTGTGTTGCTCTGCATATGAATCTCTCAGCCATGTTGTACCATCGCAGTGCAAGTCGTCCAGCTACCCTCCACCCAACA
This sequence comes from Lota lota, assembly GCA_026745465.1. Classification (NCBI taxonomy): domain Eukaryota; kingdom Metazoa; phylum Chordata; class Actinopteri; order Gadiformes; family Lotidae; genus Lota; species Lota lota. The sequence continues at coordinate 3,361,985 of JACYXH010000572.1, forward strand.
GCACAAAATCTGTGCCCAAATAAAAAAAGCTCAGATTTGAAGATTAGTTCAACATTCACCGTTAGTTGTTATTATGAAGAAGTTAAAATGAGAATGATAAAAGTATTGAAACAAGTCAGAGGATTAAGGATTCATTATCTTTAAAGATTAAAAACCCAAACATGAAACAATGTGTGTGTGTGTGTGTGTGTGTGTGTGTGTGTGTGTGTGTGTGTCTGTGTGTCTGTGTGTGTGCATGTGTTGATATCTGTGTCCAGCTGACCATATCTTTTCCATCCTGCGTTACGCTTGAGTTTTATGCGTGTGTATCCTTCAGCTCTGGGAACGATTTTCTGAGTATTGCTTTTTGTTTTATTCAACCACTTAGAAGCGAGTTCCCAGAAGCCGTGGCAGTGATTCTCTGTTGGCCTAGATGTTCACCAATCCTTCTTTCAGCAAATGTCCTCATCTCCCACACCCACAGCTCTGCAGTGTCCTAGAAGAGTTTCAATCCCCATGGAAAAATTAACTCTCAGATGGGATGAAAGGAAGTTACATAGTGCAGCTAAATGTCTGGGAAGCTATGGCCATTGCTTCAGTGCTGAATGTCTGAATTTGGTCATTGCAGATTAAATGTAATCCACTGCATTCAGAGGGGCTTAAGAAAGGTTGTTTGTGTGTGTGTGTGTGTGTGTGTGTGTGTGTGTTTGGGTGTGTATGTGGGTGTGCGTGCATACGCGTGCATATGTGTGTGTGTCTGGATCATACCAGTTGGCGATCTCATCAATTCTGATCTGTTTGCATTGTAGAGACCTGTCAAGAAACCACATCTCTTCTCTTGATACCAGCCTGCTAGAGCGCCTCACTGACCTGCGGGAGCTGTAAGCAACACACACACTCATATACACACAAACACACACACACACACTGGTATTGTTATTGATCATATGTAGCCTTGCTCCACCACCTCCATCCCCCTCTCTCTCTCTCTTTCTCTCTCTCTCTCTCTCTCTCTCTCTCTCTCTCTCTCTCTCTCTCTCTCTCTCTCTCTCTCTCTCTCTCTCATCTAACTCTCGCTATTTCTCTCTCTCTTAGGTATCTTCAAGGCAACAGGATCAACATTCTGCCCAGAGGAGGGTTCTGCTGCGGGCCGTTGTCCATCCTGTGAGTAAAGTGCCTGAAATAATCACTGACCAGGAATCAGATCACTAACATCACTGACCAGGAATCAGTCTCCTGACATCACTGACCAGGAATCAGACCACTGACCTGACATCACTGACCAGCAATCAGACCACTAACATCACTGACCTGACATCACTGACCAGGAATCAGACCACTAACATCACTGACCAGGAATCAGACTATTGACATGGCATGACTGACCAGGAAGTTATGGCATGGACAGAGAGGAACAGAATGAGGAGAAAGATTATTTTCCAGTTGATATTGTGGAAGAGTAGCAGGAGAAGAGAAAGGAAGTATGTGTGATGATCTTAGTGGATTTAAACTGTGATTGGGACAAAATATTTCACGAATGAGACAGTGTTTAGTTCATTCAGTCTATACAAAGTACTAATTATCTGTTCATTTTCAATAACGTTGCTTTGTTGGCCGAGTACGCCATTTTCATTCAACACAATCCTTCTTTCATTTCTCAAGTAATATTAAAAGTCTCAAAAAGGAAATAGAGGCTCAAAGTATTTTGAGATAAAAACAACCTTGGCAGAGCAGTGTAACCGAAGTCTAAGGGCCGCCTGCTGTGAGCACGCGGCCTCACAGCAGGCGGCCCTGATCTGCTGTGTTGCGATTGGCTCTGTGTTACCTTTTAGGTCAACCAGGCTAATGTGTGCATCTCCGACAGGACGACTACATGGAAACTGGTGTTAATCCGTAATCTTTGGATACAGATTTGACTCGGAGAGACTCTCAGACGCCCATCTTCTCCTCCCCTCCTATCTTCCATCTCTCCGTCCATTACTTCTTGCCCTTCTCCCTCTGTGGAGGTGTTGGCATGCATGTTTGTCTGTTAATGTGTGTGTGTGTGTGTGTGTGTGTGTGTGTGTGTGTGTGTGTGTGTGTGTGATGAGGGCAGTCTCCGGTGGTTTCCATTGGTTTCTTCCAAGGCTGCCACACAACGGCTCCATTATGAAGCCTTCTGGCTCCAGCAGGGAGAGAGAGAAAGAGAGGGAGAGGGAAGGAGAGAGGGAAGGAGAAAGAGAGAGAGAGAAAAAGAGAGGGAGAGAGACAGAGGGAAGGAGAGAGAGGGAAGAAGAGAGAGCATATGAGCTTAGTATGAATGTGTTGAAGCAATCACACTCCTCGCATGCATATTCATATGCATATACAGACACATAAACAAACTCACACATATACATAAACCTTTCCCCCCACACACACACACACACATGCTAAAGAAGCTAAATGTGCTAAAGCAAATAAAATGTACTTTGTACTCTGTTTTTTTATTCGAACAGTGATTTGAGCCACAACCAACTAACCACCATTGAAGAAAGAATATGTGACGGCCTGTGCCACTTAAAGCAAATGTGAGTCATTTCATATTAGTTTAATAGAAAAAAAGTGAAGTACATTGAGAACATATACTCAATGTGGGCTATGGTCAACATTTGTTTTGTAATTTAATCTGTAGCTTAAAACACCGAAGTAAATATCAAACCCCAATTTATCATTTTATTGCTCAGCCTTTGAGCTTTTTCCATTGTTAGAAATACCTTCTTCGTCCTCTTCAATCCTATCTACTGTACCTCACAGTTCTGTCTACCAGGACTCTTCCATCGTCGAAGCCCTCCTGCTTCCTCTCTCTCTCTCTCTCTCTCTCTCTCTCTCTCTCTCTCTCTCTCTCTCTCTCTCTCTCTCTCTCTCTCTCTCTCTCTCTCTCTCTCTCTCTCTCTCCTCATAATAATCTCCACAACTAGTGAATCTCCTTCACTAGTTGGGTGCAGTCAGTGTCATGTCCTACCCTTCATGTGAAGTCAAAGACCACTCCAGCCCCCCCCCCCCCTTCACCCCTCGCTGTGCACACACTCTTCCCTGTCTGCTCCAGAGACCTAAGCAGTAATCCCTATGAGTGCGACTGCAAGCTGTTCCGGCTGGTCAGCTGGCTCCAAGAGAAAGGGGTGCGGGTTCAACGCCCTGATGCCATGCTCTGCCACCACCCGCCCGACCTCCGCGATCAGCCCCTGCTCAATGTCAGCCTACTCACCTGTGGTATGACCCTGACACACACACACACACACACACACACACACTCGTATGCATGCACACCCACATTTAAAGAAACAGAAACAGCAAAACATTGCAGGGCACAAAAAACGTAATTGCTGTAAAAAAACGTCAAAAAATAAAAAAATCTGGTGTGCTCACAAATTCCAAAAGTGGGATGATAAGGGGCAGAATACATTTGTTACAGCTCCTGGAACTGAAAATTGCTTGTAAATAATTCTAGTTATCCTCCATAAGAGTTTGAAACAGCTGACTCACTGAATCCTAACTCGAAGCCTTGTGCCGTAGCCACACACAATGCTAAATGAAACGGCGGATGTTCCAGTACATTTGATTTTGCTCACCCGTGATCCCGTCCCGGACCCTCCAACCCAGGTGTCAACTACGCCGGATGTCTGGAGGACAGCAGCACCGGGGGAGGCGGGCGGAGCGAGCTGGTCATCTTCTCCTCCTCGTCCTCCAAGCAGGGGAACTTCTCGCGGGACCAGTGCAACAGCTTGTGCTTCGCCACGTCGCAGCGCTACGGCGGCCTGGGGGCGCGCCACGAGTGCCTCTGCAGCGACAACCCCCAGCCCAACTACATCAGCGAGTCCCAGTGCTCGGCCGCCTGCACCAACCCCCACGTCATGAAGGTGGGGTCGCCCGTGCACCGCGCTCATCGCTAGGTGCAAGCGTGGCGAGAGGCTGGCTAATACTATAAGAGTTATTTGCTAACAATAGTTAACGAGGCATTAGTCAACAGCTGTTAACAAGGCACTAATGAACAGGGTTTGATTATTGCCCCTACCTAAACAATGGTTAACTATTGCCTCATTAACAACGGTTACAGTGGTCATCTCAAAGATTTTCATGTAAAGAAATGTCTGTTAAATCACTATCTATCGCCGACTGTGGTAACACAATGTTGATGAGCCGATGGCCCACTGATGAAAGCCCTTGCATTTGCAGTATTATGAATATTACAAACTGGGTGACACTGTTGTGATCTATGGGAACAATTACCGCTTATCGCCAACGATGTTGCCAAAGATAACAAAACAGACCACTTCAAGATTGCCACTTTAACGAGGTACTGTTTATTGTAAGTTTTTCTTTATTAACTGTAGTTAATGAGACACTACTTAACAATGGTTAACAAGGCACTAGTTAACAGTGATTATCACCAGAGTGATTCTCACAGAGATATCATTGCAGGGTTAATACAGGTGTACCTCATAACATTAATTATTATTTACATAAGGGAAGGTATGATAAAGATAGGTAATACAAGGTAAGGTAGGTATAAGTGCTAAGCGTATTCTAATACATTTAGCCTCCTTCTGCTCTTAACATACTCAAAGACCACAGCCCCCTTATTATTGCTAATCAGAGTCTTTTCTTTTGTTGGTGTTTGGGGTTTGCCAGTATTGTTAGATTCACCACACCATTCACACCACAAACATGCACATTTTACCACCGTGATGTAATGTTTGCTTCAGATTGCGTCACTCCTGCAATCTGACTCCTGTGACTGCTACTGTCCGTGACAAGAGCTGTCCAGAAATGCAGAGATTCATTCACTAACAGGACTGTGTTACACAATTGCTGTGCGTTCCTCTCTTACATTACTTCCTATGCAGGAAAGCAGGAAGTTAACAACGTCCTGGTTTTCATCCAATGACTTCCTTAAAGAGTTTGGGTTCAATGAGAATTGATGTTGGAAGAATGTCACTGCAAAATGCTACTATAAAGTACAATGAAATATATATATTTGTTTCTATTACGGTTTTTACACTGTTTAACCTTGACTTGCGATGTGATCTTCTTTTTATGATGCACCAGGAGTGTAAATGGACGCTTGCCGAGGATGTGTTTGTGGTAGACTTCACCGTCTCAATGGACCCCCTCCCGCTGCTCAGTGTCCACCAGTCCGCCATTGTCTCCGTATCCACCTCTGTCACTCCATTAACACTCTCCTGGGACTTTGGTGACCTGTCGCCGCGGGTCAACACCACAGAGACGGAGATCACCACGGCAACCCACAAGTATGGACTCCCAGGACGTTACGGAGTCAGCCTAATGGCATGGGCTGGACAGAAGGAGGTGAGATTGTATATACATGTATTGGATAAGAAAATATATATAAAACAAATTGCCCTTGTCAATGTGTTCTTTCTATGCAGTATGCATGTGCATAAATGCATGTTAAATATATATTTGACTTAGCTTAGCTGCTATGTTAATATTTATTTATACAATAAAATAATATATAAATAAGAAATATAATGGATATAAGTTATATACAATTATTTATCTGTTAATAACTAGCTATTCCGTCAATATTGGTTATGCATATGTGTGTGTGTGCGTGTGTGTGTGTGTGTGTGTGTGTGTGCATGTGTGCGTGCGTCTGTGTGTGTGTGTGTGTGTGTGTGTGTGTGCGTGTGTGCGTGTGTGTGTGTGTATGTGTGTGATAATAGGTCACAGTGCGCGTGGCAGTGACGGTGACGCTGCCTACCAAACTGGAGTTGCACTGTCCGGCTCTAGCGGTAGCCAATCAGCGCCTCAAGATTCAATTGGTCAGCTGGGGTTCTGTGGGCGTGGCCGTAGACTGGAGTATCACCAAGGAAGGCATTCAAATTGCCAAGGGTACAAGGAAATATCCCCCACCCCCACTGTATCACTCTGCTAACTCTTGCATGCTTGCTAACATACTTGACCAACCTTGTTCCCAGGCGTTCTCATCTCACGACGGATCACCTGGAACAGGAGGCTCATAATGAGTGTGGTTGATGCGTCAGAGGGCAGGACTTCAGAGCATGCTTCAAAGAGGGCAACATTCGTTTAACAAGGGTTTAGCAGCGAGTGTCATGAAAGAGGGAGGGACTTCTGATAGAGGGATATTCATTTCCGTTACATGTTTCAAATATTGTTTGGTGAAATGCTCCTTAAAAAAACGTATATATTCTCTCCTTGTCTCTGTTGTTCTTCTTCTTATCATGTTGTTTGGCTGTTATCTGGTGTACACAGCTCATGGGAAGTAAGAGAACGGATGTTGCGTTGCGTTAGACCGGGACAACGCTATAATTCAGAATCCTCTCTCAGCCTTATACTGACTAGTACTGAGGCTCCCCCTCCCCCCTCCCCCCTCCCCCCTCCCTCTCTGTTTGTTCCTGTATACACGGACTTCCCCTTAGGCTGTAGGTGTACTCGCAAATGTAATGCCATATGAAGCGAGTGAAGGGAGAGGGAGGGATAGAGGTACAATGGGCAAGGGACCGAGGGAAACATGATGGTGTCGCCCAGTGAGAACTGGACTGGAAACGCGGAAGACATCAAGTGTCACATCAGATTCTGTCTGCCTGTCTGGGCTTGGCGGTGTGTGTGTGTGTGTGTGTGTGTGTGTGTGTGTTTGTGTGTGTGCCTGCATGTGTGTGTGTGTGTGTGCACAAGCACACACTTCTTTGTGCTTGTTTGTGTGTCTGAGGTTTGACATTGTTCATTTCTGTGAACTGACCCACAAAAATGAGTAGCATAAAAAGAGTTTATTCACCTAAACTATACTATACTATACTGTACTACACCTATACTATACTAGCGGCCATAATGGTTAGTTGGGTGGGTAAATCTTCTAGAATGTTTCATTCCCTTTCCCCACCCAGGTGGGTCATGTGACCTAAATGGTTCAGTTATAAGGATATGTTCACTCTCCAATCTGTTTCCCCGAGAGAGAAAGTGCAACACATGATTAAAATAGGTCCAGTTAAAATGAAGATGACCCACCAACATATGAACATATTAACACACTTTGAGTTACACTGACTTTGAATAACACAATACCATTGTATACTTTTATTGTCTGATAATATATGATAATGATATAATATATCACATATCAAGATAATATATGATATCTATATATTATTTTATATTCAAAATGTCCCATCTGCGATTGATAAAAGTACATCTTATCTCATGACATTGTATATATTTTAAGACATATATTCATAACCTATATGATATTAATCTTTTACCAGCCTCCCCGTACTGCCCCCGGGACGGGGTGTTCCACAGGGAGTCGTCCCGCTGCTTCCAGATCGTTCCGGGGGAGTTTGGCTGGGCCGAGGCGCGCCACCAGTGCTCGGAGCGCGGCGGGGAGCTGGCCATGGTCCGAAACGACGCGCTGCGCAACCAGCTGGCCCCCAAAGTCACCCAGTAAGTGTTTATGTGTCTATGAGGGGGGGAAATCAAGAGCGGGAGAGATAGAGAGACATAGGACAGGGGGTACGAGGGAGAGAGATTTTTGTAGGTGGACATGCACATATGTTATTGCGCGCTTGCATGACATTTCTGTGGACATTTTATGCCCGTGTTTAATATGTTTGACCATTGTGCAAATAGGCCATTGAACATTGGTAACCTTTGCGTGTCTTGTTTGTTAACTGTCAGCGGTGTGTGAAATATGAACCCAAAAGCAGAATAAAGTCCAAAAGATTTATTTGAGGCAGAGCAAGGCTTCAGCTCAATCAATAATAAAAATGTACTCCTGTTTCTCAGGAGGAATGCAAAAACACAAAAAGGGCACAAGGCCGCTGTTGACAAAAACAGGGGAAAAAAATTAAGCAAAGAAAATAGCCAGGTCACCGTCAGCGGTCCTGGGGCAGGCAAAGGTCAAAACCATAGGCAAATCCAAACAACAGGCAGGAATCAAATAGGCAGACAAGCAGGCAGGCAGGCAGGCAGGTAGAATACAGGGCAGAGTCAACTGACTAGGTAAGCTAAGAGCAAACACAAGAACAATCTGACAAGGAGGCTCTGACAACACCGGACATAAATAGGCTGAGTAGTTAACACAATGAGGAACAGGCGAGCAGGAAAAAAAAGGTGGGAAACAGACAATGGCAGGGTGTACAGGTGAGAGGCGGAGTCAGAGGCACAACAAAAGTAGATACATGGTGGGTAAAAACACATAATAACCAGCAGGAGGCCACAGAGTCACTGAGTCCAAACAGAGGTGCTTACAGTTAACGTCTAACCCACCTATCGTCAACTTTATTGTAAATTTATTTTATAATGTTGTTTTGACACAGCTACTTCATCCTTTTTTGTAATAGTTTTACTACTTAATCCTTTTGGCTTTTCTGATGATAAATAAATGGATGGATCAAATGCAGAACCAATATTATTATGTTATTATACCATTATGGGTGAATGTTCCTGATCGTCACGTATTCAGCATCGTGAACTGTCAGGATGTGCATCCCTGATCACATCCTGTTAGGGGCAATACTGTAATACATACTGTAGTAATAATACTTGATCGTCCACATTCTAAGTAAGGCAATACTGTAATACATACTGTAGTAATAATACTTTATCGTCCACATTCTAAGTAAGGCAATACTTTAATACATACTGTAGTAATAATACTTGATCGTCCACATTCTAAGTAAGGCAATACTGTAATACATACTGTAGTAATAATACTTGATCGTCCACATTCTAAGTAAGGCAATACTGTATTACATACTGTAGTAATAATACTTGATCGTCCACATTCTAAGTAAGGCAATACTGTAATACATACTGTAGTAATAATACTTGATCGTCCACATTCTAAGTAAGGCAATACTGTAATACATACTGTAGTAATAATACTTTATCGTCCACATTCTAAGTAAGGCAATACTGTAATACATACTGTAGTAATAATACTTTATCGTCCACATTCTAAGTAAGGCAATACTTTAATACATACTGTAGTAATAATACATTATCGTCCACATCCTAATAACAAATATCGAATTAAAGTGTCAAATGTAAAAACCAGTCTGACCATTGCTGTTGGAGGTAGATAGAGGTTGTCTAGCAACTAGAAGGTTGGCTAACTACAGTAAGCCCTCACTGGACCTGGCCGTCAACTTGCATGCCTCACACCCTCCTCTGTGTTTGAATACTTTGAATCAAATGGTAACATATTTGTGCATTAGGGGACACCCAGTATTTTCATTAAAGGGCCCCTATTATACCACCAGGCACAAGAAAAGGCAGCTTTTCAAACAGCTTGTAATGGCTAATCACACTCATACCTGGTGGTATAATAGGGGCCCTTTAATAATAATGACTGCGAGAAAGAAACATATTAATTATAGTTAGGTATACAAGTCATATGTCTATGTGTCAATGTCAAACAGGATTTATTCAATATGAATTTGAACCAGATAGGTCTACGTCATAGTACCTTACAGTTAGGTTTATAGTATGGAAGGTGTTTTTTTGTCTCTTGTACATACAATACTGACTCATACTCAAGATAATAGTTATTATAGGAATTTGTTTTTAACAACTTCAGTATAATTTTATGTATATCAAATGTTATTTGGAGCCAACCACATTGATCTGGGATTCCTCTTTCTGTCAATTATTCCTGTGCCTTTGCACTATTCCTCCAGGCTAACCATGGGTATCTCATTATGTATTGGGACCCACTAGCTCTCTAGTCAGAGGTGAGCTGAAAAGTACAGTGTGGCGTGGATAATTTTTCTTTTTTAATTGATAAATGTCTCTCCCCTCTCCTGTCCCCATACTTACCATCCTTAGTTACCATCTGCTACTTTTACCAGAGTCGATTTCATATAAGACAGCAGTACTTCTACTCAATAAAAGTACAGCTATCTGAGATGTATTTTTACTTTGTTACTTTACACCACTGGTAACCTGTATAGACATCAATGTCCTGTAATACCCACACAGGGCTCTGATAGGAGTTTTTGGTTTATGTTTTGGTGTGTGTCACTATGATCAAACTCTGGACTCGCAGAGAGGAAAGCATCTGTAAAAGCAAAGATGAGAAGACCAGGGCATAGTTCAAGACCATGCTTGTGTGTGTGTGTGTGTGTGTGTGTGTGTGTGTGTGTGTGTGTGTGTGTGTGTATGCGTGTGTGTGTGTATGCGTATGTGTGTGTGTGTTACTCTTTACTTCTCCATCTCGCTTTTATTTGGGGTCAGAGATCAGGCTCTCACAGATCAAACGTAAAAGGGGCAGTAAATAATCAGTGATGCTTCCTTTGTTCTTCTTTCCTCCTCCCCTCATCCTCTTATCCTCGTCTCTTCCTATCCTTGCTCTCCTCCTCCCACTCCTCTCCTTCATCCTCTCCCTCTCCTCTCCTCCCTCCTCTCACCTACTCCTCTCCTTCATCCTCTCCCTCTCCTCCCACTCCTCTCCTTTATCCTCTCCTCTCCTCCCACTCCTCTCCTTCATCTTCTCCCTCTCCTCTCACCTACTCCTCTCCTTCATCCTCTCCCTCTCCTCTCACCTACTATTCTCCTTCATCCTCTCCCTCTCGTCTCACCTACTCCTCTCCTTCATCCTCTCCTTCTCCTCCCCTACTCCTCTCCTTCGTCCTCTCCCTCTCCTCCTTCTCTCCTGCACCTCTCCTCCTCTCCTCTTACTCCTGCTCCCGTCCTCTTCATACATGGAGATCACCTTCATCTAGGCATAGAGCCTCCACATCATGGTGGTGCATGTTTATCAAATGTTTATCCACTCACACACCTCTACATAGTGGTGATTTATGTTCACCCCATTTCATGTAGGGCAGACATACAGGTCATACGTCTTTGAAGATAAATCATATGTCTATGCGTCAATGTCAAACAGGGTTTATCCGATATGCCAATACGCACATGTTGTCTATGTTGGACATTTTAACCAGATAGGGCTACGTCATAGGTCTATGTAAAGGTAACCATTGATGCATGTAGTAGTTGCTTGTGCCTGTGCTGCTATTAGCATCTCTCTACAGTTGAATAATAACTTTATTTAAACCGTTTCCCATTACATCATATTGGTTGCGTAACGGTTGCAGTTACTTTCGATGATGGAACCTCAACCTGAATGAGTCTATTCGTATCACTGTATTACTGACGAATGGCAGTGTTTTCTGTTTATTGTGCTTTGAAAATACATTGTTATAATAAAAGAAAGTAGTAGCACACAGTACTAGTAGTAAGTTAGACATTTGCAGACCCTCCTGAAATCACGTCCCTCTAAAGACTTCAAGATCTCAGGACATATATAACATTAAAAGCACTACTTTATCCCAGTGAAACCAGAGCCATCAGCGGTCTAATGAGTGTTCCCTCAACTGTTTCATTCTACTGGGAAACGCTGCCATCATCATTCATGGAAGGTGCTCCACAGCCACCGCATGCCGTTAGTCAAACCCGAATAATCCTCAAATGCTAACTCTCAATGGCCAACACTAGCTCACCACTTTCACTCATAAAGGATCGCATCTTTCTTGTTACATTGATTGTTTTCAATGTAAAAAGAATCCACTCCGTGAAGCCGGATCAATCCTGTGGGATGCTCATCTGTGGCTCCTCCTCACTCGGCTATTTCTCCAGGGAGCGGGGCGTGTGGCTGGGCCTGAGTGACGTGGACTCCCCCGGGAGGCTGCGATGGGTGAACGGGTCGGAGGCCCAGGAGGGCGAGGGCGGCCAGAACACCCGCTCCCAGCTGTACCGGGGCAACGTGTGTGTATCCCTCGGCCAGGACGGCAAAACCAGCTCGCACCTGTGTAGCGCTAAGCGGGCCTACATCTGCCAGTACAGCTCCCAGGGTAGGGCGCACACGCACGCACACACACACACACACACACACACACACACACAAATACACGCTTGAGTATACTTCACGAGTTTCTGCATGGATGAATCAGCTTCTCGGACATCATGCGGTCCAGTGTTCTTTTGTGTTTCGTCGCTTTGAAGAATTTTCCCATTAATGTCTTCAGGGCATTCTCTCTCTCTCTCTCTCACTCTGTCTCTCTCTCACTGTCGCTCTTTCTCTGAATCTCTCTCTCTCCCTCTTTCTCTCTTTTGCTCTATCTCTGTATCTCTCTCCCTCCCTCTCTCTCACTTGCTCTATCTCTGTATCTCTCTCCCTCCCTCCTCTCTCGCTCTCTCTGTATCTCTCTCCTCTCTCTCTCTCTCTCTCGCTATCCCTCTCTCTCTCTGTCTCTCTGTCTTTATCTCTCAGCAGCAACACATGGATGTGTTTAGCTGCAGAGCCTCTAGTTATATCCTACATTCTGTCACCGTAAGTATGTTTCTATCTAGCCATCTTCTTGCATTTCTCCAGTTCGCATTCCAGACTCTGGGGTCTACACGGTGGGCCTGGCTGTGTTTCCAGTCAATCAACCCATCCTACGCCCCCCCTCTGCCCAGCAAGCTGCCCCCCAGCCACCCAGCAGCAGCATAGAGGTACTGAAATGCCCCCCACCCACCTTTCCCCAATACACCCAACCAAGGGTGCTGCCCCGAGCCGCAGATCTCTCTACTCTCTGCTGAATTTATGTCTGTCTCTCTCTCTCTCTCTCTCTCTCTCTCTCTCTCTCTCTCTCTCTCTCTCTCTCTCTCTCTCTCTCTCTCTCTCTCTCTCTCTCTCTCTCTCTCTCTCTCTCTCTCTCTCTCTCTCTCTCTCTCTCTCTCTCTGTTTCTCTCTTCCTACCTCTCCTACCTCCCTTCTACCCCCCTCTCCACCCTCTCTGTCTCTCGCTGCCCAGCTGCTGCTGCTGCCAGCGCTGAGCTTTGTCCAGGCCGGCCGTCTTTCGTCCTTAGAGTTCATCACTCTGGGCCTGAGCACTCAGACTCAGGTCCGCTTCCAGACCTACAGACCCCACTGTCACCACCCTGGCCTGCACCTGCTGCTCCCAGGTGAGACACACAAACTCTCACACACACACACACAAACTGGGGTATCTACACAAATACTTAACTTACTCTTTCCCTTTTAGTACCACTGGTTCATGTCCCTATAAGCCAGTTATTTCTCTCTTAGTACCACTGGTTCCTGTCCCTGTAAGCCAGCTCTTTCCCTCGAAGTACAACTGTTTCATGTCCCTATAAGCCAGCTCTTTCCCTCTAAGTACCACTGGTTCACGTCCCTGTAAGCCAGGCCCTATCAGGCACCAGTGCACAGTGCACACAACTGGCTGAGTAGCTTTCTATGTTTATGCACTTCTCTTTGAGGGAGTGAAGAGAAGCCATGTGAGGACAGGAACAATGACAGACACTTGGAAATAGTTAAGAGAGAAAGAAAGAAAGAAAGAAAGAAAGAAAGAAAGAAAGAAAGAAAGAAAGAAAGAAAGAAAGAAAGAAAGAAAGAAAGAAAGAAAGAAAGAAAGAAAGAAAGAAAGAAAGTCCTCAAAGAGTGTTTTCAGTAGACTATCAACCATGACCCTACCAACAATGTAATAAATGGAATAACTGCAGGCCGATACAAACTGGTGAACTAGGGGGGCTTAAACACACAGCAACATCATCCAAAAACACTTTCTTGAAACATATTATTTTCACAAATTGTAACCCTCACCAGAAGCCCAGTAATATTAATACCATGGTTTACGAGACTTGGGGTGTGTTTTCTTAAATAAAAGAATAGAGCTGATCAAACGACCACTATGTCCTCTGCCCTCCCGCCTCCCCCTTCTCCGCCTTACCATAATCTGTGTCTGTGTGTGCGTGTGTCCGTCAGGTTGCGGCGGTCCTGTGTGTTCTCCAGTGGCCGTGTGTGTGACCACAGACCCAAGCAGCCACCCCCCACTGTCCCCATGCCCTCCGCTGCAGCAGTGGTGCCCCTTCCAGGGCCGCTGCCTGGAGCTCTCCAGCCCCTGCCCCCCGTCCTCCTGCACCAACTGCACCCAGGCAGGGAGCCTGCCTCCTGGGGTGCTGAGGCCAAGATACTCCCTCATAGACGAGGTGCTCTTGACTCTCCCCGCGGGCCCGGCTGCGCACGTACTGGTGAGAGAGAAAATAGCACTGGGGTGGGGGTCCCTCTTGTTTTGAAGGGCATTGCAGTCAGCTACGTCTCAGCTGTACGAGTGTAGGCTAACTGTGTATCAATGGCAGATTGTAATATTCGTGGCCCAAAATGTATAATTATCCACTCTTTGGTTGATTATAATGGCCTACTACACAGTTCCAAAATGTGGATTCATTGTGATGATGTTGATCCAATGAAGTGTTACTTTCTTTATCTCCTCATTGTCCACATGTGTCGCACCTCTGTCCTCAGGTGCGAGAACATCTAGAAGATCTGCTGGTGTCCCCCGGTGATGTCATCGCCCTGCAGCACGACGCGGGCCCCGGTCAGCTCCTCCACTGCCCAACCACCCCGCTGTCTCCATGGCGACAACCCATCTTAGCCGTCAACCAATCGGAATGGTTCTGGGCTAGCGGCGCCAGCCCGGCGACCGATGGCTCAGCGGACAGATACTTCGGAGACGGTCTTCTGGACGTGGAGGCGCAGGTAGACGACGGGGAGGGAAGCTGGCTCGATGAGGTCGTCTGCCCGATCAGGGTGCTCTACGTGGGGCACGCCAAGACCGAGCTCCAGGGGGTGCAGCTGTCCGCTGGCCTACCACAGCCTGGACTTTTCACCATGCTGGTTAGCGCCACACTAACGCACTCTGTAACATGTGCCTTTATATTATATAGAACGTCTACTTATGGACTGACGGATCTTAAACCTCTGCAGGTGACCTCCGTTGAACCGGCCTACCGCGTGTCCGCCTCCTGCCCCATCAGGGTGATCCCACCCCTGGGCTTGACCGTCCTCCACCCTCCGTCCCAGAACGGCACCTTCTACCTCACGCCCAACAACACCCGGCTGCTGCTGCGAGTGCAGTCCCGCTACCAGACGGAGGTCTTCCAGCGTGACCGTGGCAACCACAGCGCCACCTTCCTGCCTGCCTGCCCCCCAGAGTACGACCCCATCCCGGGGCTGTGCCAGCCGGGCTCCAGCAGCCCGGGCCCGGAGGCCGGGGAGCCCAGCCTGTTTGCGCTGCTGGACCTGGAGTTGGGGGAGGAGCCTCGGAGCGGGCCGGTGTCCGTGGAGCTGGTTGCCCACAACGAGGTGACGCAGGTCAACCTGACACTGCCGGTTTGGCTGGAGCAGCCCCTCGGAGGACTGTTGGTTCTGCCCCACCCCACCAATAGGGTGCTGATGAATTCGGTATTGGTGAGTGTGTCTAAGTGTGTGTGTGTGTGTGTGTGTGTGTGGGGGGGGGGGGGGTCTCTATATGTGTGTGTTTGGACTAGTTTGGACTGTTCATGATGTTTGATGTTCATTGTGCGTATTTGCAACTCACCGTACAATACATGCATGCATTTGTTTACTTACAGAGCTACACAGCATCGGTGAAGGAAGGGTCCAATCCCACGTTCAAGTGGACGGTCGACGACAAGCCTTACTTTACCTACTACAACACGGTGCTAAACGTCATCTACCAGCACACTGGATGGTACAAGCTCACGGTGAGTCAGCCACACCTGGATCTGTCAGTCAGAGGACTACTCATCGTCACAGACAGCTAAGCCACACGAATTACCATGCTTTTTAATGAAATTCACAGAGCTAGGCCGATGTGGAGATACTGCTTGAACACAGATATGGTCACGAAAATGCTATTGGATTTTCTTTCGTACACTCATATTTTGTATTTAGCGCCTGAGATTCGACCATGGGGGTTTTCCGACTAACGTTTCACCAAGGTCGGACAGGATTTATCGGAGTATGTCATCGGGCGTTTTGGATAACTCTTGATCGTGCTCCGTGCCTCAGGTGACGGCCATGAACCACGTCAGTAACCTCATGGAGCACTTCAACGTGACGGTGGATACCCTGAAGCCCATGGTGCACCTGACTGTGACGGGCGCCCCGGACGTGGTCCCTCAGGGCTCGGCCCAGACCCTCACCGCCTCCGTGGCGCTGGATATGTCCGTCCCGGCAACTTTCAGGTACCCACACAGGGAATGTTCCTATTTGTACTGGATTGTATCCTAATACTACTAATACTACTACCGGTACAACTACCACTACCACTCTACCACTACTACAATTATGACTACTTCTACCACTACTACTGCTAATAATAATAATAATAATACTGTAAATAATAATAATAAAAATACTGTTCATAAAAATGATGGTAATAGCAACAACATTGGACATTTGAGTGCTTTGCTGGAAACCCAAAGCGTTTTAGGCAAAGCAAAAGACGTTCGCAGTCAGAAAGTGTGTGTGTTGCTCACTCTTAGCATCTGCATCTGCAGTTGTTTTGCAGTTGTTATATTACACATTTTCTTTCCTCCCTCCCTTGGTCTTCTACTACCGATTTAGACTTGCAGGGCACCTGGTAAACAATCATCAACATTGCTACCCAGTGATCCACATGCCATTTGAGATTTATGTTGGTGTCAGCGGTTTCCATACAGTCTCGATAAATCAAGTATTGAAACCATCCCAAAGGCTTGTAGTCTGCTCCTCTGTTTCTTTTATATAAAAAAATACAATTACAAAAAAAACAATGAAAAGTGAATTGTAAGCAGGAATGAAAACTTAAATTATGTCTGTCGTGTGGACTCTATCTTCCTGTGGCTGTGTCATGTAATAGTGTGAAGTAGTCACCAGTCTGTAATAGCAGACCAGTGCTCATCCAGTGGCATTAGAAGGAGCTTAGTCAGGAATTTCTCTCTCCCTCTGCTCCTTCTATTTTCCCTCTCTTTTCTTTTACCCTCCCTTCTTTGCTGCTTTTCCAACCACTTCTTTCAGACTCTCGCACCAGCAATCATTTCTGGCAGCGTGAGTTGTGTGTGTTTTTATTATCTTCAAAGTGCTTTTTGGAGGTAGCGAGAGATGTAGGTGGAGGCTGTTTATTGTTGCTTCCCCCCCCCCCCCCCCCCCTGCACTTCCTTATATAACCACAAATTGTTTTTTGTTTGCAATGCTAGGTGGTCGTTTGGCGATGGTGGTTATAAGGAGTTTGAATTCAAGCCCCCTTACCCCTCCTCCCTCCTCTGCCCGGACTTGCCCAATCAAGTGGCTCTGAGGAACAATGTCACTTACATCTACCCTCAACCAGGTATCCCTATCAACCACCTCCATAATGATGGACGATCACTGACACCAGGAATAACTCAATCATGCGCCTGCTCATGAATAATTGAACAACCATGCTTTATACGTTTAGCAAAAGAGACTATTACATAACTAGAACCTTGCAGTGTTCTACTTAACGGCACATAGCACAGTGCCTCCTCCACTCATCCAGCTCTGTGTCTGTTGTCGTTACAGGAGTGTACATAGCGCAGGTCTCCGTTTCCAACCGCTACGAGAACATCAGCCAGCACATCACCATGAACGTCTACAGCATCCTGAACCGCGTCGAAATAGAGACGGTGCCGCACCTGCTCCTCGCCGGCAAGTCGGCCACCTTCGAGGCCCACGCCTGGCCGTCGCCCTACGGCATCCACTACACCTGGGACTTTGGCGACGGCTCGCCCCCGCTGCAGGGCCGCGAGAGGCGGGTGGCGCACACCTACTCGCAGAGCGCGGCCTTCAAGATATGCGTTTCGGTGAACAACACCATCAGCTCCACGGACGCCTGCTTAGACATGCAGGTGCATGAGGAGATTGAACACCTCACCGCAAAAAGCAGCTCGCCTACGGAACTCAACACCCCTACTGAAGTTGTGGCACACCTGATGTCAGGGAGCAACGTCACATGGACGTTTTCCATGGGCGACGGGAACACGTACACCACGACAGAGCCACGGGCTTCACACAGGTACGCCAGCAATGGCAACTACACGGTCAATGTAACCGCCAGCAACGCTGTGAGCTCTGGATGGACCATCCTGCCAGTGCAGGTGTTTGTCTTCCAAGTGCTGGAGGTAAAGCCATCTGAGTGTGTCCAAGAACGGACCCCCGTGTCCTTCCAGGCCTGGGTGTCTGGTAACGCACCGACACCCCTCTACGAGTGGAGCTTTGGGGACGGGAGCGACAATGAGATACACCAGGGTAACCAGAAGGTGACACACACCTACCAGGCCAGTGGGAACTACAACTTTTCTTTGCATGTCTCCAGTCAGGTCAACAATGCATCCCAAGCCCACTTCTTCAGTCGTGTCTGTGTACAGCCAGCCGTGGCCAATGTCAGCCTTATTCTGAACAAAACACACTTCCACTCGGCAGAGGTGATACATTTCCACGCCAGAGCTCAACCGGAGTTTAACTACAGCTATTTGTGGGACTTTGACACTGGGGATGATCCCGTGCTGATTCATGGTTCTGGGGAGGTAATGTTCAGCTATGATAGCCCAGGTACCCATTTAGTGACCGTCACCGTTTTAAATAACATTTCATCTAGCCACACCAGTGTCTCGGTTGAAGTTCAGAGATTAGTTGGCCAAGTTGTTCTTCAGCATAACGGTACAAGGGCCAGTAATTTGACACTCAATGAACCATACCTCTTCACCACCTCCTCTTTGGCCACCGATATTCAATACACATGGGACTTTGGAGACGGGACAGTGTTCATAGGCCATAGCATTGTCCACGCTTACAATCAGTCAGGCATCTTCAACGTGACACTAACAGGGGACAACGAGGTGAGCTGGAACCACACTGTTCTAGCCGTTGCGGTGTTTGCTCCTATACGTGGCTTAACGCTAAACTCCAGCTTGGTGAACGTCCCTCTCAACACGTCAGTACATTTTGAGGCCCAGATGGAGGAAGGAGACGGTGTCATTTTCTCTTGGATCGTGTGCGACCGTGGCACCTCGATTCTGGGCACCCACGCCATGTTCTACACCTTCCGCTCGGTGGGAACCTTCAACATCACCGTGATTGCTGAGAATGGTTTGGGAACTGCCCAGGTCAGCATCCTGCTTTTTGTGCAACGTGAGCTGGAGGGCCTGGTGATTGTCGCTGAGGAGGATACAGGAGGGGGTGGAGTCGCTGGCTTGGAAGGCTGCTGCTTTGCCACAAACCGCGTACTCCACCTGCAGGCAGTACTGAAGGAAGGAACCAACATGTCGTTTACCTGGAACCTCATCAGGGAGGAAGACCCATCCAACTCTGCCTTTAATCTAACCAGTAAGAATGTGGAGGTCAGTTACTCTGAACCAGGATCACTTGATGTATTTCTTAAGGCAGTCAACCTTCTTGGCCAGCTGACAGTGAATAGAACATTCCAGTTCTTGGACCCAGTCGCTGAGGTCTATCTACAGATCAGTGACAACCCAATTGCAGTCAACGCCCCGATGAACCTGACAGTGTTCGCTATCAAAGGCTCAAATTTGCAATACCGCTGGTCTGTGGATGAAGATATTATGCCATGGAAAGACCCCTCGGTAGTCCATACTTTTACCAGTGCTGGACAAAGGGTTATAAGCGTGGAGGTCTTCAATGAGGTCAGCTCAAAGAACATGTCCGACACGATCAAAGTCCAGGAGGTCATTACAGACTTATCATTCACAGCAACTAATGTTACAGAACAAAATTATGTTCCAACTGCGGTCAATGTCTCGCTCCAAGGGAACATCCTGACAGGAAGTGATGTGACTTGGGTTTGGCTGCTGCCAGGTAGAACAGACACCAGAAGGCAAACCTCTGTAATTTTCTTTGAGCCAAAGACAACAACAATTACCTTGAATGCCACCAACGATGTAAGTGGGCAAGGCATTTCCATAGACTTCTTTGTTCAGGAAAAGATCCAAGGGCTTGAACTGAAGGCCAGTAAAAAGATTGCAGCAGTTGGACAACCGGTCGAGTTCACTGTTTCCATGGCAGCAGGTTCCGACGTGAGCCTTATCCTCAGCATTAGTGGAGATGCAACGGTCATCCCTCAGCTCAACCAAACCTACGTTCACCATTTCAGCAGGGTGGATACCTACATGGTCAACCTCACTGCTCACAATCAGGTAAAGTCTGATGAAGTTAATATCTACAGTTTGTGTCATATTAAGTGAAAAGGTCTGTCTGATTAACTCAATATCGTATGCATGTGCCAAATGACACAATTTATTGTAACATGACGTTCTTTTTCTTTATTTGAATGTGGAAATCCAGGTGAGTTTTAAGAGACACAACCTTCACATCCAAGTGATGGAACCAGTGCAAGGACTGACCATCCTGGACTGCTGCGACGCTGCCATCCCTGTAGGTGTGAAGAGAACATTTGTGGCCAACATTCTGACAGGCAAACCGGTGCACTTCCTTTGGACATTTGATCTTCACCACCTCAACAAGGCAACTCACATGAGCCAAGAGGTATTATGCTTGTACTTGTGGTTTTTTATACTATGAACAATATCTGCAGCATGTCGAGAAACACTTGTTTTGAACGCTCACCTTGTCGCTCACACCTAGGTGTCCTATACCCCAGAAGAGGCTGGCTCTCTCACCATCTACCTGAGCGCCTTCAACAATCTGCACAGCCAGAACATCACCAAGCAGATCATGGTCCAAAACCTCATCAGAGGAGTCGTGTTGGACGCGTTTCCAGTCGACACGTTCATCAACAAGACAGTGACACTCATGGCCTCGATCACACCCAGAGCCAACCCGCTGCAGTGCTTGTGGGACTTTGGAGATGGAACCGGCCCACTTCTCACCAACTCAACGACTGTGGGTTATGAGTACAGCCAACGTGGACAGTTCTTGGTCACTGTAGGTTTCCTTTATCCTCACTCACAAATACTTCGATATATTGGTCTACCGTTTATTTGGTATGGAGTATATTCAATTCTTAACAGCTCGATGCTCTCCCTACCACCAGGTGAATTGCAGTAACCTGGTGAGCTGGGACCTGGCCCAGGTAAAGGTGAACATCAGGGTATTGGAGTGTGAGGAGCCAGAGGTGCAGGTGGTCCAAGCTCCACGACTTGCTATCTGGTGCGCCCAGCCGACGTTGGTGGAGGCCAGTGTTGACCTGAAGGGCTGCGTTCGCTACGGAGCGCAGTACCTCTGGCAGATCCTTTCTACCCCCAACTGTGACGACCAGGACCCCAATACAGCCCTCCAGCAGCGGATGATCTCGGCGGCTTCAAACCGTCCTCAAAGTTCACACGTCTCCGTAACCCCCCTCCCGTCGGAGGTGGACGTCCGCCGACTGCAGCTGTCGATACCAAAAATGGTGCTGGCAGCGGGAAACTATAGCCTGGTGTTCTCCCTGTCGTACGAAGGAATCCCGCTCAGGAAAGCTGCTTGTCTGCAGCTCTGCGTCATGGCGGCCAGGTTAGTTGGGAGACGATAGATGAGGGAATGCTCAAGATGTTAAGGCTTCACCTTGTCTCAAGGTGTTCGATGACCAGGTCACCGGGAGTCAAATGTGCATCTGATTAAAATGATTTGGATTATAACATGTCAAGCACTTTTTTGTGAGACTTGAGAGATGGATTTTCCGGTTTGTGTGCAGCCTTAAATGTGCTGATGTTATTGATATCCGAAAAAGGAATACCATACTGTGTTGTCCTGCAATTTATGAATTTCTTTTTTACAATTGCATAGAAGCATAATAAAATGATGGGCACTATGAATTTATATATTGATTTTTCTACCTTGCCAGGCTGGTGCCCATCATTGAAGGAGGCACCTACAGGGTGTGGTCCAGAACCCAGGATTTGCAGCTTAGCGCAGAGCAATCCTATGACCCCAACATGGACCCTGACAACCAGTCGCTGCTCCACTACCACTGGGAATGCCAGAACACATCTAAGGTCTGTAAACATAACCATAACCAAAGAACCTTCATTCCGGAACTGATGAATGTGCAATCAGGAATTTTGTCAATGGTCAACCTGCACAATATGGTTTTGCAAAGAAGCAATAGAGGCAGCATATACTGCTAACTGCATAACCAGGGTTACTATAGTTCAGCCTTTTCTGTGTAACAGAGTTGGTGAGAGTGTGGGTGGATAGGAATGCTGTTTGTGGGATTCTAACTGTGAATGAATGGTCATCTGGGGAAGGCTCTAGCTTTCATTCTCAATCTGTTTTTCTCTTTATTTAACTATTGAGTGGGTTTCTTTCTGCATGTTTGGCCCTGTGCCCCAGAAGCCTGCTTCTACCATATTGCATATATTACTGGTACTAAATCATTTTCTATTCTTGTGCAACAGGCAACGATTACTTTTTCCACATGAAAAAATAATTATTTTGATAGTAAATGCAGAGATTTCTGGTATCAAAGAAGGTGAAGACCTTTTTTCTCTTTCCTACTGGCAAGGGAGTCTTTGTTATAAAATGTTCTTGTTTTCCCTCTCTGGATGCCTTACCCTTCTCTACATTTACTCCTCTTCCCTTCTCTCCTTTCCTCTCTTAATATCTCTTAATATATATATAAAAAAGAGTCCTTTCTTGCTTGAAAGATTCATATTATATTGTATGTTTTTTTACCCTGTCGCTCTGTCAGTGTATGTAATGCTGAAGAGCATTGGAGTCGACTCTGCAAATGGGACATGAAATACTATACAAGTGTGTTTTGTGGACGCCATTTCGCTTTGGCTTTGCAAAAATGTACATTCTGCCAAAGTAGGATAACACCATTATACAGAAACCAATAGGATGGGTTTGTAGAGCAGGAGCAGGGAGGGTTATGTAACTCTACAGAGATAAACAAATTCCACAGCTGGTGCTGGGATCCCCACCCTGCCTGTTTAAATACATGCACGTTTGCATGCATGTGCACGCACACACACACACACATGCATGCATGCACACACACATATGCATGCAATCACACACACACGCATGTATGCAAACACACACACACATCGATGTATAAGTTTGTGTGTGGATACATTTGTGGTAAACTACAAAACCAACAACAAAGACAACTGCATGCCAAGCACGTATAAGTGAATTTAGTATTTGCAATAAATGTATCTAACTGTCAATAACTGACAAATTGGCATGAGAAGTTAGGAAGACCACACAGTAGCAAAGTCCTTAGCATTGAAACCAATTGTGAATCATTCAACGTGGAGGAGAAGACAGCCTTGCACGCAATAAAGGAGTGATGTGATTTTCTACTTTTAGTGTTATTCTGCTGTTCTCAGAATATCAATTCAACACCTTATGTTGCTCTGTCCCTTTGCCCTTGCTGTGTGACGTAAATTGCATCAAAAAAGACTTACAAACATAACTCCAATCAATGACCTACCCCCCCCCCCCCCCCCCCCCCTCCCCAGGGCGCCGCACATTGCTCCAGTCTGAACTTCGGTCTGGGCTCCAATGGTCCCGTGTTGGGTATCTCAGGCTCAGAGCTAGAGGCTGAGGTGGAATACACGTTCAGATTGACCGTCAACAAAGACGGCATGGTGCCACAGTCTTCCACGCAGACCGTAAGAGCCTCCCATCCCACATCACTCCACACCTGCAACACACAGCTATACCTGCAACACACAGCTATACCTGCAACACACAGCTATACCTGCAACACACAGCTATACCTGCAACACACAGCTATACCTGCAACACACAGCTATACCTGCAACACACAGCTATACCTGCAACACACAGCTATACCTGCAACACACAGCTATACCTGCAACACACAGCTATACCTGCAACACACAGCTATACCTGCAACCAGGAGAAGGGTTAACCCTCCAGTCCGTGCAGATCATGAAACGGTGTGCTCCCTGTGTACAATGTGTGTGTGTGTGTGTCTGTGTGTGTGTGTGTTCTGTGTGACAGGTGCTGGTGCAGAGTGGCCACATTCCCATGGTGTACCTGGAGTGTGTGTCCTGCAAGGCCCAGTCCATCTATGAGGTCAGCCAGAACTCCTACGTCTATCTACGGGGGACCTGCACCAACTGCCAGGGCCTCCACCGTGGGGTAAGCACACACACACATGCGCGCATACACCCATATACACATATATTAACACACATCCACACACACACACATATAGATGGGTACACCCATGCACACATACACATGCACAAGTGCATATGTACACATACATAGGTACGCACACACCTGCACACGCATATACACACACATGCAGGCATGTACACATGTATTCGGTCACACAAACCTTTTCCTTGTTCTTTGGGGGGGGGGGGGGGGGTCATTAAATATGGCCTGTAAAGCCCTTTTAGCCTGTTACTGTGATTAAGGGCTATACAAATAAAATTGACCTGATTTGTCACTCACACATATCCCCCTTTTTCTCTTTACCCCTGTGACCTTTTGTGCCCGTCAGCCACACTTTATTTTATTCTTGGAAAATGTACGAGAGAAGTTATACGACGGAGTGGTGTGAGGGAGCGGTGTGAATGATCTCACACCAGGGACACAGCCAGATTGAACACAATACAGTTGTATTTGAAGTACTTCAGGGACACACATTTTAGGAAAACAAAATACTTGATGAGTCACAGGCCTCCAAATGCATGTTAGCACTGATTGTCTTCAGCTGTGTTAAGGGGAGACAGCTGAGAACTTCTCACATGCAGTGTGTTGTGTAAGCTTCCTGAGGGGCCATGCTGGCTTCACAACCACATGCTGCAGTATCGACTTTCTTTCTTTCTATTCATTTTATACTGGCAAATACCACTCAG
This sequence comes from Lota lota, assembly GCA_026745465.1. NCBI lineage: Eukaryota > Metazoa > Chordata > Actinopteri > Gadiformes > Lotidae > Lota > Lota lota. The sequence goes on from JACYXH010000572.1 coordinate 3,386,606, forward strand.
AATATAATTCGTTTAGTTTGGCATTAGTACTTAAACCTTTATTTACTACAGAAAGGCTCCGAGGGTCTTCTTCTGCACCCCCGTGGTCAAACGTTCACAGTTTAAAGGTTTTTAGACAGAGTTTGGACAGTTCAGTACAGGGCTGCAAATGTAATTTGCAATTAAATGCACTCTCAGCTTCTCGGAAGAGTTAACATTCTGATAGCCAGGGTTGGTTTGGCCAGTGCCATTTCCATCAGCGTAATGAAACCGTCAATTGAAGTACACAATTATATTGGGCAAATAAGGCTCTTTGTCTGAGGCAATGATACTCGCCAACTCGCAGCCAATCATCTGGTGGGTTCTCTAATTAATAAAAGGCTAATGCCAATCAACTGAAGCGTCAGGTTGTAACAACTTGATGGCCAATCGGCTGGTGTCTGCACGGCCTCAATGTGCTGTCTCAAGTATCTCAGTAATCCACCTTAGTGTTTCACTGTCCCTCTCTCTCTCTGACTCTCTCCTGGCCTCTCTCTCTAGTCTCACGAATCAGACTCTCTAAACTCTCTCTAAAGTCTATCTAAAGTCTGATGGCAGACAGGCTCAAATCTGGGCAAACGGGGCGTTTCACTGTCTTTCGCTACATATTTATTTTTGACCAACAATGTCGCTGGAGGGATCTGTCAGCCCCAAAATGTCGGGAAAATATGATCCAGGTTGTAAAATCCCGAAGTTATCGTTTAACGTCATGCGGCGCACCGGGTCAAAGTTCAATGAATTTAATCTTCGAAGCCACTCCCCTCCGCGGCAACGCACCACTATACCGGGCACAGGGCCCTCCCCCCCAGGGAGAAATTGCGACGCTGGGAGTGGGTAGTGTTCATCTCAAGTGAATGCACCTAACTCTCGCTTTCTCTCTCTCTCTCTCTCTCTCTCTCTCTCTCTCTCGCTCTCGCTCTCGCTCTCGCTCTCTCTCTCTCTCGCTCTCTCTCTCTCTCTCTCTCTCTCTCTCTCTCTCTCTCTCTCTCTCTCACGCTCTCTCTCTCTCACGCTCTCACGCTCTCTCTCTCTCTCTCACGCTCTCTCTCTCTCTCGCTCTCTCTCTCTCACGCTCTCTCTCACGCTCTCTCTCTCTCTTCTCTCTCTCTCTCTCTCTCTCTCACGCTCTCTCTCACGCTCTCTCTCTGTCTCTCCTCCCCTGCTCAGCGCTGGACGGCCACCCGCCGAAGTAACGAGACCCTTGTGCTGGACGCCTCCTCCACCACCACAGGAAGTGATGGCATGAACCTGGTGCTGAGGCAGGGCGTGCTGCGCCACGGCGACATCTACGTGTTCACGCTGCACATAACCGACGGCAACCTGGACGGCGAGGGCGCGGCGTCCATCACTCTGTGGCCCAACATGCCCCCCTCGGGGGGGGAGTGCCGTCTGCGGGTGGTGGGGGAGGGGGGCGCAGCTGGGCGGACCGGCAGGGACGCAAACGCAGAGGGCTGGAGGATCCGGACACTGGTGGACCGCGTCCACTTCAACTGCTCAGGTAGGACGCACGGAGCTGTGTGTGCCGGGTTCTTTCTTTACTTCTTGCTACTTCTTTACTAACTTTCTTTCCGTATTTTTATATATTTGTAACATTTTTATTGGTTTTCGCAGGCTTAAGGATAACTTGGGGATTTTTCAACCCGGACCCTATTTCTCCATCATGTTGGGTCTCAGGGAATAATGCGGACAACACCTTTTGTAATTGGTCCAGTATTGAGCGAGAATGTTGCAGCCTATATCCGCGAAACAGGCTGCAATGTAATAGTGTTTGGGCAATAGTGGCCTGTCAATGTACATTCTCTGCTTGTTTTTGCCACTGACAGGCCCAGAATGTTATTATAAATGTCTGACAACATTATGGAAAGGATCCCTACAGAGGAATACAACTTTTTACTTCATCTTTCGCTTAATCCAGTCTGTTTGTTATTGTGTCTCGCTCCAGGAGAGGTCTCGCTCTGAGATCTCCTTGTTGTGTTGTTGCAGCCCAAATAGCGCTAGCCTTTCTGTCCTTTTGTAGCAAGCTTAAAGCCTCTGCTGGGGATTTGTGGCAGGAATAAACATTGTTGACGTAATTAGTTTATTGTCTGCTTAGCAACAAGCATACAAACTAATCTGGTCTTGAACCAACAGAATCGAGCTTCGCTGTGTGGAGATTTATTTTACATGAAAATAATATATGTGGAATACCTTTTTGATAACCATGCTCCCCTCTAATGAGTCACACCTGTCTCCCCTCTCACAGCCAACATCAGCCACTGTCCTCTAACACCTTTTTCCTTCTTTTTTTCCCCAATATTATGTACGTATTTCTGCTCCGACAAATAATATAGAGAGGCGTTTGGTTACCCTGCCCCTCATAGAGACTCCTCAATCTGATCCTTTTTCCCTTTCCTTCTCTTTTTCTAACGTCCTCACCCACCACATTTCCTCATTCCCCTCCACCACACACACACTCACCCTCACTCAACTCCACCACACACACCCATCCTCACCTCTACCACACACACCCATCCTCACTGACCTCCACCCTCCTCCACCACACACACACTCACCCTCACTCACCTCCACCACACACACACTCACCCTCATTCCCCTCCACCACACACACAACGACCCTCACCCACCTCCACCACACACACCCATCCTCACCTCTACCACACACACCCATCCTCACTGACCTCCACCCTCCTCCACCACACACACACTCACCCTCACTCACCTCCACCACACACACACTCACCCTCATTCCCCTCCACCACACACACAACGACCCTCACCCACCTCCACCACACACACCCATCCTCACCTCTACCACACACACCCATCCTCACTGACCTCCACCACCACACACACACTCACCCTCACTCACCTCCACCACACACACACTCACCCTCATTCCCCTCCACCACACACACACTCACCCTCACTCAACTCCACCACACACACAACGACCCTCACCCACCTCCACCACACACACCCATCCTCACCTCTACCACACACACCCATCCTCACTGACCTCCACCCTCCTCCACCACACACACACTCACTCACCTCCACCACACACACAACGACCCTCACCCACCTCCATCACACACACCCAACCCCCACTTTCCTCCACCACACATGTACACACACACACACACACACACATTCACACCCTCACCCACCTCCATCACACACCCAACCCCTGACCTCCCCCCCCTCCCCCCCCACACACACACACCCACACCCACCCCTACCACCCCTGCAGGCTACAGCGACACGGGGGCCTCGGAGTCGCGGCTGCTCTACAGCCTGCTGGTGACGCGTTGCCGGGCGGAGATCTGCGAGGACTTCTGTGTGTACCGCGGCACCAGTCCCGAGCACGCCGCCTTCCTGCCACCGGGCTTTGCCGCTGCCCACCACCGCCTGGATGTGTTCATCACCGTGGAGGACCACCAGGGCGCCGCCATCATCGCGTTCAACAAGTAACCGCTCTCAGAACACGATGTGGCGCACGTCGATGCGTTTGGCGCGTCATGCATTAGTGCGTTTTATTTATGTGATGTTAGAGGATGGAGACCAATGTGACTTCATCTCATGGGATGATGTGTGTGTGTGTGTGTGTGTGTGTGTGTGTGTGTCTGCATGTGTCCTAATGCATTATTTTGTGTGTGTGTGTGTGTGTGTGTGTGTGTGTGTGTGTGTTTTCTTCAAGGTCCATCAACGTGTTGCTGCCAGACCCGCCCCCTGGCTACAGCAGCTTACCCCATTGGCTGGCTGAGTTGACGGGCAGCAAACTGATGGAGCTGCTGAAGCAGGGAGACTCTCAGCGGGTGCGGGAGTTGTCCCTGGCACTCATTACAGCACTGAATGAGGTAGGAGACACACTCATGACTCATTCATCCACACCGTGCATGCGATGCATCATCATCGATATTCATCATCAAAATACGGTCTTATCTTATCTTACCAAATGTCTTGAGGGCATGGCCTCTAGCTCCCACAATAAAATTAAAAGTACAGAACCACTCAGCGCTAAGGGCAGGGAGTTTCAGTTCCTGATGAAGCAAGGAGTGCTTCAAAAAGTTCAAAAACCAAAGGACCAGGTTAAAGTGTAGCCAACAGTTTTATCTGAAATAGACTGAATAACAATGTTTTAAGATTAGCATACATTTGCATAGAAGGCTTTTCTCATAGGAGAATATGTTTTTGCTTTACTTCCGACTGGATTAGGCAAGAGCGAATAGAGCGAGAGTGTCACTCAGTTATTTGTTCAAGTTTATTGAACAACTTAATATGTGCCCATATGTGGAAACCAATTGATACCCAGCCAGCCACCGACCGGGATATTCATTGCGACACGCAAACGTGGAACGTCTGGATGGTCTCACGAGGCTAGGAATCCCCCCCCCCCCCCCTCTGCAGACCTTGCCGGGTGTCCTGTGTATGTCCAAGCGACCTAAAGAGTGACGGTGCGAGCTTGTGTCCCGCAGTACGAGCACACCAGAGGGCGAGCGGCGGTGTCCCGCGTGGAGCGGGCCTACCGGGCCAGCGTGCGCAGCAACATCACCCGCGCCCTGACCGCCCTGGACCTGACCACCGTCAACGACATCCAGCAGACCTCCGCTGCCCTGGCACAGTGCACGGTGAGACGGGGGGCAAAGGGGGTTATGCTGTAGAAAGAGCAAGGAATTGAGGGGAAAGAGGACTAGAGTTCAGTGGGAAGGAAGGACTAAGGGGAGAGGGGAGGGAAGGAAGGAGGGATAGGAAGAAGGAATATGTCAGGAAGAAGGATGATAGGACCGAAGGACGGAAGGAAAAAAGATGGACGGAAGGAGAAATAAGGGTATGAGGGACAAAATGGCAGAAGGAAGAGGAAGGGAAGAAGGTGGAAGGGAAGGAGGGAAACAATAGCTGATTAGTATAGTTGAAGTGTACATGCGTGTGTGTGTGTGTGTGTGTGTGTGTGTGTTTGTGTTTGTGTGGTTATTAAATGCACACCCAAGTGGGCATAGCCACACATATAATGCCCAGATACACAAAACACAAAAGTACAGTATTTGTTTGTTTATCTATGCATTCATAAACGTGGAAGTGCCCATTGTTTGCAAGACTATGTTCTATATTTATACATTCCTGTGTGTGTGTGTGTGTGTGTGTGTGTGTGTGTGCATGTGTGTGTGTACGTGTGTACATGCGTGTGTACGTGTGTACATGCGTGTGTGCATGTGTGTTTTGCCGTGTGTGAGTGCGTGTGTGTGCGTTTCTGTATGTGTGTGTGCATTTGTGTGTGTGCATGTGTGTTCATATGCGTGTGTGCATGTGTGTGTGCCCACGTGTGTGTGTGTTTGTGTGTATGCATGCATGTTCATTTCCGTGTGTGCATGTGTGTGTGCCCATGTATGTGTGTGTGTGTTTCCAGGCGGTGAATCGTGACTTCATCTGCGAGGAGTGCCAGAACAGCACGCTGAACAAGCTGGAGTCCATGTTGGAGATCCTGCAGAGCGACACAAAGCAGGGCACGGTCACGCCCACCGAGATCGCTGACAACATCCTCAACATTATGGGTGAGGAAGCCCAAGCCGCTGCCTGTAGCCCCTGCATGTAGCCGCTGCCTGTAGCCCCTGCATGTAGCCGCTGCCTGTAGCCTCTGCATGTAGCCGCTGCCTGTAGCCCCTGCATGTAGCCGCTGCATGTAGCCGCTGCCTGTAGCCCCTGCATGTAGCCGCTGCCTGTAGCCCCTGCATGTAGCCTCAGCATGTAGCCTCTGCATTGTTTCCTTAGAACCCCCCCCCCCACACACACACACACACACACACACATACACAGAAACCCACACAGGTGCACACACACACATGCACATTTATTTCCCCTTTTTTACTATCCTTGAATTCAAACCAATGATTAACACGACATTACCACTCATACAATGTTACCATGGCAATGAATATGAATTCATTCAATATGAATGAATATGAAGCAAAAACGAAAAGAGAAATTATGTCAAGGAGAGACAAAGAATAGAATCTAGAATATGTACTTGGTTCATCCCTTTTCATTTTCTGTAGTTATGTCGATTAAAAACGATTACGTGTCTAGAACGACAAATATGCAATGTGCCTATGAACCTCCAAGAAAAACATGAGCTACTAAATTAAACCAAATGAAATACAAGTTACATAATAAAATTGCATTGAGACACGTCTGTGTGTTCTGTTGACACACACAATGATAGTGATAATGATAGTGAACGATCCATACTTATTCTATACTATAAAATAACTGTGGTGCAATCAACAGAATATACAGAATAAACCGCTGCATTAGTCTCCAAAGACTGCAAAGCTCTGCCTAATGGTTTCTCCATCCTTTTCTCCATCCTTTTCCCATGAAACATGTGTACCCCCCTCCCCACACACACACCCAACACACCCCCCGACCCCCCTCCCCAGGTGACCTAATCCACCAGGTGAGCCAGTCCTCGCAGGCTTATCCACAGCAGCCCCCCTACCTGGACATCCCCCTCTCCTCCTCCGGCTCCGTCTCCTCCACCTCCGCGTCGGTCGTGGATGAGGGCGGGGGCCTGGTCTCGGAGACCCACCCCCTACGGGTGGCGGCCAAGGCCTACAGCCTGTCCTCGGTCCTCCTGCTGATCCTCATGCACGGCCGCGTGCTCAATGAGGAGCCCCTGGTGCTCCGCGGGGCTGAGATCGCTGCCACGGGCAAACTGACGGACCCCCAGAGCCTCCTGTGTTACCATGACAACGACAGCCCAGGTGACTGTGCTCGAGTGCGCGTTTGTGTGTGTGTGTGTGTGTGTGCGTGCGTGCGCGCATGTGTGTGAGTGTGTGTGTGTAATCTGTAGCGTGTGTGTTTGGGTGTGTGTGTGCGTGTGTATGTGTTTGTGTGTGTGTGCGTGCCTGTGTGTGTGTGTGTGCGTGCATGCGTGTGCGCGCGTGTGTCTGTGAGGTCTGTGAGTGTGTATCTGAGTGTGTGTGTGTGTGCGTGTGAGTGTGTGTGTGTATGTGTTTGAGTGAGTATTGGATATTTGACGAACACATGCTGTTTGAATGACCTATATGAACAACATTCACGTGTATTCTTATTCATTCTATTGTTTTTGCAGAGTGCCGCCGCTTCTCTATCCCGAGAGCTTTTAACAGCAGTCTTGGTAAAGCTGCTGCTGGAAACAGCGTCATGCAGCTATTGTTTCAGGTACACACACACACGCGCGCGCGCACACACACACCTTCTCACTTAATGGAGCTCATTTTAAGCAGTTGCCAGAAAGCTTGGCGTTCATAGTGAGCAATCAGCCACAGAGGCCAATCAAAACAGCGGCCATTACCTCCGTTCTTATCTGACATGCAGCGTGCAGGGGGTCTCCAGGGGCAGGCTTAAATGTTGAGTGTGGACTTAGCAGCACCGCAGGGATCCCGGTCATCAATGGCATCCACTATGCGGTCCAACTGCATCAATCTTGGCTCCCATACATAATAATACTGGAGACTGGAGATACACAGGAGAGCCTCAGCACATCTGCCCCCTCTACGCCTAACCTATCTTGCTTTGACAATCCCATGACATACATTAATACATATCTATGTATAATATATATATATACAGTATATATATATATATATACAGTGTATATACATATGCAGAATTGAGTGTCATCTAGCGTAGTAGACTTGGCAGAAATGGAATATAATGCCTACATACATAAGTTACATAAGTATGTTTTAATTAGTGTTTAATCAGATGAAAATAAGAGTTGTTGTGCTTTCGTTACCTTAGAATGAGCCTTTATATCTACGTAGGGAGCGGGTCCTCGTCCACGAATTCTGCCATGTTGCACCGCCATGTTCCCACAGTACGGCTCGACAGGACGTGTTTTTTTTTTACCATTTACCATTCTTGCCATCTTACTTGTAAGCTATGACCTATAGTTTAGAAATACAATTTAGAAATCGATCAAGGAACATCATCAGTCGATACTTAGCTACTCAATGCTCTCGTAGATGATGACATTGTTTTGGAAGTACCTACTGGCACCTTACAGGCCACTGTAGCTTCTCCTACGTCATTGGAAAGTGAGAGGTGCGGGGGAGGGGTGTTCAGTTGGTTGCTGTAAATGACCCTGAGTATGGCCCAGCATTCTTCAATCATTTGTTGTTTTTTATGTTTATTAATCGTAGAAGTATTAAGGTTATAATTTGGCTCGTTATTTTAGTTTTTAAGGCTGGGGCTTTTATTTTGAATTACGTTTTTCAGGAAACAAAAAATAAACTAGCTCTTTTGGTAGACGGATAACGACGGCAGATAGCAGAGAGTCAGACCATCATTCAGCCGGGGATGCTACAGTTGCAATCTGCAACCTCACTGCTAGATGTCACTAAATCCTGCGCACTGCACCTTTAACCGTGCATTAAAACAAAAGAACAAAATGAATGGCTAAATTAAAAGTCTCTCTGAATATAAATGTGTTAAGTCCTTCTCTAAAAGAGGCCAGGGGAGCCCTAGTTTATATACACACACACACACATGTGATCCATCACACGGAGCTCGTTCCCCCCATGACTCCCTTCTCCCTCTCCCCTCCCAGGTGGAGCCGAACCCCTTCCCCTTCAACTACGTCCCCAACTACACCGTCTCCACCGAGGTGGCCTCCATGGAGTTCCGCACGCAGAACGGCACCCAGATCCCCATCTCTGGCCTGGACGACAGTCAGGCCATCACGGTGGCCGTTAACAACGGGAGCGGTGGTGGTGGTGGTGGTGGTGGTGGTGGTGGCGGTGGTGGTGGTGGTGGTGGAGGAGGAGCGGACGTAGGGACGGAGGGACCCCGGACGGCGGGGGTACCCACAGCCGGAGCGGTCAACATCAGCCTGTGTGACTCTGTCATCGTCCGGGTCAGCACGGGGAACGGCAACCGGCAGGCGGGGGTGTTTGTCCAGCTGAACTTCACCACCCTGGAGGGTAGGACAGCCAGGCGTTTATTAGTCCACGTTATTTGTATGGTGCCTCATCACAGTTGCGGCCTCAAAGGGCTTCCCATGCCCCACATTGTACACCTTCACCCTTCCCTTCTGAAGGGCAAGGGAATACTCAAAGCCAAAGTCAGAGGGAAGGAACTTTACGAGTATGATTAGTGGTTGAGTATGATTAGTGTTTAGAGTTGGACAAGAAAGCCCAATCACGGACGTCTGTTAAGCACAGTTTACAACGTAACTATAAAATGTATCATTATTTCTGATCGTTTAGATGTAGCCTTTTTGAATGTCAAGCGCATCACCGTTATCTAACTGTCCTGCTGCAGACAACAGAGAGGGCCGCCCATATGAGGAGGAGGATGAGCCTTACATCACCGCGTACCTCCATTCCCACCAACTCCCCAACGAGTTCAACTGCACAGAGAGGAAGCGCATTGCCCTCAGCATGACCCGGGGTCACGACCTGGACCACAGGAAGTACACCATCTTCCTGTCCCCAGAGTAAGGAACTTACGGCTTTTTAACATAATCTGTGCTTGTTTGCAGAAGAAAAACTGTCTGTAAATATGTTGCTGTATATTGGAGACTTGCTGCATTTGGCCACTTCTGGATTACAAGCCTCACTTCATCAGGGCATTTGATATCAGAATCAGAATCAGAAATATTGAATTGCCCATTCGACAAGACATACAGAAATGTGCCTAGGTTGCGGACGCACACATTAAACCTGCACTATATAACTTTTCGACTGCATCTTAATTTCTTTTTTAAGAATAAGCCGCACCCTTCCACAAGTCAGCCCATCTAGAGAATCTTTGTCTATACATTTTTCAATCTTCATCCACTGTTGCCCCCACCCCCCACCGCAACTTTTGTCTGCAAATGATATAGCTATAACTGTAGCTACAACTCAAGCCACTAGAGGCCGCTAACGGGAACACGTACATAGTGCAGGTTTAAACAAGACGTTCCACCAACAACATAATAATACACTTCCACAATATTCAAGTTCTGAGCCCTGTGTGCGCGGTCTTCCTTCCAGGGCGTACGACACCACGCTGGACTACTTCATCAACGTGACCACGCCCTGTTCCACGGGCTCCGCAGCACCGGCGGGGGCGGAGCGGGCGGTGGGCGTGCGCCTGGAGGTGGGCGTATTCGCCTCTCTGTGCCAGTACTTCAGCGAGAGCGAGAAGCAGTGGCGCACGGACGGCATGGTGCCCCTGGCCGAGACCAACGCCAGCCGTGCCGTCTGCCGCACCAGACACCTCACCGCCTTCGCCGCGGGCCTGTTCGTGCCGTCCAACGCCATCAGCTTCATAGTGCCGGTCAGTGCAACCTCAGGAAACCCCGTTCACTCTGTGTGTGTGTGTGTGTGTGGTGTGTGTTTGGGTGAGTGTGTGTGAGTGTGTGTATGTGTGTGTGTGTGTGTGTTTGGGTGAGTGTGTGTGAGTGTGTGTGTGTGTGTGTGTGTGTGTTCATGTGGTGTGTGTGTGTGTGTGTGTGTGAGTGAGTGAGTGGTGTATGTGTGTGAGTGTGTGTGTGTGTGTGTGTGTGTGTTCATGTGGTGTGTGTGTGTGTGTGTGTGTGAGTGAGTGAGTGGTGTATGTGTGTGTGTGTGTGTGTTTAAGGGGTAAAGGGGCAGGGGGGGAGGGAGTCAGGGGGGTTCTTGTGAATTTAAGCCTTAATTTCTTTGCTTTTAAACATTTTAATGTGACTTTTTATTGATATTTGATTATTTCCGTTTTTATTGGATTTCATTTAATCGTTTTTTTTTCTCTTGAATTGTATTGCCATTGTAAGTGTTTTTGAGTGTCTACAAAAGCGCTATGCATAACATTTATTATTTCCACTATTATTATGGTAACACTTTACAATAAGGGTACATTAATTAACCATTAATTAATTAATGAGGTAATAAGCATTAACTAACAGCTGATTAACAGTTAACTAGTGGCAAAGTAATCATTTGCTAATGGTGTTCATGTTAACCAAGGTAATGGTGTTGATGATAACTAAGGTATTTATTTATGCATTATTTAACACTAACCCTACCCTTAACCCTAGCCTTAACCCTAACCCCTATGCAAATGCTATATAAAAATGCTTCTTCTTTTTTTAAATTATTACTGCATGAAGGAATGTTAATTAATGGTAAATTAATTTTCCCTTATTGTAAAGTGTCACCACGATTATTATTATTATTTTTATATTTTGTAATTAGCACTCACACAACAGCTCACACACAAGTGGGCTGAATTCTGGTCGTTGATGGACCCACACAAACACAGACCGGGCATCAATTCCTGTTCTTTCCCATACAGGAGCGCTCAGGGGCCCCCAGCTTGGTGGTGCTGCTGGTGTGTCTGCTGGGGCTGCTGTGTTATGCCGTGGCCGCCGCCATCTTGCACAAATTAGACCAGCTGGACCTGCGGCGCGCGGCCGTGGTTCCGCTCTGCGGCCGAGACGGCCTCTTCAAATACGAGGTCCAGGTGAAGACGGGCTGGAACCGCGGGGCAGGTACGTGAGTGCGTTGAACGGTGTCTGCTCCAGGGCAGCCTGGGTGTTATAGAAAGCAGCGGTAGTCCAGGGTCAGGAGCTAGACAGACCGAGGTGGAGATCCACTTGTGCATTCGTAATGCACCGTAAGAGGTTTTTACCCAGACGGAGAGATTAATCACAGAGCAGGTACTTTCCACCTCAGGGTAAAAAAGAAAAGAAAGTAGGCTGAAGTCATTTGAGTCATGAGTCAGCATTTTCCAATTTGCACAACCCAGAGATACAGCTAGCGGGGGAAATTAGCTGGCTCAGTTGGTGGGTGGAACCAAAACATGGCAGGAATGTACTTTCTGGAGCAGGGGTTGGTTCCAGGACTCGGTCAATGGCGGATTGTTTTTGACCCTCACTTTGGTCCCCCCCCCCCCCCCCCCCCCCCGCCCCCAGGCACCACAGCCCACGTGGGAATCGGACTGTACGGCCGCGAGAGCCGCAGCGGGCACCGCCACCTGGACAGCAAAGGGTCCTTCGCCCGCAACGCTCTGGACATCTTCCACGTTGCCACGGATACCAGTCTTGGCAGCCTGTGGAAGATACGAATTTGGCACGACAACAAGGGTAGGTCCTGTTTAGTGTTTGTTTGAAGACACAAACACTTACATATGTTCACTAGCTGAAAATCCCACATGGCAACGCTAAACATTTGCTTGGCAGAGACTTCAATAATGATAAGCCCCTGTTTCCCTCCTCCCACGCGATCACAGGTCTATCCCCGGCGTGGATGCTGCAGTACGTCTTGGTCAGGGACATGCAGACGGGTAGCAGCTACTACTTCCTGGTTGAGGAATGGCTGTCGGTGGACAACGAGAAGACAAACGGGCGGGTGGAGATCGAGGTGGAAGCCACGGGTACGAGACTGAGAGTAACACACGCCGTTGTATCCTCGTGTGGTGGCCGCCGTGTGTGTTCTTTCGCTTCATATTTATTTTGCCCAATCATGTCGCTGAAAGCGGGGATCTGTAAGTTGGCTATTAACAGTGAACACAAAATCGGCCCTCGCTAGTAAACTGAAAAAACGTCTGATAAGGTTTCAAATAAACACTGTAGACTGGACAATGTAGAAATACACTTCCCCTTCTGAACTCTTCGTACAGATTTGATTTTCTTCAGTAGAATATCTCCGTAACGAAACAGGAAACGAGGCACAAACACTTACATACGTTCGCTAGATCAAAATCCCACGTGGCAACGCTAGGATCTGGGCCGATCTCCTTCCAGAAGTTCTGCTATATTATAGTGGCACTGCCGGATCCCATATTAGTTTGCCGCTAACCCGCCCACCCCTCTGACCCCTGACCTTCTACTCCCACAGAGGAGGCCCGGCTCCGCCGCGTGCCTCACCTGCTGGTGTACGAGCTGCAGAGGGCGCTGTGCGAGAGTCACCTGTGGCTGTCGCTGTGGGAGCGGCCCGCCCGCAGTCCTTTCACCCGCCTGCAGAGGGCCACGTGCTGCGCTCTACTTCTGCAGCTCTGTCTGCTCGCTAACACGCTGTGGTACAGCACGGTCGTGGACAAAAGATACAGGTAGATGACACGCACGGCTGTTTATATGTCCATGTATCTGTCTGTAATGGGCGAGTCCCTCCGCCCCATACCCGCCTAGATAGCGAGTAAGCAACAAAGTAATGGTTTGCTAGCAGATTATTTGCTAGCTAACGGTTGTAACAGCACTGTGGTGCATGAATAAATCTCCAAGTCTTCAGTATGTATCGAGTAGAGTGTGTGTGTGAGGGTGTGTGCGTTCAGTGTGTAGTGTGCATTCAGAAGAGTACGTGTAAACATATGTGTATTGCGAGTGTATCGATGTGATTATATGTGTGTTGAGTGCGCATCCAGTGCGTATCCAGTGTGTATTCAGTGTCTAGTCAGTGAGCATTCAGTGTGTATCATGTGTGTGTGTGTCCATGTATGGCAGCCCCAGGGCAGCGTCCCGGCTGGTGTCTCTGAGTGGGGAGACGGTGGCAGCAGGGCTGGTCAGCTGCCTGGTGGTCTACCCCCTCTACCTGCTGCTCTTCACGCTCTTCAGGATGAGCCGCAGCAAGGTAGCGCTTACGTGCACTCATACAATACGCTAGCGCGCAACGTACACTACTATGGAACACCCACGTGCACTCATAGGCTATACTAATGTGTGCTAATGCGCTAAGCTCACGTGCACTAATGTGCAACACGCACCTGTTATTTACTGTAGCCATACGCCCCATAACTTACAACGGGGATCATTGTCCTTGTGTGCGTCTGTGTCTGTGTGTGTGTTTGTGTACACACACATTAGTGTGTGTCCGTGGAGCAGATTCCAGACCAAGTAGACCAGGAGTCGGTGGAGATTGACGACTTCTTGGATAACTCCATTGGAGGAAGCTCCTTCCTTTTTTTTAATGGCGTCCACGATGAGGTATATTTAATTTAAAAAGTTATATGAACGTAGATACAAACCGAAAATAACAAGAATAATTTGTCATTTTTGTCTCTGTTTTGACGGTGTATATTTCATGGGGAAGTTAGTAAGGTCTGTCTCACTCACTTTCTTCTCTTTCCATCTCCCCCATCTGTTTCTCAGACAAATTCAGAAGAGACCAATGTAGATTTTCCAACTCCGTCCAACAAGAGGTGAGAGTCTGGTTCCATATTGGATTTCTGAACGTGGCAAGAATTTAATAAGCAGAGAAATGTATGCAATTAGATATTTTGTGTCTTTAAGAGAAGCAAATTACATATTACTACTTTTTACATACATACATTTCAATAAGTAATTTATATTATAATAATATCCACAAGTCTATCTCCAGTCTAATTAAATGGATCTTACTGAAAGAGTATATTTAAACACAATAAAATCCCTCAAATATGGTCTAGCTCAGGAAGAGGTCGATCATTTTTATTTTCTTCACTAAAACGACCACACTTGCCCCCCAGTATGTATCTAAGAATCAATAAAAGATCCAGGGTTGGTGTCAAAGTCAATCTGGCCTCCTACTGAACTGATTGACAGCATGTTGTCAATATAACTGCCATGGTTGATTGTTGATCTTGATTGGATGCCGTTTGAGCGACAGTTAATGAATTATGTAAATTATGCTAATGTGCGTAGTAGTCATGATCTTTCATTTCCCCTCTGGGATGATTAAAGTAATCATATTAGAGCAGAAGAAATCTACCCTGTGATGATGTTTTTAATGAACCATTTTGTCATAAAGAATCCCATTCGTTTTTTGGTTCAGATTGTTTCCTCTTGTCCCCTGTGCAGTGTTGACAGTTGGACTCTGGCAGAGCAGGAGGAGACCGACGACAGAGAGGATTGGCCGGAGATGGTGAGCGACGTGTCTGTGATAGGTGGGGCCGGCCTGGGGGCAGGGCTGCCCAGGTTGAAAAGGGGTCAGGGCAGTAGGCACCTTGGTGTGGACATGACCCTTAACCCCGACGACGAACAAGGAACCGGTCAGCGCAACAAACATTTCACCTCGTCAGGTAATGGCAGCGGTGAGAATACAGTGGCTTTTGCACGGAACGAAATACATCTTTATTGTCAATCCATACACACTTTAAACTTCTCATTTTATATGCTGTAAATTAATTATATGAACTTGCGACTTAAACATAGCATGATCACAGAGATATAACATACAATCTACTGATTCTCTGGTAGGTAAAAGATTTACGGATACTGTCCTTGCCAAACAATGTGTAAAGTGGTGTCTGAAGTGAAGTCCTTGTCCTTGTGTCCACACACACACACACACACACACACAGATGAGGACCTGATCAAGCACATCCTGACGGACGGGCAGACCTTCTTCCCCCAGCCGGATGAGAGTGAAATGGCCGATCTGTGAGTCAACATCTCCACATTTTTCCAATCTCTTAAGTTTTCAGCTCTCAAAGTTTCCAAAAGGTCCAGATTCCAAAGCACAAAGGTCTCCTCTCATGGAGTGAGTGTGTGTGTGTGTGTGTGTGTGTGTGTGTGTGTGTGTGTGTGTGTGTGTGTGTGTGTGTGTGTGTGTGTGTGTGTGTGACACCAAGGTCGAGTATCTTCGGAGACAAGACAGAAGTGATTCTCCTGCAGAGGATGAGTGACACCCAGCATCCAGGGGCCTTCAGACGAGACCCCCCGAAAACTGCCTTCACCTCCAACACAGGTGTGTGTGTGTGTGTGTGTATGTGTGATTGTGCGTGTCAGTGTGCGTCAGGAATGTGTTTTGAGTTTGTTTAAACCGCTCAATAACATACCTGTGTTGTTTCTCTTAAGATTGCTAGTAGTCAGTAGAAGCAAATTATCCACTAGCAGTGATTTTAACAGCAGATTTGAGTTTGCCTGTGTGTGTGAACATATTTATAATGTTGATAGTTGAGGTAAAGCACTCGTTATCACTGATTTGTTGCTATCGCCATTGCCGGCTCATAATACTTGTTTTAAAAGTATTAGTCTACTCCTCGTGGTGGCTTTTTGAGTCGTGAGCATGTGGTAACATTATTGCTGTGACCATTGTACAATAACACATTCAAAAAGGCTACGAAGGACTGTAAAGACAAAACAATCTAGAGAACTACCAAATACCATAACTTCATAATATTAACACCCCTCACTGTAAAAAGAAAGCCCAAAAAAACATTATAAAGACATCAACCATCCCACTCATGTTCTGTTTTGACATATGTATTGTCATCTTGTGTACTGTATATTGTGTATATAATGTCTACATATGAGTGCATTGTGTACATAGTCTATGCAGGTCAGTAGTGTTTTGGATGATGTTTCATTTGTGTTGAGGCAGTGTTAGAGGGAGAGGGGGAGGGGGCGAGAGAGAGAGCAGTACAAGCAGTATTTAAATGCATTTTTAATACACATGATAATAAAGTTGAACTCCAACTTGAAGTTGAACTGTCCTCTGTCCACAGTGGTCACAGATGTGTGTCGTCCACGGCGACTCCCCCCTTGGTGCGGGCAGGCTGCCCTATGGGGGAGCTGGGCGGGGATCCTTCTGTCCAATGCGATATCGGCGTGGGCAGGATATGGATTCACCCAGGGCGTGGCTATGATGTGGCTCATTTCCTGCTTCTCCAGCTTCCTGTGCTCCTGCCTGCTTTTGGAGCCCATCAAGGTAGATGCACACACACGCACACACACACACACACACACACACACACACACACACACACACACACACACACACACACACATACATCTGATCTGGATCTCCTGGTCTGATCTGGCCCTCCTCTGGCCTGCAGGTGGTGTGTGAGGCCGGCTACTACGCGGTGTGTGTGCGCCGACTGCGGCCTGAGGACCAGGACGTGCTGGTGGACTTCCCGCGGGTGGAGAGGGTGGTGCAGCGGGTGTCCCGGGTCCGCCCCCCACAGGGCTTTGCCCTGTCCCAGGCCAGACACCAGGCCCGCAAGGTCCACATGCTGCACACCATGTTGAAGGTGAACTATGACTGACTATACTAGATAAACTAGAGAGAGAGAGAGAGCAGCACATACAGAGTAGATGAACTAGAGAGAGAGAGGGAGAGAGAGAGACTACATGCACTAGAGAGAGAGTAGTACATGGAGTTTTTGTGGTTTAACAGGATGTGTCTTTCGTCCTTTCTCCAGAACTTCCTGTTCTACATGTTCTTCCTCCTGGTGGTCCTGCTCCTCAACTACTCAGACACGGCTAAAGACACACACAGCCTGCGCCTGCGCACACAGCTGGAACGCACACTGCTCACCCCCGAGTACCACAACATCAGCAGGTGTCTACACGCGCGCACACACAAACAGACACACAAACACACACAGATAAATGCACAACATGAATCTGCACCTTCTTTAAAAAAGAAATGTTATACTTATACTTACTGCTATACAAATCACCATTATACTATTTTAACTCTTTTTGTTACTAATTCCATTTGTATGCTTAGATTGTTCTCATCCTAACATGTCAGTGGCTTAAAATGTAAGATAAAAGCTGCAAAATGATGTACATGTAATGTAATGTTTCACAAATGTTCACCCCTGTGTGTGTGTGTGTGTGTGTGTGTGTGTGTGTGTGTGTGTGCGCGTGTGTGTGTGTCGTAGACGAGAGGACGTTCTCACGTGGCTGAACGCCTCCCTGTGCCCACGGCTGCTCAACAGTGCCAGTCTGCTGGCTGACACTGGTACCGTGCTACTGGGCACGCTCAGACTGCGCCAGCTCACAGACCCACACGGTAAGGGTAAGTCAACGTGCCTGGATCATCCTCACCAGGTGTGAGGTGGGAACACTTACACCAGGTGTGTAGGTGTTCCATCTATGGAAGGCAAATAGCGTCTTAGAAATGTCACATTAACACGACCAAACTCTGCGTGTTAACACGTAGAGTTTGGTCGTGTTAACATAATATATTTGTACGTGTTAACGCAACAACTATTTACATGTTAACACGTCAGGTCGATTTTCACACATTAAGACGTCTCATTTTGGCGTATTAACACGCAAATAGGCTATCACAGCCAACTGGATTTTCCATTATTGTGTAATAGGGGTTTTAGGAACATTGCGGCATAAAGCTAGCGATCTATCTTTCCTTGCCAAAGCTGCTTTCCTCATTGTCCAATGTTGCTATTCTCATACGTTCCCTAAATAAGACAGAAAGTTCTGCAGCGCCATCAACAAGTTTCTTTAAACTTCACCGTCCCCCGTTATGCCTTCTTCTAACCCACAACTCTAGCTTATGTTTCCTACCCATCATTTCCTTTATGGCATACCTAGGTGCAAGTGTGTACAAGTGTGTATCAAGTGTGTAGACCCTTACATCAACAATGTATGCAAAATGTCAGTAATTTATGCACAACGTGCTCCCTTATATATATATATATATACACACTATATTGCCAAAAGTTTTGGGACGCCTGCCTTTACATGCACATGAAGGTTGGTGACATCCCATTCTTAATCTGTAGGGTTTAGTATGGAGTCTGCCCACCCTTTGCAGCTATAACAGCTTAAACTCTTCTGGGAAGGCTTTCCACAAGGTTTAGGAGTGTGTTTATGAATTTTTGACCATTCTTCTTGAAGTGCATTTGTGAAGTCAGGCACAGATGTGGGACGAGAAGGCATGGCTCGCAGTCTTCACTCTAATTGATCCCAAAGGTGTTCTATTGGGTTGAGGTCAGGACTCTGTGCAGGCCAGTCAAGTTCCTCCACACCAAACTCGCTCATCCATGTCTTTATGGACCTTGCTTTGTGCACTGGTGCGCAGTCATGTTGGAACAGGAAGGGGCCATCCCCAAACTGTTCCCACAAAGTTGGGAGCATGAAATTGTCCAAAATGTCCTGGTATGCTGAAGCATTAACAGTTCCTTTCACTGGAACTAAGGGGCCAAGCCCAACCCCTGAAAAACAGCCCCACACCATAATCCCCCCTCCACCAAACTTTGCACTTGGCACAATGCAGTCAGGCAAGTACCGTTCTCCTGGCAACCGCCAAACCCAGACTCGTCCTTCGGATTGCCAGACAGAGAAGTGTGATTTGTCACTCCAGGGAACAAGAACACGTCTCCACTGCTATAGTGTCCAGTGGCGGTGTGCTTTACACCACTGCATCCGACGCTTTGCATTGCACTTGGTGATGTAAGGCTTGGATGCAGCTGCTTGGCCATGGCAACCCATTCCATGAAGCTCTCTACGCACTGTTCTTGAGCTAATCTGAAGGCCACATGAAGTTTGGAGGTCTGTAGCTATTGACTCTGCAGAAAGTTGGCGACTTCTGCGCACTGTGCGCCTCAGCATGCGTTGACCTCGCTCTGTGATTTTACGTGGCCTACCACTTCGTGGCTGAGTTTCTGTTGTTCCCAATTGCTTCCACTTTGTTATAATACCACTAACAGTTGACCGTGGGATATTTAGTAGTGAGAACATTTCACGAATGAACTTATTGCACAGGTGGCAACCTATCACGGTACCACGCTTGAATTCACTGAGCTCCTGAGAGCGACCCATTCTTTCACAAATGTTTGTAGAAGCAGTCTGCATGCCTAGGTGCTTGATTTTATACACCTGTGGCCATGGAAGTGTTTGGAACACCTGAATTCAATGATTCGGAGGGGTGTCCCAATACTTTTGGCAATATAGTGTATATAGTTTTCGTATTGAACCTTAGTGCACAGTGCATTGGTCCATGGTGCACGGATCGGGACGCACTGCGAACCTAACCATACTCACTTATTGTAGCTAGTAGAAAATAAATACTTAAAGGATTTAATCAAAATCAAACACACACAAAATCAGCTGGGGCTCAAAACATTCAGGCTTTTTGGACTGTACTGCAAATCTTCGAAGCCAGGAGACTGGGAGAATCTTACTGCAGACTGGGAGATCAAAATTCCAGTCAGTTATTGTTTTAAGTATCAATCTTGAAGATCTCTGTCATCACCTTTTTTTTCCACCATCACCTATGACGGAAAGAAACGGTCTATCTACCAGCTCCGCCTACCCTCTCTGGCGGAACAACCACTGCTGGGTGATGGAAAACGAGTCACTGACTGTACCACTTGTGATTTGCATGCATGGCGGGAAAGTTGCCAGTGACATACATTTGGTAACATTCATAATACTGCAAACGCAAGGGCTTTCATCAGTGGGCCATAGGCTTAATCTCCATGGTGTTACCACATTCGGCGATAGATAGTGACTTAACTGACTTAATTCAAATGAAAGTCTTTGGAGTTCTTTGAGTTGGCCACTTTAAGGCACTAGTGATTTGTTTGTTTCCATATGCTGCTGGAAGCCAAGCTATCCTTGTTGTTTACTGTTATGGACATAAATAAATATACATATGAAAAATGTTCAGGCTTTTATATTGACATCGAAACCGTACCGAACCATGACCGCGCTATATCGTATCGTACAGAATCGTGAGCTTTGTGAACGTTTCACCGCTCTTATATATAAATATAAGAGTTTATGAGCGTTTGTGTTGTGTTTGTGGGATCGGTTAACAAGGTCCTGCAGAAACATACCAGCGTCTGTGGATGCTTTGTCAATGGCTGAATGTTCACCTCGCTTACTCCCAGTTCTATATATTTGTTTTAGGAATAATCAAATCAGCACTGAACAATTATGTATGTTTTTGTCTTGAAACTCAACGTAACAAACTCTTAAACCCAAAAACTGTATTTCAGATGCAGCTAAGATTGGTTACGATGAGCGTCGACCGGGGAAGGGCGTATGGGCCATGAGGACCCCCACCCACAGCCTGACCCCCACCTACAGCTCCCATGAGGCTAACAGGCAAGATTCCGTTCAGTTTTGTTAATCTTTAAAAAAAAGTCCTTCCTTGAGATGTTGGAATTCATCTCCCCACCTGTCCCCACCACTCACCCCCCAACCACCCCCACCACAGGGCATGGTCTTCTCTGGACCAGATGGGGACCCCTGGTGGAGAGGTCTCGGTCTACCAGCTCAACCGGACCTTGGAGCAGGCTTCAGCCACCATAAACAACCTGCAGCAGAACCACTGGCTCAGCCACAGGTACACTGGGACACACTGCCTGCTAGAAGGTGTCTCTTGGGAAAGGGGAGTGTATAACATAGATGTTGTACTGGGTCGAAGTCTTCATAATGCAAAACTGATTTGATCACAAGCTTTTTTAACAAGTTATCTGTGTGTGTGTGTGTGTGTGCGTATTTGTGCATGTGTGTGTATGTGTGTGTGTATGTGTCTGTCTGTCTGTGTGTGTGTGTGTGTGTGTGTGTGTGTGTGTGTGTGTGTGTGTGTATGTGTGTGTGTCTGTGTGTACATGTGTAGAACGCGAGCTCTGTTTGTGGAGTTCAGCCTTTACAACACCAACACGGACCTACTGGCCGTCTTCTCCTTCCTGTTTGAGTTCCCTGTCTCTGAGCACGCCCAGTCCAGCCTTGACCTCCCGGTCGTGCATCTGTGGCCAATCGAAGACCTCGATCTCCAGCTCCTGCTCACAGTAACCTGACACACGACATTCCCTCGCACACACCCATGAGAGGGGAGCTATTGACCACTGTGTGTGTGGTTGTGGCTGGCCCAGAGTCCAATCAGCCTGACTCGGGCCAGGGCTGCTTAAACCAGCCATCAACCACACACACTCCACAACTACGATCACTTCACAGGCCTTATAATAATAAAATAATAATAAAATCATTGAACTGTATGGAACTATACACAGGCACATTTTCAGGCTTTATTTTCATATCCTTTATTTTTCATATCCTTTATATCACATAATCCCCCCATCAGCGAACTGCCATTTGCTACACTGTTTAACACTTGGATTAAAAGGTGAAAGGCTGTTTGAATCTTCTAAATATATACACGATTTTGAGTCTAAAGAAGGAGCATTAGCTCATCTTCATTTTCATACTGTTTATTTGATTGTTTATTCATCTGATCTAAAAATACCTTTAAGGTCCTTTTAGATCAGATGCGTGGGCACGTTGTGTATCAGACTCGTTATGTAAGCTGTTTACACTGCTCAGAACAAATCAGCTCTTTAGACTGAGAAATCTAAACAGATTTTCAACACTCATTGAGCCTCCGATGTGCACATGCCCTAAGTGTCTAAGCCCTGTCTACCAATTTATAAAAGTAATAGACAACTGAAATCCGTTATTAATCTTTGTGTAAGATGTGTAAGATCCCAGTTAGTAGGCGGGAGACTTTAAGAATTAAAAAACACAACAACATTGAACTAGTTAGCCCATTCCCCAAAAATGTGCATGTGCTCTCCTTGAGCCCTCCCTCTGGCCGGAGAAAGCAACAAGCCCCTCCCCCTTCTACGGTGGTTCTGACCACGCCCATACAATCCCGTTTCTTTTCTAGACTGAATCAATTTACTGACTTGGGATTTATATCAGTATGCTTTTTGACATTTTCTTGGCAAGAGATTTGGTAGGTGTGTAGGGGATACATCCCTCTGTGTTATGCTACGGATATTTAACGTTTTTAGATCCTGTTATCCATCACTCTAAATCGCCTCATCTTCCCCCTCATTCAGATTATTCTGCTGGGCCTGGTGCTGTACTTCCTGGTAAGGGGGATTCTGGGAGTGCTGCGGGAAGGATACGGCTACATGCTGTCGGTATGGCGTCTGCTGGGACTGTGTAAGCTAGCCCTGGCGGTGTGTGTGTGCGCACTGCATCTGAGCCGCTGCGCCGACGCGAACCGGGAGTGGGGGCGGTACCTGCGTCACACGGCCGACTCCTTCACAGACTTCTACCCCGTGGCCAAGCGGAGCCAGACCTACACCGTCATGGCCTCCCTGCTGCTCTTCGTTCTGGTGCTGAAGGTGAGCAGGGGAGGGGAGCGAGAGGAGTTAGCCATGGGGAAAGGTCTCTGCCTGTCTGTCTATCTGGGATGTCTTTCTGTCTGTCTTTCTTGCATTCGTACAGATCTTCATGGTCATACGTGCATTCCACAGACATACATTCATGGCTGTATGCATTGTGTATTGCCAGTGAATGCCTACACACCCTCTCACAGCAGCATTACCTCGTCGTCTCATGCATTCAACCATCTCTCTCTCTCCCTCTTTCTATCTCTCTCTCTCTCTCTCTCTCTCTCTCTCTCTCCCTCTCTCTGCTCTCTGCGGTGCAGGCATCGCACCAGTTGCGTTTCCTGCGAGAGTGGGCGGTGTTTGGCCGGGCGCTGCGGCGCTCCGTGTGGGAGCTGCTGGGAGTCTCCCTGGCGTTACTGCTGCTGCTGCTGGCCTACTCACACACAGGACACCTGGTAGAACCAGCACCCTCCACACCTCGCATGCCATCGCACACACA
Organism: Lota lota; assembly: GCA_026745465.1. Classification (NCBI taxonomy): domain Eukaryota; kingdom Metazoa; phylum Chordata; class Actinopteri; order Gadiformes; family Lotidae; genus Lota; species Lota lota. The sequence continues at coordinate 3,409,926 of JACYXH010000572.1, forward strand.
CACACACACACACACACACACACACACACTCTCTCTCTCTCTCCCACACGGGCCCACACACACTTTCTCATACACACGGGCCCGCACACACTCATACACACAGGCCTATTCTCATACATGCAGGCATATTCTCTCATACACGCAGTCATTCACACACAGACACACAAACACACTCTCAGGCACTCACCTGCACACACGCTCTCATGCTTACATACACTCACGCACACACATGCAGAGACTCTTCTCATACACACACTAACATGCACACTTGCACTCATGGACACACACACAGTACTGTAACTTTAATTCAATAGCGCTCAGAATTTATGTATTTCTATAACCGTCTGCCCACATTTTTTGAAGTTTTTGGTATTCAACAAAGGGCTTTACATGTATTTTCCTCAGCACAAAATCCATTAACACTGAATTATTCTTGAGTCTACATTCTCAGGTTTCAACACAAAAGCATGAACATCAGCATTCAAGTTTACTCCACACAAGCAGTGTTTCTAAAAACTGACCGTGACATTCCACACTTTTGTCTGCCAGGACAAAAGTGTGGAATGTCATAAATGCGTTCTCTTTTCAGCTTGATCCGCAATGAAACGATCAAGAGATAATGTTGTTCTCCGCCTACGTCGCACAAGACATATAAACATGTCCAATGTCAAATTAAAACTGGCTAGAGAGCTGTCCTGTTCATTTGGTTAGCAGAAACCAAAGCTCTCGTTTTGATTGGCCAGTGTTGTAATTGCCAACAGGACAGGCATTAACATCTGTACTCTGTACCCCCCCCCCCCCCCCCCCCCCTCCCCCCCAGCTCTTCTACTCTGTCCTGGACGGCTACGGCAGCGTGAGCGGCACCTGCCTCTTGCTGCTGAGCGCCGGGGGGCGGGGCCTGTTGCCGTGGCATCCCGCGGAGATGCCCACGGGGCCCGCGAGCTCCGTCTGGTCGCTGGCGTTCCACGTGAGCTTTGCCGCGCTGCGCCTGGTCTCCCTGTGGCTGGTCACCTGCGTGCTGCTGAGGAACTACCGGCGGGCGCGCGCCGAGCTGTACCGCCCCGCCGCCGACCTCCAGGACTACGAGATGGTGGAGCTCTTCCTCCGACGCCTGAAGATGTGGATGGGCCTCAGCCGGGCCAAGGAGGTACGGCGCGATCCGCTCCCCGTGGTGGGATACAGCCTGAGGCCTGGACGCGGGCCCTGGGTCACCCCCAGGCTCACTCACTCCACTTTGAATAGTAAAGGACAGGGAGTAGGTTGACTACAGTAGACCGTTGAGATGCTCTGGAGACCAGACTGGATTGGGGCTGTTCTGCTTAACATCTGTGGCTGCTAATCCCCTATCCGTGTTAGAAAGACAGAGACTCACTGTAGAAGTAGCACCACATCCCTGGCGCTCTCGCTAACAACAAGAATACTAAGAAGAATAATGGCAGTACAGAATGTGTTCCCCATGACTCGGGACTTTGATTTTTTTTGTATTCCCCTGCTGCACCTCACGGTCTTCTTTCTTCCATCTCCTGTTCAGTTTCGCCACAAGGTACGCTTCGAGGGGATGGAGCTGCCCCCGTCCCGCTCGTCTTCCACCAGCGACTGCAAGTCCCTGTGTTTACCCCCGCTGGACGCCCCGGAGTCACCCCCCACCCCCGACAGCGTGGATGCCGGCTCAGAGGCGTCCTGGTGCCCGGCCGCCCCCAGCCCCTGCAGCCTCACGGAGGCCCCGGGCATCGGCCTGGGTCTGGGCCTGGGCTTGGGCCTGGGCCTGGGTCCCGGGGTGGTGGTGGGAGGGGCCAGCTGGAGGGAGAGGGCAGAGACGGAAGCCTCGCTGCGGAGGCTCCTCCCCACCCTGGACGCCCTGCTGCAGCAGCTGGACCGCGTCACCATGGCGACGGAGGACCTGTACCACACGGAGTGCCGTCTGGAGCGGGCCCACGGCAGGAGGAGGGAGAGGGACCGGAGCGTCCTCGGGAGCGCCGTGGGGACAAGCGATGAGGGACAGGAGGGGAGGGAGGGGGTGGATGAGAAGGATCCCGGACGGGTGGAGAAAAAGGGAGGCAAGCAAAAGGAAAAAGCCAGTAAGAAGGGGAAAAAGAAGGATAAAGTGAGAGCAACCAAAAAGTGCAAGAACACTGACGGAAAAAAGACTCCCATAGCGACGCCTGTTCCCTTCTCTAAATCTGTACAAACCCCTGGCCCCACCTTGGGTACCAGATCACCATGTGTTGCGGCTCCACCCACCCCGTCCTCCCCACTTAAAGCTGCCCACACCAAGACACTCCTTACACATATACTACCATCCAAAATAAGCCCTATCTCTCCACACACACCCACCCCCTGAGTTCAGCAACTCTTGAATAATGATACCCCAGTCAGTGCCAAAAATTGTGGAGAAGATATATATGTTAAAGGTGAAGAATGTACGCTATTATACCCTGGGTTGAGGATGAGATGAAGACGTCGGGACAGCAGGTTTGTCTTTGGGCGGCCATCTTGAAATCCAGTGAAAGACATTGAAGATACATAAAAAAAGTTACCAGACACAAGGAAGAAGCAAGGAAGACACATCGTATGAAACAAAACACTATTTCAGGACAAGGCATCGCAAGAAGAAGCATACAAAAAATAATCATCTGTGTTTGATCAGCCGTCAAAGTGAGCTTGTTTTGAAGCTAGGTGCAGGTCACCAGGTGCTAATAGAATCTGCTAGCAGCTAGCGGCAGGGCAGGTTGATGGACATCCAAGCCAAATAAAGCAAACCCTTGCCCTTCTTCTTTACTTCCCTGGACCAAATCTGACCCCGCGCTGACCCTGGTGGCCACGCGGGGCCTTTTGACAGAAGCACAGTGTCGTGCTCAAGCGAAGACTAACTAACTGTTCAGCGGTAGTCAGAAGGGGGGCAGGCGATGCATCAGTGTTATATGGTGGGATCCCCACCACAGCGTTTTGTCTGCAAGTCTGTCTGTTTGTCGATGTGACCGAGGGTACATGAGGTAGGGGCTGCCTATAAATGTAGCTGGTTCGTTTTTTAATGGCTTTGAAAACAAATATAGAACAAGGCTCTCTCTCTCACACACACACACACACACACACACACACACACAGACAAGCACACTCAGTCACACTGTAGATATGGGAAGGGCCTTGTGGAGCACTAGCTTGCGGAGCATCCTCAGTCACAGCACTCGGCTCTCCAGGGTTTGAGTGCATTAGCCCCGGGCATAGACGGCGGCGGCTAGGAGCAAAGAGCCATGATTAGAAGGAAGTGTACCAAGGGGGCTGGCGTGGATACAGGGAGAATGATGCGGAGGCAGCATGGAAAGTGTTGGCGGTTTAAGGGTAGGACTGATTATGCATTGGAAGGAAAGCCGGACAGATGATATAACTGGGAAACGGTACCTTGTATATCTGCCTTGGGTTGAAGGGGATAGGGAACAAATGTTGGAATGTTTGAATGCTTTGGGTCTGTGGGGGATGTGGGAGGTGAAACGCAGCCAATCTGACCTTTTTTTATTTCTAGTTCTTGATTGGTTGCAAAGGTACAAAATCACAGCCTTATACCCTTCAGGAAGTAGCAAAGATGCAGTTAGAAATGGTTGATTGATGATAACCTTTTTTGTAAATATATGTTCATTTATGTTGTATTCAATATGGTTTTTAATTTAAAAGCACTTTTGTTGTGATGTAGATTACAATGTGTTATTATGAGAGCTCATGTTTGTGTGATGTAATGTATAAGCTTGGTATAAAAGCCCAGAGAAAGGCTTTATTCATAATGCGTGTGTGGCAACGATAAACAGTACCAAAGCTTTGCCGTCATATATGCACCCACTTTTACCAAGTTATGAATCCATTCGCTCTTAAACAATTTAGCACTTTATTCTCTAGTGGAGATGATAACCATTGTCATATTTAACTCAAGTGTCGAGTTTGTTTTATATATCTAAACAGTTCCATTATAAACAGTGAGTATCAAGGTTTCACAGTGTAGCTATTACATGTATTTTCATGTACTTTATGATTTTGTTGTCTTTGGTACTTTTGGTACTCGGTTGGTATTGTTTGTAGATTTCAAATGTCATGTTCCAACCCAAATGTGTCCTGTGCTCTGTGGGAGGATCTCAGGGACCTTACGCTCTTCTTCTCTCTCAAACATGTTGTAACACCACTTTGAAGGCATCGTACCGGGGGGACAATATGAACAGCCATATTTCTCATTTAAATCCAAGAAGCTATTTCTTAAGTCGTGACTTCTAGCTGTCCTTTTTTTTTTTTCATATACCAAAGTGTATAAGTTAGAAGCATGTCTTCTTTTAATTCTGAATATCGACACGTTAGCATCACAATCTGACAAAATGTCAAATGAGTTTTGTAATACCAAGCTATGTTTGAAATACCCATTGTGTTTTAGTATGGCGCTAAGATTAAAAGGTCTACCTTTGTCCATGTATGTAAATATAGGCAGAGTAGCAGTGTTGTTTGGATGTACATATTCCTCCTTGTCAGATGAAGTATTGTTTTTATGTATTCACAGATCGAGCACTGGTATCACAAACAGGTCATCTAATGTCATCAAACTTTGAAATAACCAATTCAAGTAGTTTAAGTAAATGTCAAAAAACTATTTAATAAAATTGCTATTCTCCCATGGACACAAATACAGCCCTTACTGCAATGTAAGCAACATTATTGTCAAACCCCACCTGCATGTTCCGTTTGTTTTTGTACAGCATTTTGTAGGATTAAACTGTATTTGTGTACTTGTTTAAACCAGTGCTTAGCCATGCCATTGAATGTGCCTGTGTTCCCAGAAGTATCATACAGTGTCTCATCATGTATCCGTCAGGCAGATTTAGCACTTCTCATGCTTTTGCACTTGACAAAGTTGAATAAAAAGGTTTGACAGCTAAACCTGTTGAAATGCTCTTAATGTGTCAGGCTAGTGGTGTGAATGTGAAGCTACTGGAATGAAATGCAGGATGGATTGATGACATCACTTTTCCACAACCAAACAATTACAGTTTTTATAGTCTCTTTATTCCATACACGGTCGCCTGTGTATGCATGTACATGCCTGTGTGTGTGTGTGTGTGTATTTATGTGTTTGCGTGCATGTGCATGTATGTGTACGTGCGACAGAGTGAGAGATGATGTTCTCCACGAGGGGGTAAGGACACGTCTGTCGGGGGAGTCAAACAAAGTCTGTGAAGTCGTCCACGGTGGACACCAGCCTCTTCCTCTGGCCCGGGACCTCGCTGTTGCCAGCAGAGGAGGCACTCTGCTGGTACGACGGTTTGTTGGCCTGGGAGTGGCCCTGGGTCAGGGAGATGCCGGCGGTCGGGCGGGGCTGGCTGTCTTCCTGGGCCTGGGGAAGGGGAATAACCAGTATGAGACGAGGAGAAGCAGGGACAGAAGAGAACAGAGAGAATAAAACACGAGCCAGAGACATATCTGTGCCTGAAATTGATGGCAAGGGAAAATAAAACCATAGGAAAATGGTGTGTGTGTGTGTGTACACCGGTACATGAGTGCATGCTTGTGTTGGTTTTCATGCCCAGGTCCTGGACTTTTTAATATGCCAAGTGTGTGCACATGTGTGTGTACATGAGTGTGCGTGGTCGGTCTGTGTGTGTGTGTGTGTGTGTGTGTCTGCGTGCGTGTGTGCACATATATGTGTATGTGTGTGAACATGTATGTGTGAGTTTGTGTTCATACCCGGGTCCTTATCCTTTTGATATGTCGTAACCTGGCGAGCCATTTGGAGGCATAGGCATCCGACGGGTTGGCACGGTATTGGTGAACCAGGGAGGCCATCTGTCCAGACAGACACAGGTGTAAAGTAGGTGGGGGTGTGTGCATTGGACTTGTGTTTGTGTGTATTTGTACAGTGCATTTCTTACGTTAGCATGGAGGGCCATCTGTCTCACCAACAGTGGCAGGTTTCTGTCTGAAACTATTTTTGCCACCGTTGTGTCGACCAAACCTTCCAGGTCTGAGAGGAAAGAGAACCATTTAGATCATTAGGAGCAGAAGACATAAGGAGGAGCAGGAGACATAACACTTGCGTTCTGCAATCACCACCCTCCGTCTAAACATTGGTGGTTTTTCTTACCTTTACGACATTGAAGTGTAACCAGGTTACACTCGTAGTCCAAAGGTTTTAGGATGACCTCCACGAAATTGAACTGGCCCTAACAGAAGCAAGAGACCCAGTGAGAGAGGACACGACATCACAAACGGTGTGTGTGTGTGTGTGTGTGCGTGCGTGTGTGCTTGCGTACCTTTATGGTACCCAGTTTGTATTCTTCTTCCGAGTCATTATAAACGACCACTACAAAGTCGTTGCCGATGTGTCGCTTCTTGTTGCAGCAACCCTTATCGCTCTCCCTGTTGGGCATCAGTGTGGCGATGTGGAAGATGGCTGCAGAGACACTGTTGATCAGTTCAATGCTGTTCATCAACATGCACACACACACACACACACACACACACACACACACACACACACACACACACACACACACACACACACACACACACACACACACACACACACACACACACACACACACACACACACACACACACACACACACACACACACGCACCCTGCATGATGTCATCGTGCCAACAGTAGGTGAACTCTCCGTCGTCCCCGTACTGATCCAGACCCCCCAGGAAGATCTGGTCTGGATCACAGTCCTTGAGGTGGATGAGTCTGCCCAGGCCCGTCAGGAAGGAGGCGTAACGGTTGGAGCCATACTCGTTGGAGAGAATAGCCACCTCGTTGCTCACCTGCCGAGCGTCAGGGCACAGCCATGGAGTTAGTCTAGTCCCTTGTGTATTAGATATACAGTATACATACATATATGTCCTCCATTTGATAGACTCCAAAGTCAGTCTCTAAACGCTTCGCTCGACTAGAGACGGAAGACAATCTCCCAGGTTTTGTTGCTAAAACTGGGTGGAAAGTTTAAAAGAAAACGTGGCACGCAGAACCAATCAAAGCTTTTTAGAGTGGCCCTTGATATTAGGGTGGTTAAATGCAGAAGTCTTGTGTGATTGCAAACACTGTCGCACCAACATGTCTGTCTTGTCCTGGGTTAGACATTTTTAAAGTAAGACGCTGGAAATCTTTATTTCACCACTTGAAATAATGTCATCCATTTTCATCAATTTTCAATGTAAAAAAAATGCTCTCGCTGTGTGTTCTGCTAGGAGAATGGGGTGTAAGAATAATTTCCGGTTTGGCGTCATTTTCTGTAAAATGTAAGGGGGGTAGGTCTGTTGTGTGCCGTTCAAAAGTAACTTGCCTACAAAACAATTAGCCCATCGTTTTAGTAGGTGGCGAGAACTCCGGTCATCTGGTATTGCAAGACTATTTAATGTATGTCTCAAACAGAAAACACAGATCTCTGTGTGTGTGTGTGTGTGTGTGTGTGTGTGTGTCCGAGTTTGTGTGTGTCCATTCTTGAGGATTGTTCTCACCTGACCAGCTCCGACAAACACGACTCCAATCTTGTGGGTGTCATAGGGAGGCATCTGATCCAGCACCTTCACTGCACGATCGATCACCTAGCATAGACCAAATAACTTTTGGACAACACAATGGTACAAGTGTATGCGTAGCAGGCAGCAGCAGTTACACAGTACACACAGACATCTTCCAGGCAGGAGGCTGGAGGGAAACGACTGACCTGCGTCTTGGGCAGCAGCAGAGGTTTGTTGGCCTCATTGCCGAAGAATGGAGAGTGATACAGCTGGAGGAACACAAAGCTACAAGGAGAACGGTGGAGAGAAGCATATATGGCAATTAGGAAGGTTATACAAGGTAAGCGTGAATATATCTCTCAGTGTAAATATATACATCTCAGACAGGCCCAGGTGTGGGCAATACCTAGGGCTGAGTCCATAGGTCTTCTCTGCGTTGTTGGGCCCAGGGCGACTGTGGTACGAGTCCCTCTCGGTCCGCCTCTCTCTCCTGGAGGACGGAGCGGACACTGAGATGGTGTGGCCCCGCGGGCGGTGGCCTCCGCTGGGGGAAATGGGCCCTGGGTAGGCCTGTGCTGAAGGGAACTCCAGGCACATGCTTGGTGCCCCACTGTGAGGCCCAGACACACCATCACTACCCCCACCACCACCACCACCAACTTGGCCCTGACCTGTCGGTCCAGTCGTCTCCCCACCACCTCCTCCTCCTACTGCTACTAGTGCTGCTGCTGCTCCACCTCCTCCGGCTCCCTCCACCTTCTCCCTCTCCGCATATGGTGTTTGGGCCGGCGGGGGTTTTCCGTCTGAAGGAGCTCTGGGGCGGGCGGGATGGCTTATCGCCGACTCCATGGCGGCCTTGGAGAAGGCTTCGGGAAGGGTCTGCAGCTCAGGGGAGGAGCTGGACTTGTTGAGTCCCTGGCCCTGGGACTGGCTGTGGGACTGGAAGGGGAGCTCGGGGCCCTGGCTGCCAGGGGTGGAGGGGCCCTGGGTGGGCTGGTCGATTGGGATGGCTCCCTCACTCACCTCTTCCAGGGTGGACTTCTCATCATCCTGGCTCGATGTGGAAGAGGACTGGTAGAAGGATGGGGAGATTGACATTTGAGCACAACTGAAATCATTCATTCCGGTTGCAGAATTTTTTGTATGTTGCATGCATGCAAGTGCTTTCAGTAGGATATTATGAACCATTTCCAAATACTGCTGCACTTCGAAGTAGGCCACGCTAGCCCTATCGAAATACAAAACGCACTACCAAAGACTATACGAATATTTGATTGTACGCCCAGAGTCAGGGCTTGAATAAAAACAAACAGATGTGGGCCGCATAACAGTGTTTGTACACAAGTTGGAAAATGCAAGCTTTCATTCAAATCGTAGCATTGTAATAATGTCTCATCGGAAGAAAATCATGGAAATCTGGAACACAAAATTTGCATCCATCTTTAAAATTGGCATGGAATTTCAGGACAAAAAAAACATTAATACCACCACCACCACCACCACCACCTACCCTGCTGAGAGTGCGCGGGGGCGGGGTCTTGGTTAAGTTGGCCATAAAGATGGGTTCAGAGGTGGCCTCAAACTCTTCAGACGAGGCACGGGACGGGTGGTGGGCAGACCTCTCCTCCTCCACCACCACCACAGAGTCTACGACAGCAGCGAAGGTGTATTAGTTAAGCACTACGCATATAAACATGCAGGCACGCACACACACGCACATAAGCACACCGATGTGGGAGAACGATGGTTATTTCTCAGACACGCCATACTTCGGTATGAAAAAAACACCCACACATACATACATACATACATACATATACAACCAGAACTTCCACTTTTTTTATTCTACTCCAATAGGTTGAAGAACACATATGCCAAGTCAACATGAAACACAACCGGATGCATGAATACTGATTAGCCGCTGAACTATGCTACATCAGAAGAGCCTAGGTCCCCACCTACAAACAAACACTGAGCGGCCACACATAAAACAAGGACATCCGGTGAGTAGGGCAGGGCCAGGCAGCTTCCATCAAGGGCAGGCTTGTCTTGTATCAGAAGCTAATATCTACAGGCTCTTTTAAAACACATCATGCACAGGTTTAGTGGAAGAGTTGGTTGGTTGGAACAAAAGGTTAGCTCCCATGCTCTACCTAAATCCTTCACTGCCCAACAGGTCAACTTCAAGAAAATAGGAAGACAAATAAAGATCTACTTTGAGAACTCTTGTTGCTAGGCTGTCTCTGAACAACACGACCTGGGGCAAAAGTGTGAATTGTTAAATGCTAAGTACAGGGGCTATACCTCATGTCAGGAAATCACAGTAGGAGCAAAAGCAGGGTGAAGGAAAATCAAGACGAGGGTCCAAAAATAGACCCGGCTCATTCACGTTCATCAGATCTCATCATCTAAAGAGTCGTCTATCACAAAAGCTATGATTGGCTTCCATTCCATTGACTGAGCATCCCTCCTATAGCGGTTGCTAGTTCAAGACCCCCCCCCCCCCCCTCCTTTCATGTTAATACAACATTATGAGAAAACCAGAGAAGCAGTGAAACATTTTGCCATTTGTACAATTATGTAGCATGAGCCCCTACACAGTATTCGGATACATTTTGATATGCATCCGACACAATTAAAGTAGTTCGGATAACCTCTGGTTCTCCAGATTCTCTACAGAATAGTTTGAGGGGTATATTATACAATGAGGGCATCAAATTATTTTTTAGATTGTTACCCAGCTGCGATAGCTGCGTTGTACAAGTGACAAGATGACGTGATGTTTCCTCCGCTGCACCAGCAAGCCGGCTGGCGGAGGAGACCGGGGGTTTGGTTGGGGGGGGAGGGGAACGACGACACACGTGATGTAGATGGTACCTGCCCAGGAAATGCTCCTGTGCAACCTGCCGGGGGCTGGGGGTCCTCTGGGGGCAGAGCCCAGACCCAGATCCCAGAGAGAGTCACCCACTGCAGGCAAGGAGCCCAGGGAGAAGGTAGGCAGCATGGGTGGCGCCGTTTAAAAACACAACTCACCAGCAGCAAATCATAAGCACCGTGGTGGTGGTGGTGAAGATACAAAATAAAACAATCAGAGAAAGGAAAAGCAATAACCCCTCAAGAGCAAGAAAATCGCCTCGGCAACGTGCTGTGCACACGGTGATCAATATAAGGCAAGCTACGATGAAGACCATGTGCAGCATTGATTGTCCACATCAACTGACATGATGAGTACAATTAGCCACCGCATGTAGGGGGACAGTTTGAGAGGGCGAGTGCATCAGCCCCCACCTCAAACTCAATATACAATCAATATAACAGTATGGGTCAGGCCAGCACAAGAGCCCCCTGCATAACATTACATTCTGTAGTTGAGGATTTACGTAGTTCTAATCCTGCTCGAATAATAGACCTTTCCTTGGCTTTGTGGAAAGTGGTTGATATTTTTTTGTAAAGAAAATGCATGACACACGGGTAATGGACGTCATTTGTAACAAGATTACAATCGAACAAACACACAAACACACACACCCTTTCTTCACAGACAACCAGGATGACGCCACACGCGTCTCACCTGTGATGGAGCGCTGGATCAGGTGACCCTTCCCAGCACCGGCGCCGTACGTCTGCACCGGAGGCTCAGACCCTGGGGCCGCCGGAGCCCAAGCCTGGGGGGCCGGAGGAGGGGGGGCGGGGGCAGCCGTGCTGGCGGGGGCGCTGGCCGCCTGGCGGGGGGGCTCCTTCACGCCCTCCATGGCCATGAGGATGGTGGAGAGCTCCTGCAGCGGCATATTGCCCAGCTCCGAGGAGAAGGGGCTGGGGGGGTTCTCCAGACACATCAGCCAACTGGTGTTTCCTGCATGGGGTGCGCAGGACAGCCATCCGTCACACTTTAGCTCAGACGGCTGTTCGGCGCTGTCTGTGTTTTGGTTGGTCATTAAACCCTCTGCCGATCGATACCAATCTCCCCAAATGGCTCGTTAACGGGCAGTCACTGCTCTCTTTTTTTTCTCCATCTGACAGAACTCCAATGAATTCGTCTGACAAGGAACGGAGTTTGATTAGTTCCAGCTGGTGTTACTCGAAAACCGATCAATTTCCAACCAGGCTTAACAACAACATTTTCGCTGCCCCAGTGGCTCCATTATGTCTTATCATAGAAGTCAAGAAGGTCAAAACGCGTCAAACAAACTTAATATCCAAAAAGGTTCGCAAATTCGAAATACACAAATGCAAAAGCCACAACATGATAACGGGAGCATCAATGTTGACAATGAAACAAGAAAACTATTACAGACGGTGGACTATTATTATATACTCATACAGTATAGAATGTGGATAGCCTAAGCTTAAAAAAATAAGAATAATAAGAAATCTTTGAAACGATACCTTCACTTGTGCCAGGCTAATTGGCTTCATACAAGAATTTGACATTCTAGTCACACAAATTACAGAATGATGTTTCAGAAGAACTTTCCTCTTCTAAATATGTAGGCAGTAATAGTTCGCCGGCAATAATAGTCTGCCTGTTTCATTGTCAACAAACGTTGACGCTCACTTATGTTATTATGTAGCGGCTTTGCCTTTGTGTTGTGGCTTTTGCAGTTGCATCTTTTTCGAATTTGAAAAACATTGATGATATGCAGTTCGTTCAGCACGTCTCAGGCACCGTCTAGGAGCGCTGCGTGTTTTGCACTGCGTTTGGATTGAATGACCACTCACCCAACCAAACCCTGAGATGAAAACAAACTGAACGAGAGACTAATGCTGCACAGAGTCCTTAACACAACACCGGGGATGTTGTATACAATTACGATCAATGAACAGTTTGAAACGTTTGAAAGTCTTCACATACCCGACGGCCTCCGTATGAAGATCTCGGCCCAGCCCTGCGTGAGCATGGGGATGAACTCCGCCAGGCTGGGGTTGTCCTTGAGGGGCGAGGGAGTTGCGGGGGCGGGAGACGCTGCGGAGGCGGGGCCCAGGCTGTCCAGGGTGGGGGGGCCCGCAGCAGCGGAGGAGGAGGAGGAGAGAGGGGGGCCCAACTCACCCTCGGAGGGGGACACCAGAGGGCTGAGGCTCTGGGCGGGGCCGGCTCGCAGTGCATGGCCACCTGGAAGCCCAGGGGAGAAACATGGCCGTCATCATAATCAACATCATCCAGAGGGTTGTATGTCTGATTCGATAACCTTAGAATGGGTTGTGAAACTGGAGATGGCCTTGTAGGCTTGTACGTTTTTCCTCCGTTATTTTGTACATTGACTCATTAGCTCACATGGCTGAAATGATGTTAATGTTCCAAGAATAATTTTAGGTGAAAAGTCTTACGGTCTTACAAGTTGTTCATTTTTGGTCAAGTTGTTCATTTGTTTCTATCCACACCTCCATCACCCATATCATCCCTACCCCTACCCCCGACACTGGTCTTTACCGGACATGGAGCGGACTCGTATGCGTGTGGCTCGGTTCTGCTGCTGGCTGGACTGGGACTCCAGTTTGGCCGGAGCCTCCTTGGCCAGACGGGTGTGCAGCGACGGATCGGACCTACAGCGTTCAGGACAGAAGAGAAGACAGACAGAAATTACATAAAAGAATGTTTCATGTTGTTTCCTTCATCCTGTGTGTGTGTGTGTGTGTGTGTGTGTGTGTGTGTGTGTGTGTGTGTGTGTGTGTGTGTGTGTGTGTGTGTGTGTGTGTGTGTGTGTGTGTGTGTGTGTGTGTGTGTGTGTGTGTGTGTGTGTGTGTGCGTGCGTGCGTGCGTGTGTGTTGCCTGGTCATTTCTCCCCCGCCTCCCAGCCGCTCAGCCATGTCCAGACCAAGTAGGGCTTGAGTCCTGACACCTCCACTGGTGGTGATGGTAACCAGCTTGTTGCCGACCAGCCAAGTCATACTGCGGCCGCCGGCCAACAGGAACTCAGCGATCGGAGACCTGGGGAGGAGGAGGAGGGCCAAGTTGCTATTTAGTTTTTGTTTGATATTCTTTCTATTTGGCAGCGGCACGGAAATCAATGCCATTCAGTAAAAGTGGCATGGAGGGAAACCCTTGATCCCTACCTTTTGGGGAGGGCGGAGAAGTTGGAGAAGACATATCGAGCCATCATGTCCAGACAAGTCTCGGTGAGTTCCAGGTGGACCGTCTTCAGCCCCTCGTCTGCCTGGGTCACGGTGTTCTCGTCAGCGGAGCCCAGGCTGCTGGTGGTGTTGGAGGTCTGCATTCTGCCGGGGGCGCCAGAGAGGAGGCGTCAGTGAGGGCTTTAGAGGTGGTGGTGGTGGAAGGGGAGGATGAGAGTGATGCACACACTCTTAATCTAATGACAGCGTTGAAGTGTGCACACGCACACACGCACACACATACACACACACGCCATGCAAAGTTTTTCACAAAACACAAGGATGCAGGGGCTGATTCACACACTCCCACCACACTCAAAACAGTGCACAGTATGTGTGCACCGTTTTCCACAGAAACCTGCATATTGATTGAAATTATTTTGATTCTTTCCCAGCACAAATCAACAGCGCTGCTGGGGAATGATACGCATGAAGGCATTCCTGTGAAAATATAAAGTGAATCGGCGCAGAGGGGATTTGAGGCAGCTGCAGAGCTTATCGCTGCTCTTGATTGCTAACGTGGATGGAGACGGCGACTAAATCCACTCATCACCATGTGTGTTAATAGGAAATGAGTGTTTGGCCCAGTTGAGCATCAATATTTCCCTTGGTGCAAATCTCTTATTAGGATGCATCCAAGAGGCCACAGCACCTGTGTGTCTCTCCACAGCAACACATAACTTTATCATACACTGTAAGAATATAGGCAGGAGGGAGGCCATGTTCAGCTACATTAGGTGCAATCTTTCACCCGCACTTGGTGCCAGTGGCCATTAAAACAAATGGCATGGGAATAACAGTAACAATCCTTCTGCACTGCTTCGGTACAGAGTGACTGCTGAATACGATGAGGCCGTCCATCATGACCACAAGATGACCCCAGGCACTATTCTTAAACCAGGTTATTTAAATGGCCTGTAATCCCTAACATCAATATGGCAAGAAAGGCAGGTGTCCACAAAGCAACAAGTAGCTATTGCTTTAATATCAGGTAATGCCATAATGCTAATAAACAAAATCTGGGTGTGGTAAACTCTGATCTAATGTGAATTGGTGTCTTCCACTTCGCTTCATTATCAAGTATATAGTATAATTTAATATAACCAATTGTACCCACAATAAAAAAAAATACTTAGAATAAGAAACTAAACGATTACATCTGAAAATACTGACTGCAAATAAACTGCTTAACCTTAACTGCCCCCTAGTGAACAGGTGTGGTACAGCACTATATGCCAACCACAATCTCAAATAATGGATCCACAGTCATTTCATACATCACATAGCTATACACATACTGTGGTCGACTGTTTGCTGAGGTAGACAGCATTGTCTCTGGTTAAACTCATCCACATCAAAGCTCAACACCAGCACAGCCCGTCAGAGAAAATATCCACACAGAAGAGATTGTCATGATCGTGATGTAGGCTTGGTGATCATCAGGCTAACAAACAAAAAAAGCTACATAATAAGAAACTCAAGAAAGCAAGCAAGCGTAGCTACTGTGATTAGTGTGTGCGTGTCATTGCCCCAGCAAGCGGTAGTAAGCTCAGGAAGCGGAAACAGACCAGGTGTGGGTTTGGACGGGTCAGTTGAGTCAACCCATTCCCGCTGCCCACGCGAGTATCGCACCCAGAAAATGAAGAGGGTTTTGAAACGTGTGAATAAGTTCCGTTTGTTAGAACGAAGTGATCGGAAAATTGCATACGTATCTAAAAGTTAGTTTTCTAATACATAAACTCCATGCAAAAATGAAACGGCTAGTGAAATCAAACCAAAACCTCAAAACGTCAATAAGACAAAAACAAATGGCGACGAAACAAACCCTCCTCCGGCATGCACGGGCACAAAAAAACACAGCCAGAAAACCCCCATCCCCGGATGACCACGGCTCGACGTCACATCAAACATTCCATGGAGGAAGGCACAAGTGTCTGAGTTGCTGTTTTTCTTGTTGTTGTGGTTTTTTATTTAGTTTGTTGTTACCCATAATGCTCTTCTCTAACCTGCGGACCGCGTGCTCGGAGACGCTGATGCTGCGGGATCGGAACGCGTCCATGGCTGAGATGTCCCTCAGCTCTTTAACTGGCGAGCTGCTGCTATTGGCTACTGCCGCTGCCGCCCTCGCCACTTTGGCCGCCCGCAGACTGGATGGGTGATGCATACCGTGGCAACGGGCGTGTCGGGTTGTTGTGTGTGGGGGTTGAGTGAGGGGGAGGGGGGATGGGGTGGGGGCGGTCATCATGGAGGAATGGTTTTGGAAGGTGTGCGTTTGGATACGGGGGGAGTGTTGTATGCGGAGGTCAACGTGTATACCCAACCCCCGGTTACCATAACAGCCACACGACCGAGCGAACGTGATAAGCGAATGCACATCACGAAGGCAAGGAGGGGGGTAAGGGGGAGGGGGGGTAAAGGGGGGAGGGGGGGGAGCAAGGAACATGAGGGGGTCAAAGGGCAGAGTACACAGGGGGGGAGGGAAGGGGTCAGGAGGAAGGGATCCGGCGTGAAACGATCAACCCCCACAATGAGGCCAACAACGCAGATCCCAACAGCAGGGTTGGAGGGATCCCAATGACGTATTGAAAGAAAAACAAAAAGTTGAAAATTAACAGCAGCGAACACAATGATTCAGAGCACAGAAGAAGAAAGGTAGGAAAGAGGGTAAACATCAAAGCATAAAAACAGGACAAGCTACAGAAGAGGGGAAAAATAGCTTCTGCATTTTACAATACAAAACAATAAATTAACATTTGGTATTCAGGGGAGCGCTGAAAATATACTTTTCTGACACAGCAGGCACATGTCACAGGGTTAGACATGCTCATCTCCCCCAGACTGCTGCGGGAGAGGTGGGGTAGCAGTGATGGACTCAGCAAGGGTTTGAGGAACACATGAGGGTTACAACACAAACACTACATGGAAACACAAGCCTGGGTTCACCCTAAGCATTGGACCACAGCACGCAATATGGATTAATGAACCCTTCTGGAAATCATTTGTTCATTACATTGGCTCAATGTGAGCCTTGTGCCTGATCCCATCCATCATTTTGTATTGCATTAAAGTGACTTCAAAAGTTTGAGATCTGGCAGGCATGTGGTAATCCAAGGCAGTGGTAGGCTTTGAGAAAGTGGGGTATTGACAGGGGAGGTATTAAGAAAGTGGAAGCGACTACCACAAAAGGTATGGGTACAAGTATGGCATTAGTGCAGATTTCGATTTAATAAAGGGGATGGGGAAATCATAGAACATATGGGATAAAGATATGATGACACATCTCCTTCAGGACATCTCCGCACATACTGGAGAAAAGGAGCAGCCAGAATAGGCAGGTGGTAGGGGTCATCCAAGAAGAGGACTTCAGCCTTAGATGGAGGGACTTTTTGCAGCAAAGTCCATCGTGTTGGATTGGATTGGATTTAATTTTGCAGTCATGCCTCATAGTCGGAGGGTTTTAAATTTCCTCACTGTTTACCACAGGGAGATGTCTGGAATTAGTTAAATTGGAGTTTGTTTTTTTCCATTTTATTATATATGATTTATAAAAGCAATTGTTCCCTGTCAAGTTTTCTTGTATCAACAAGTGGGTTTGAGAGAATAGTTTTTTTCATTATAATGCCGTCTCTCCAGGATTCCATTCCAAAATAAGAGCGCATGATGTGTTGATTCTTCCATCTTCACACAATGTTTAACAATCCTGAAATCGCGGTCTTTAGTGTGACGATGAGTGGTTCTGAAACGCCAACAAATCTTGGCAAAACCTCTTTCAAATAAAAATGAACGAATGATTACATGGAAAACAATGTCCACCATGTCAACTGAAAAGACATCAAGCAAGCGTTGCGCCACAATACCAGTCATGCTGAGTCCCCCCTATTATGTTATCAATAATCCAAACAGTGCCAACATGGCCCACTGCTGTCTAACGCACCACCCACTGCTGTCTAAACCAGAGCGGTGGTGCCCCGGGCAGGTGTAGAGTGGACGGACAGACGGGTGGATGGATGTTTTACCTTTTGGGCCTTTCGTTGAGGCTGGTGCTACGAGCTCGGAATGAACTTTGCTCATGGCCGTCGTCAAACGGAAGCAGGGCGTTGGAGCGCAAACCCTGGGTAAAAGAGTTGGATGGCAAGGACAGGGAGATGCGATGGGGGAAGGCCTTAGGATGCATTCAAAAGCAAACACAAAACATAAGAAGATGCACGCTGTGGAGCACACACCTTGGTGATGTACTGAACAAAGTCCTTGCGGAAGGTCAGTCGGCAGCGGATAAACCACATGGCGATGACGTGGTGGGCGAGAGACACGATGTACTGGTTGAACCTTGGGGAAAGATGACGAGAAGATGAAATGCATTTCACTTTTCACTCACTGGTTTATAAGGGTCATTGGTCAATCGTGTATAGTTTCCATAATGGAGCATATACCGTTAATAATGACAACTTCAACTGTCTAGGTTTTTTGCATCTCCATTTTGACCCAATATTGACTCCATTATTTATTGTGTATAACGTTTCGTGTACCGTTTTGTTGTTTTTTTATCCCTAATTTTAAAACAAATATTTGAAATCCTTATTATAGTCATGTAAATCTGCTGTGATGCCTTAGCTCCCCGTCTGGGATTAATAAAGTACATCTGATCCGATCTTGGTGGCATCGCGTGCCTTTGCGCGTACAGAGCATGTACTCACTTGGAAGGGTTGGTGTAAGGCAACGAGATGGCAAACACACTGACGTACTGCTCTGCCACAAAGTTGGCGTACAGGTGGGGCAGGCGCACCAGAGCTGCAATACAAGACAAACACCAGCAAAACCAGAAACACTTAGACACGCTTAGGCAATCCCCATCCCCCAAGAAGTTAACCATTTCAAAAGGGTTTGACTTCGACACAAACTACAAAAGAGAAATGGGTCATATTCAATCTGTGACATCAGTGACGGAAAGTGATTGTTTTTGATGGTCTCACTGGAGAGGAACTCCAGCATGGGGGAAGCCATGGCGACGGTGGCCGAGATGTGGGTGAGCTTGACGATGAGAGCTGGGAGGAGCTTGATCATGATGTCGGGCATCTCCACGGTGCACATCGTCAGGGCAACCACACACTGCTTGGCACAGCGGTAGATGAGGCCTGTCTCTAAGCACTGGACCAGCTCTCTCTGCAAGGGGTGGGAGACACACGTGGCATGATTAACATGCAACCGGCTGTAAAGGCTCGGTCAACACATGTTGAGCTTTCAGCGTCCGCAGCGTTGTCCATGTATTCCTATTGAGCTGAGGATCGAAGCCCAACGTAGTTGACCCCACCCTGGGTGTAGTGGGCCGCTCTGATATTTCACCTTGCTGTGAAGGGCATCCAATAAGATGACTGCTTTGTTTGATGTTCAAAAACGACTTTCTTCCTTTTAAACATTTTAAAGCGGTGAATTCCCACCTGTTGGCTGGCTACATTCTGAATGCCTAACCTAGCGTCCCAACGCCATGCCGGCCCCTCATCTTAAAGAGCGCCACAGTTGCTCTCTGTGGGGCGGCGGTGTACCTGTCTGGGCTGCTCCAGGTAGTTGTGGTAGGACGTGATGGCTGTGAGCACCGGCACCACGGCCAGCTGAACGTCAGTACGGGAAAAGCCATCCGGGGTCTTCTTCAAACGCTCCGAGGTCAGACCTAGGGTCACCTATAGACACAGAGAGAGAAACACAGAGCTAGACACACAGAGTGGGGAAGGGGGGCATGAGCAGTCAGGCATTATACAGAAGTATGAATGGGCTTGTTTGGCACAGAGGACTACCATGGAGCAGAGGACGGAGCAGAGTTGGTCCAGGCTGCAGGGAGACGTCAGCAGCAGCACCTTATACTGGAGGGTGCGAGGCAGCTTTTCCAGAATCAGCTTCAGAACCTTCCAGTCAGTCTCCTGCAACGACACACAATGAAATGAACCGCCCTGTATTGAGCTGTTGACGACACAAATGTGTGTGTGTGTGTGTGTGTGTGTGTGTGTGTGTGTGTGTGTGTGTGTGTGTGTGTGTGTGTGTGTGTGTGTGTGTGTGTGTGTGTGTGTGTGTGTGTGTGTGTGTGTGTGTGTGTGTGTGTGTACCATCTTGAGAGCCTGCAGCAGGGCACTGAAGGCGGGGGCGTACGGCAAGAAGGCGGTGCGGATGGAGGAGAAGGAGGAGGAGGAGCAGGAAGAGGAGGAGGCCAAGGCTTGGTTGGGCGGAGCAGGTGTTCCAGCAGGAGGAGAGGTGGCGCCGGTCTGCTTCTTCTCCCCGCTACCACCGCGCTTCTCCGGCTCCCTGCGACAGCACAAAAACAACAGTTCTCACTCTACAGGCCCTGCAGACCACCGGCAAGGAGAGCTACATTACTGAACCAATAGTAATTTAGTTATATACTAATTTATTTGTATTATGTGGATGCCTTTCTCCTGTGGGAATCGAACCCCTTACCCTAACACTGTTAATGCCATGCTCTACCAGCTGAGCTACACAGAATCATTTAGTCATCAAGCGACGCAGTGACTTAAGACACGTGTGTGTGTGTGTGTGTGTGTGTGTGTGTGTGTGTGTGTGTGTGTGTGTGTGTGTGTGTGTGTGTGTGTGTGTGTGTGTGTGTGTGTGTGTGTGTGTGTGTGTGTGTGTGTCTTCACCCCATGTCACAGTAGCAGTAGGGGCTGAATCTCAGGGCGCCATCTTTGTTGGAGACGCCTAGGCGGTGGAGGGAATCCGCTCGCAGCATCAGGAAGAAGTCAAACACCTGCAGAGTGGGGGGAGTGAATACGGTTGAACAGGAGTGAAAGAGGAACCAAGGCGTACTATAAATACAAAGCAAGGACGGATTCCGAAATGATAGGTCGAGATACCTGGAGTCGGATGCTGGAAGCGACGGCGGAGCAGGCCTTGCTCTTGTAGTGCAGCTGCAGGTGGCTGATGAGGAGCTCATAAACTCGACTGGCATGGCTGGCGGGCAGGCTGTACAGTTTACTCTGCATGGGAGGGAGATGGGGGGGGGGGGGGGGGGGGAGACAAAAGCTCCATTCAAGGAAAGTGCTTTTAATGGGACAGTACGCCGTGGCTTTTCCTGTGAGGGTCCGTGTGGCTTCACCTGTAGGATCTCCAGAAGACCCAGTATGGCCGTCCTGATGTCCTCCATCGGAGACTCTGCCGTGGGGTCTCTCTCCAACACCTCCAGGGGCCCCAGAACCAGGGAACGACTGGCCACCTGAACGGAGAGGACAATGATATACATATTTTAAAGATAAAATGAGATAGTACTTTCTTAATCCCAAAAGGGAAATTCAGGTGTCACAGCAGAAAGTAAAGGACAAATATAGATTAGAAAATAGAAAGAATATGTATTGCCATTGTCTTCACTGCCCTTTAACAAGCTTAGTTTGTTGGATTACTCAGAATCTGAATTAAATTTATACTTGGTTTGTTTCTAATTAGACTGGTTGGGTTTCACGTGCAAATTTAAGCGGGTCAAATAAATGATGAGTGGCGCAAAGTGAAAGGATCAGATGGTGAGCTTGTGAAAGTGGCCTTAGTGTGTCTTACTGTCCAAACAATCATGAAGTAGAGAACACCACATGAGCGTTTTGTGAGTCAAGAGCGAGGTAAAATAGGGACTTTGCATTTTCATCATCATTATCATTCCATCCCTGTGTGTAAGTGGTGCTCACTCTCTCGATGATGTCCAGCAGGCTGGTGAAGTGGTGGGTGGTGCAGCCCTCGGCCAGGTCCACCAGCAGCTGGGTGGCCTGCTTCCTCACGGCCAGGTCACGGTCCTCCGCTATGCCACTGAGTTGGGGGATCACCACCGCCTCGATCAACTCCTCCTGGGGGAAACAAGTGGGTCGTATGTATTTTTGGGGTGATTTCATTATGTTGGCAGAAATTGTTACCGTTGTCGAAATCTTTCTCAGAGTGTAAGATGATAGAAGGGATTCCATTTTTTGCCTTGGCTGAGCTAAACGTTACAGAAAGGCGAAATGAGACGATGTAGGATGGTAAAACAAAGATAGACAAAGACAGAAAGGACAGAGAAAGCACTGTCTAGGAGAAGGGATAGTGTTATAAATGGAACCAGAGTCTGTGTTTGTCCACACCTCGTAGAGCTGCCGGTTGGTGCTGAGGACAAAGGAGAGGATGTGCAGCACTTTGATCCTTATCCCGCTGCGGCTCTCGTTCCTTCCAGACACACAGTGAGATAGACAGACGGAAGGACAGATAAGCAGAAAGGGAGAGGAACAGACAAGGGGAGGAACAAAACAACATTACAGCAAGGATCAGATTTGAAATGCAGTAGAGGCAACGGTTGGTTTAAGAGGCATCGGATAAGAGCGTGTGTGTGCATGTGTGTGTGCATGTGCATATGTGTATTGTGTGTCTGTGTGTGCGCATGAGCGTGTGTGCGCATGAGCGTGTGCGTGTGTGTGTACTTGCGCATGTGTGCATGTCCTACTTAAAAAACGTGTCCATGAGACGATGGAGGTTCTGAATCCAGCCGTCCTTAGCCGGTTCGATGGACTGAGCCCGGTAGGAGATGAGCGTCAGCACGGAAGAATCCTGGAAGTGAAAAACATCATTATTATTATCATCATTATTATACCCAGGGAGGGAAACGTTGACCTTATGAGGAACCAAAGGCCACTATGAGCTGTGGGAAACCCACGGGTCTCTTGTCGGCACATTTCTCCACCAGGCTGAAGAACTTCTCTGTAGAGCCGTGGTAGCCGTTCTGCTCGTACAGCTCCTCCACGGTGGTCAGCAGCTCATAGACGATGGACTTGAGCTCAGCGCTGCCTATGGTCTGGGCAGGGAGAACATACATCTTAACATTGGGTTATACTGTTGCCGTTATATACCAGCTTGGCCCCATTACCCATCATTTATTGTTGTGACTACCGCTATAATAGCGTTTACATTTACATTCTGCAGTTCATTTCCATTATCCATATTACATATATAATTTTACATATTTTGTATTTGTTTGTAATTTATTTTCTTTGTAAAACCTTTTTGGGGGTGAGGGCTTAAATGGGACCAATGAGATTCAGTCCAAGACTTGGTAGTTATTTAAGTGTACATGCCTGGATCTGCTGCAGCAGCCTCTCTATGATGCCAAGCAGGATGTCCCAGGTGACCACCTGCAGATCCTTGCCGTACTTCTTGATGAGTCTGGTGATGGACAGCACGATCTCATAGGACACCACCTCGTTGGCACTTGACATGGCCTGGTGCCCCACAGACACACAGGAGTTTAACATACTCAATCAACTCATTCGCATTGGATCATTCAACCAGTATTGGTAATTCTTGGTGATAAGTGTGTTAGATAATTTGGTGTGTGTGTATGTGTGTATATATTTATAAATATACATGTGTGTATGAGTGTGTGTGTTCATCGTTTACCTTGTAGAAAGAAGGCAGGACCAAGGTGGGTGTGTTTTTTAAGGCAGGAAGTCTGTGGGCGCCCCAGAGGGCCATTCCAACAAAAAACACTGCTCCTCTGAGCAGCGCGGCATCCTCTACATAGGCCCTGTAGAAGGCAAAAAAGGTTAGAAACCCCCCCCCACACACACACACACACACTAGGAATTGAAATCTGAAAGGAGATAGTAAACATTGGAATATGCTGAGTACACCACCTTTCCTCCATGATACGACACATGGTGTAGATGGCGCTGTGGCCCAGGTGAGTCCCCAAGACCTTCCTCATTAGCTGCAAAACAGAAGTGGACAGGTGAGAGGAATGGTAAGATTTACTATTCATTTGGATGCTTTTGTCAAGAGCAACTTAGAGTGATTTCAAATACAGGTCATTAAAGAGATAGACATCTTGCTCATGGATGCCTACAGATATGCTGTGGAGAGGTAAGCTGGGGATGAAACTCAGTACCTTTCCCCTGGGAGTGGAACCCCCTGACAACTACTACACTTTCCTGTCACAATGGCCTGTCACAAACCATTACAATAAATCAGGGGTGTCCAAACTACAGCCCGCAGCCCATTTTTAATTGGACCGTAGCAAATTCTAAAAATATAATGGCATATGGCCCACACATGAAATTCGTACTCGACTGTATTGTACTTCTTAGTTTTAACACTAGGGGGAGCTACTGTCTTGAACAAGACAGCCTCTCCACAAAACAAGAGCAGTCAAAGAAAAACTTTGCAACAAGTGACCCACAAATGGCAGAACCAAAAAACATGCTAAATAGCAAGTGAGTGCAGGAGATTTCAGACACGGTGGGAAAATGAATATTTCTTCATTGAGGTCAAGGGGAAGTGTGTTTGTTGGATTTGCTATGAAACAGTTGCAGTGATAAGACTATAATGTACAACGACACTATGAAACCAAGCATCCAAACTACACGTCCTACAATGGTGCTGAGAAAGAACAGAAAGTTAAGCAAATAGCAGCTAGCCTGCTAGCTCAACAACAGTATTTTTTCCATGCTAACAAAACACAAGAAAATGCCACAATAGCCAGTTAGGAGGTAGCTCAACTCATTGCCCAACACGGGAAACCTTTCTCAGATGGTGACTTCATAAAACAGTGCCTCACTAAAGTCGCAGGAATAATGTGCCCGGAGAAAATTCAGGAATTCAACAATGGGAGCCTGTCCAGAAACACAGTAGTGCGGCAAATCGAAGACTTGTCAGATAACCTAAAGCATCAAGTGTCAGATAAAGCTTGTGATTTTGATTTTTACTCGATTGCATGTGATGAGATCACAGATGCCACAGACACCGCACAGCTGTTAATTTGTTTGCAGGGAGTTGACGATAACTTTTGCATCACGGAGGAGCTGCTTGATCTTAGGAGTCTAAAAGGCACAACAACGGGTAAGGACATTTTTGAAGCTGTGTCAAATGCAATTGAAAAGATGGAACTTAAATGGGACAATCTGTGTGGAGTTACAACGGATGGGGCTCCAGCAATGACAGGTGAGCGCAAAGGAATGGCCTCTATGGTGTGCGCCAAGGTGCAAGAGAGTGGAGGCACAGCTGTTAAAATGCACTGTACCATCCACCAAGAAGCCCCCTGTACCAAGACAGTCCAGCTTGGCGATGTAATGAACACTGTTGTGAAAACTGTCAACATAATTCGAGCACGAGGGCTCTACCACAGACAATGCCAAGCTTTTCTATCAGAGGTTGATGCAGAATACAGGGACGTACTCTACCACTCTGATGTGCGCTGGCTAAGCCGCGGCAGCGTTTTCTTTTTCCCTGAGATCAGAAATCGACCAGTTTTTGAAAGAGAAGGACCGGCCTCTTCATGAGCTGAGTGACCCTCTATGGTTAGCAGAGCTGGCTTTTTTAGTTGATCTTACTAATCATCTTAACACACTGAACAAGAGCCTACAAGGCAAAGACCAGCTCGTGCCACAACTTTAAGCACACATGAAAGCGTTCTGTGTGAAGCTCCGTCTCTTTGAGACACAACTACGCAACTTCAATGTTGCGCACTTCCCCACGCGCTGTCCGAAATCAAATCTGCTTTTCCAAAGGCCAAGCTTTCTGCTGAAAGGGGGAAATACATGTCTGTGATCACATCTCTCATCACAGAATTCAGCCAGCGCTTCCAAGATTTTTCGGTCATTGAGAAAGAAATCAAAGCGTTCTCGACTCCCTTCCTGGTGGACGCAGCAGAAGTGGAGGAGAGACTGCAATTAGAACTTATTGAAATGCAGTGTGATAATTCTCTGGAGAATCAACATCAGCTTCTCTCCCTACACGACTTCTACCAGAGCTTGGAAAAAGACAAGTTTCCTCTGATGAGACGCCACGCAAAAAGAATGATGAGTCTGTTCAGCTCAACATACATATGTGAGCAAACATTTTCTGTGTTAACTCTGAACAAAAGCAGATTGAGAACCAAAATGACCGACAGCCATCTCTGTGGTGTCCTTCGCATCTCAACCACCAAACGTACTCCTGACTTGCCAGCCATCCTTCAGTCCAAAGCGCAGCATCACTGCTCCCACTGAGTGCAATGCTGCTCCCATTATAGGTGAGTTAAAAATATAATACACAGTAATCAGAATCAGAGTTGCTTTTATTACATCTTAACGTACAAGTACGCTAGAGTAAAATTCTTCGGCTTAGATCCTCAACAGTCAATCATCCTCAACAATCATGTGTTATTAAGCACAATTACTTAATTAATTCACTCAATTAAAGTTGATAATATTTTCTAACAAATTGTAGTTGGTGTGTTAACAAGCCCAATAACTTATTTACATAACAAGCCTAAAATATACCCATCCCCTTATGTTTCCCCCTTTATACAGGGCTGTGAAGGGGATCACCATCCTGACTAAGAAGCAATCTGAGGCTGTTTTAAGAATGAGCTGCCAACCCTAACAAAATAAATGAAAACCCATTAATGGAAAGCTGTGATTATTTTCTTTAAGCATATTCAACTATTAAGCATAATTTAACTACATTTGATTGATTTTGCTAACTGTTTAGTACACTATGCAAGGCGATATACCTCACCCCTACTGAGTGGCCCAGCCCTTCATATATTTTTTCCGTATGTGGCCCTCAGTGAAAACAGTTTGGACATCCCTGCACTAAATCTTGCTCAGTCTCTCCCTTACCTTCCAGCACGTTTCACAGAACTCTTTGACGTTGACTGTGCGACACAGTGTGATGATGAAGACCGTGAGGGAATCAGAGGGAAGGCAGTTGTAGCACACCACTGCATCAAGCACTTGCAGCGCCACCTAAAGACCAATACAGGAACATACACACAACATGACACAAACCAAAGACATGAGGCCAAGCTTGGTATTATGAAAGATGTAAATGCTTTAAAATACATTCTTCATGACATTGTGATGGTCAGTCTTTGACCACGGACTTATCTAGGCAAAAAAGACACCTACTTCAATATCAGTTGAAGATGTGGTTCTATTGCACAGCAGACAGATCTTTCTGCAAAAAATATTAAATAGATACGCTGATTACATTGGGTTGATAGAAATATGCTTATGTATTTGTATGTTTGTTGACTTACTGGACCATAATGGAGACATTCTGATCTAAGTAGCAGCTGTTGAACTTCACCAGGTTGACCAGGACATTGAGGAAGTCTGAAGTCAGACCATTGTCCATCCAGAGCAAGACAAAGCGAGCTGGCAGAGGAAAGACATAACATTTGTCCCAGGAGACAAGATCTGTTTTCGCACATCCCTTTCATAAACTTTATGAAAGGGAGGTGTGAAACAGATCTTGTGGGAATGAGGGAAAGGTATAAAACCTTTCCCTCAATTACAAAAATATTCTTCAGTGATGCCTTGAATGATTGATGCAAGCAAACTAACTAATTTGCACTGCTTGCTAAGGCAGCACTTTAGCTTGGACTAGCAGCAAAACTACTTTGATGTTTCTGTATTACCTATGTCCTCCTCGAGATACGTGATATCTTTTCCATTCTCCGTCAAGGCCTTGAAAACTTCTAACCGGTCTGCAAGCTCCTCATTGGGCGGCTGGTAGTCTCTGATCACCTTAAAGTAGTAGGCTCTCAGCGGCCCCAGCCTTTCACCCTGCGCACACACACACAGTAATGAAGCAAGTAAAGATATACTGTAAAAGTACTGTCTTTAGTGCTGTGTTTTGTTTGTGTTAGTGAGTATTGTGTTGATTTCCATTGGGTCTCCTCTGGTTCCCTATCTCCTAAGCTGCAATGGGCAGGCTAATTGTGAGACCTTAAATTTCCCTTGAGTGTAAAGGGTGTGTTGAAAGTAACAGAGTGTCAGTGTGTGTAGCTTAAGTCTGATGTATGCTATAAAGAGTCTCTTTTCCACCATCACCCCACCCCAGACAACCCTGATTAGGAAATGCCGATGCAGAGGATAAATGGATGGATGATCTGTATCTACATGCCTGTCCTTGGATGATGGCTCTAAGCAGCAGCAAGACGGCATGTCTGGCATCCGGAGGCTGCTCCGGTGTCAACATGTCCTCCACAGCCTTCCATACGGCCTCCACTGCATACTGGTGGAAAACACAAAAAGGTATATCAAAACAGCCTAAACTGTATGTAATCATCATACTATTCAATAACCACCGAGTCACTCACCTCCTCAAACTTCTTAGATTTGGCCAGATCGCACACATGGTGTATTACCTTGATGCGGTTCCCAATACCACATTCTGGATGCAGGTCCTGGTACAAAAGAGAAGAACGGGCTGGTAAAAGATGGAACACTCTACAGTGTTGTATATGTAGTAATCAGCTGCAGCAGGGGGGATGTGCACATATATCCATCACAAGGTTAACTCTGGTTGCAGTCACTTACCTTGAGGATGTCGTTGTTTATGATGAATTCTGAGGGTTTATTCTCATTTTGTTTGGTGGGAGGCCGTGGGGGTCCAATACCAAAGATTCCCTTCACTTTATCTTTTAGGCTCTCTTTACTTGGTTGTTTATTCATGGCCCCACCTGGCTGAGCAACGACAAAACAGACACAGAGAGATGGTAGGCACTGCCTTGCAGTCTTTGGTTATCTACCATAAATCAAAACTAATCTTGTCATTGTCACATATAAAACATTAACTTCTGCTTATGTTTCTGTGCAAAAACTTTAAAGCATGTGTTACAGTACAAGTATGCATATTCCAATATTTCTGCATGGTACCACAGAACCAATTCGACAATCGAGCCATTAGGGCAAGAAACCCGTCTAACGTTAACCTTTTAGATACTAACTTATGTCACAAGGAATTTAAGCAGTCATGTGGTGGAGGGCGAGAACAAGAACAGAATGAAAGACAACGGTTGCCCTGTTCCAGACGGCTCAACAACTACTACTAAGTTACTACAACGACTGCGTGCTTTAAAGGTAGATTCAAAACGGATTGAACAAACATAACGGTATATAAACATGTGAAAATGGTTTGGGTTTGGATCAACAGCACCCTAGCAATAACCGTTAGCAAGCCATCACTAGCATTCTTCTAGCAGTCAAAGCTTGGTTCAAATGCACGCATTTCATATTAGGTAAGTTGATTTCTGTTTGCATATGTAATATGTGTTGACATTCGCGTTATACCAAACTAGCAAGCTATCTACTAATGTGCTGTAGTATATTGTCCATGTATTATTTACCAGTTGAAGCTCAGTCCTCCACTCTCCAACCGGATGACATACTAATGAACTGACAGGGGTACTTCCTACAATAACACATTTGTTGCAGTCGTTTCTGGGAAGTGTAGTTCTAACCAAGAACTACGTAGAACTCAAAGGGTTGCTACATAGATTTGGATTTGATGTCGTGTATACATCGATGTTTTTTTTACCATCTTCGCGAGTTACATTCAGCTGTAAATAATGGTTGGCTTATGGGCTAACAATCCAGTGTCGGTTGATAGGGTTCCTTTCATGCAATGAGCATGGTACGTTAGGCATAGCATAAAGACTGAAGACGGTGTCATTTGTGTCCCGTGGTTATGGCGTCACCCTGGTTGTAAAGATCGTAATCACATTGCTAAGATAATCAAACAAACTTCTTGGTGCAGTACTGCATGCTGCGAAGTGGATTCCGAACTGAAGTAACCTGTTGCTTCGCCATGACATCTCCTTATTTTGTCCACAGCTCTATTTTGACTCGAAGTGTAAATCAAAGAACACAACTGTCTGCTTTTGGGTCTAAACTAAAAAATGAGCATATAAATATAGGCACGTGTCCTCCTGTCGGACTGAAAGAGGAAAAAGAGGAAACGACCATCTGTGAATGTAACTACTCCTTTATTAAGTGGTCATGTAATTTCGTGTTTGTTTGTTTTTTGCTTGGCTGTTTAATACATAAAACATGAAAGGCCAATGTATGCAGTTCGTGTATAACGTAGTATGACATACTGGTTATTTGTGTTGTTTTCTTTTGCCAGACATCCACAAATAGCCTATTGATCCTAGTCTGTGATATGCACATTCAAGAGTGTCCTTGACTGACTAGAATGGGAAACATGTTGGCAAAAGATTATTCTGTCGCCCACAACCATAATCTCCAAATAGCCTCCCTTTTAACATAAACTTGTATTGATGATACAGATGATGGCCCCACACCTCATCCTCACATCGTCGCACAACCAAAAACAGAGACGCACCCCCCACCCCTGGCCTCCAGCAGTCGCAGACGGAGACAATTAAAGGTTGAGTACGAAGAGAGCGATGAGGAACCACTGTTAAAGACAGAGCGCTGGGAGCCTCCTGATTGGAGGATCCAACTGGCCCACATTCGTGAGATGAGGAGCAACCGTGATGCACCTGTAGATAAAATGGGGGCGGAGAAATGTTACGAAGCAGGGGCACCAGCACCAGTAAGACCAATACTTTATATACTTCTTAATATCCACCACACACACACATAGTTTTAACATCAATAGACTGCATCTGTTCATCTATGGCTCTGCCCGTCATCTCAAAGCCCCAGTGATCGTATGAGCATGGATGTATGTATCAGGTGGTACCGAATGGGGTCCTGACCCCAAGGTTGGGAAATGTTGCTCATTACACACACACATGCACACATGCACACATGCACACACACACACACACACACACACACACACACACATACTGTTTTACATCATCTCACGGCCAGACATGAACCATCTTGCCCTCTTGTCATGGATTATTCTCTCCTTCTTCTTCTTCCTGTGTGTGTGTGTGTGTGCCCGCGTGCATGTGCACTGGTGATTTCCAGGTGAGGCGTTTCCAGGTGCTGGTGTCTCTGATGCTGTCCAGTCAGACCAAGGATCAGGTGACTGCGGCCGCCATGCACCGGCTCCGAGCGCGGGGCTGCACCGTAGAAAACATCCTGAACACCGATGAGGAAACCCTGGGGAAGCTCATCTACCCTGTGGGCTTCTGGAGGGTAACGCCGTCAGGGTTCTAAGCTGACGTTTCCGCAAAGTCTAAAATGTTAGGGGCACACAAGGAAATATAGGGACACACAAAGACGTGTGTGCGTGATAATGAATGGATCGGCTTTTCGCTCATCACTGAAGCATCGTATCCCTCTAGTCACAGTGGAGAAAATAAGAAATGAAAATAATAATAATATATAAATGACTAATTGAAATTATTATTTGTTATTCAAATATCAAATTGTATTTCACATTTGTGGGGGTCGTTTCTTTGTCATTGTAAGCAAAGCTCTATTTTTTGTTGCATGTGCAAGAAAAACTGACTAAGCGTAGAGCCCTGAACACAGTCGTTTTTATTCTTTACTTGATTCATTATTTCCCCCACTCTTCTTTTCACTTTCTCATTTTGTACTGAAACCCTCCTGTTGCTCCATCAAACTTTATGCCTCTCTACATGGTACACCCAGACCAAGGTGAAGTACTTGAAGAAGACCTCGCTCATGCTACAGCAGGAGTTTGACGGGGACATTCCAGACAATGTGGAGGGTCTGGTACGGCTACCAGGGGTTGGCCCCAAGATGGCCCACCTAGCCATGGACATAGCCTGGGACCAGGTGTCAGGCATAGGTAACTCCAGTCAAGACAAACATGAGCAGAGAGACAGAATGTATCAAAACGAAATTAATAAAACCAAATAATTAATTAAACGTGGCAAAGTAGACTACTTTTTATAGTCGGGATGATTTGACTCAGTTCACAGCTTAGTGATGGACTCTTGCAGTTTAGCAGGTAAGGTTAAGTGTACATTTTTCCTAATTGTGTGTCTGCATGTATGTCTGTGTATGTGTGTAGGTGTGGACACACATGTTCACCGTATCTCCAACAGGCTGGGGTGGCTGAAGAAATCAACAAAGACCCCAGAGGGGACGCGCAAGGCCCTGGAGGACTGGTTACCTAGGTGACTAAATCAAATCACATATGGCTTTTCCATATTTGTTGTCATCTTATTATTCAACGTATAATTATTATTATTCTGCAGCCTGATTTTCCAAGCAAATCTCCAAGAATGCACCCTCTTGACGTTATGTTATCAGAAACAACTTTGTTGTACCAAAGTGATATAATTCAAATTCAATTATTGCTTTACTATGGCTTTCCTACTTGCTCTACACTCTTGGCTCGACAGCTAACTGGTGTATAAACTGTTACCACCCCATTCAGGGAGCTGTGGAGTGAGATAAACTGGCTGCTGGTGGGCTTCGGCCAGCAGATGTGTCTACCAGTCAACCCTCTCTGCTCCAAATGTCTGAACCAGCACTGCTGCCCCTCTGCCCACAAAACCTCCCCAGCCAAAAGGACCAAAGCTGGGCCAACGCACTCCCCTAACCCGCTTTCACCAACCAGCTCCAGGATGAAGATTGAGACTGAACATGAAAAGGAGGTTGTGAGGAAACTGACACCACTTTCATCCTCTACTCAACTCAGGAGGCAGAGAAGGAGAAATGTCCTCTAATATGAGCTAACATGATTGTAACACAAGCGTAGGCCTTTGTTAGGGCATCGTAAACTGAAGAGAGATTATATTATATATATATATATGTTGACATGTTAAATGTTTACCTTTAACTCTTTACCTCATGTTCTGATTACTGTGCTTAGTGTCATCGCTGTTATTTGATAATAACATGATGTTTTCTATTTAGTGTACTTTAAAAGATTCATTATATTTTTTTGTTTCGAATTTTCAACAAATAAATGGTTTTGTACTCACGCTTTTTAGGCTTGATTTAAAAAGTTCCCTTTTACACAACAATTACTCAACAAAATGCAACATAATTGGTGTTTCAATAACATCCGAGTTAAGCCTACTTAATGGACGACAAGTTGAACAACAAAGTACTTACAACTGACTTTAAACTCAAAATAACTTGAATTTTGTTTTAAGGGTACATATTTTGATTCTAAAACCTTTTTCACCTCAGATAAACAGGGCTTTCCTTGTGCACGGGCTAAAATAAGGTGTTAAATAATGACAAATGAAACTGGATGTTTGTCGTCACATATGTATTTTTGCTTCGGCATTTTTATGTGGATCAACACGACCTAAGGATCGTACCCCGTAAACTCAGAGAGGATCCTGAAATGTAGACTTATCCCGGTCTACCGCAACGCAATGTCCGGTCTCTTGTACGTCTGTGTAGGGCAGTTAACGGCCTCCGGAACGAGAAGATGACAAGGTGAATACATATGGAGTTTTGACGAAGAATTTGACAAGGCAATGTCCGAAACAATGTAACGGAAACGGATATCCCTCTATTGAAAGCCCCGCCCTCTTTCATCTCTTACCGATAAACCCATTTAACCACAAGTCCCGCCCTCTCGTGCCAATAACGCTTTTTTGGAGCATCTCTTTCCAGGCGTTACTCCATGAGATGAGAACGCCTGG
Organism: Lota lota; assembly: GCA_026745465.1. NCBI lineage: Eukaryota > Metazoa > Chordata > Actinopteri > Gadiformes > Lotidae > Lota > Lota lota. The sequence continues at coordinate 3,442,852 of JACYXH010000572.1, forward strand.
GAACTCTGTTGGTAACGAGTTTTTTTTCCCCGTGTCGCCGCGCTGGCCAGGCAACGGAGAACACGCCCATCTGACGAAGAGAGGCTGCTTTCCGATCTTTGATCACTTGGATAAATCCTCTGATAATCAAGTTAAGCTGTCTGGTACCACTTGGCTACTATTTTATCTCCCAACTTTTTACATTCATTCTGGCAGTAAATCACCTAATCCTGTTTTTTTCTTTAACGGATTTAACACTTTTTAAGTGAATTAAACCATAACCTTGACTTTTTATTCCCTCGTTTTTTGTCTTCTTTTTGAAACACCTGTCGGCATTATGGAATACAAAGATTACCTTTTTGTTACAAATATCTGAAGCCCCTCACAACATATGCATTAAGATTTTAAATTAATTAAAAAAAGGGGACACGAATAGCCTATTTCTTTCTACAGTTAGACACTTTGGAATGGGGAGCGAGCTGAGACCTCGCCTTTGTTTCCTCACTAAGGGGAAACAAGGCTATGGGTTTCACCTGCACGGCGAACGGAACAGAGGTGGCCAACTGATAAGGAAAATTGAGCCCGGTTCGTGTGCAGAACTTTCGGGATTGCGACCGGGCGACCGAGTGGTAGAGGTGAACGGAGAGAACGTGGAGCAGGAGACCCATCACCAGGTAAGGGTTCACCAGTTGCTATTAAAGACGTGTACAGGCGAGAGGGGCATCAGGTTACTGTGAGAGACAATCACGCTAAGACTAGTTGGACAACTTTTCTCTAATCCCAAGGGGCCATGAAGTGGGTCGGTCTGTGTCTTGAGTTATGTGTGTGTGTGTGTGTGTGTGTGTGTGTGTGTGTGTGTGTGTGTGTGTGTGTGTGTGTGTGTTAAAGGCCAGATTCTGTTTTGTTATAACTGCATTAAAAAACAACAGACTGTAGTCCTTTAACATGCTTTGTATCGTTTATTCTGTTGCATTCCTCCCACCCCCCACCCTGTCTCTCTCTTTCTCAGGTGGTGGATCGTATTCGGGAAGTTGAACACAGGACCAGGCTGTTGGTGATTGACAGCGAAACAGATGAATATCTGCGTAGCCACAACTTGCCCTGCACAGAGGACCTGGCCGTGGAGATGGGCACCTTCTCACCCAGATCGACCCCTTCTACCTCTCCCCTCCGCAGGCCAAACGGACCCATCTCCCCGAAAGAGCTCCTCAAACACTGGGCAAAACCATCAGAGGTGACCAATTCGCCCACAGACTCTTTCACAGACAGCTCTCCCCTCCAGTCCATTAGGACCAACCGAGCCTCCGTCACCTCCTTTTCTGTGACAGACGCAGAGGTAAGCACGGTGTAATGGAATGTGTACTCATAAAACCTAGAGTCTGGTTCATGCATCCATCCAAGCATGGTTATAGTACCTATATTCAGTCATTGCCTTGCTCTCCTATGAGAGCCAAAGAAATGACAAAATGCAATTGGAATGAAATGTAAACAGCTCTATATTAACTTAACACAGAGTTAAACTTTTCAGTGTGTGACAACAACAGTATGATCTTGTATCTTCCACCAAATCCTATCAATGTGTTATGCATCGTTGCATCTGGAAAAAAAGATTTTTTCTGTAGAGTACATATCCTCAAAACCATCTATTTCAATACACAGGCCACTCCCTTGCTACTTAGATACAAAGAGATGTGGGGCACTTATGTTACATAAACCATGGCATCACATACGTCATGCAGCAGGTTTTCTTGTAGCGATACGTATCCGAGTATTGAATCACAACCACTTTCTGGGTTTTTTCCAAGCACAATGGCATTTCCCCTCGTAATATGTAATGGTAAACTTTGAAGCATCTAAAATGGTGTGAACATTCACAGAGAGTCCATTTTCTAACTCTCTGTATTTTTTCTTTCCTTGCGTCAGCAGTTCCAGACTACTATCTGATCTGAACCCTGTTTCTGTTTGAAATTCAAAATGAATGCTGTGAGAAATACCAAATATAAATGAATATTTATATTACTATTTAGAGTAGTGGTTGATAATCAGAAACTTTGCTGCGGGCTAATAGTTGCAGCAAATCGTTGTCTTAAAGCTCTTTTGCAACCACGCACATCCACATGATCAGACACACACACACACACACACACACACACATGCATACACACATTTAATCAAACAGACAGACTTTTTGATTGCACACACCTGTTAGTTCACAGATCACAGCACTGGAAAGCAAGGTCCGAGGCAATCTTAAAATAGTTATTAGTGTACTTCCACCCACACACACACACACACACACACACACACACACACACACACACACACACACACACACACACACACACACACACACACACACACACACACACACACACACCATTACTGCAAGCGCAGTATTGGAGGAATACATTGGTTCCACTGAAAACAACAAGAAACACTCAATAATTGAACACCTTGTGTTACTTTGGAAGAGAAGGGGAGAGGACTTTGTTTGAAGTGCAAACACAAAGTGATAGGCTTAGGTCAAGCAGGCATCTGTTTAGTGGAGCTCAGCGTAAATACAGGCTGACGCAAGCTATACACAGCTCTCTATCCATCTCGGCCAGAGGATGACTATCAAGTACAAAATGAGACATCGTCGACAAGGAACGCTGAAATGAACTGTTTGTAGTTTATTAGTGCCCCATAAAGTGCAGGCATAGAACAGTGGTGCTCAAGGACAGATCGAACAAGCTTAATACCGTAATGTCATCAGTGAACAGCGTCAACTACACTTGTAAAACTGGTTCTTATAAAAAGAAAAAGGTTCTTATATTTGTTGTTGTTGTTACTGGTAGTGTAGACAGTTCACAGTTTGTTGTTCTTATCATGGTACCCACACAATACAAAAAACTCTTTCACCCAATACACACACACAAGCACACAGGATACACTATATCGACATAAAATTGATAGACATAGAGTTCTGTGGTCTAACTGCCTACCATTTTAAACAGTGATATTCCCAAAAGTGCGGTTATATTAAGTTTTCTCTAACCACAAAGAGTCGTCGTCATAGTCATCATCATCACAGACTGATTCTTTTCTTCTTCCACTCCATTACAGTTGCCGTCGGAGTGTTCCTCGCCGACCCCACCGGATGCCGCCGCGGCAGAGGAGGCGGAGCTGGTGCCGCGCATGTGTCACCTGACGAAGCAGGGGGAGGAGCCTGGCTACGGCTTCAATCTCCACAGTGACAAGACGCGGCGGGGGCAGTTCATAGGGTCCGTGGACCCCGGCTCCGCCGCTGAGAGGGCCAACATCAGGAAGGGAGACCGGCTGGTGCAGGTACAACTGGGAGGGACCCGAGGGGAGGGGGGGGGGGGGGGGGGGGGGGGGGGGGGGGGGGGGGGGGGGGGGGGGGGGGGGGGGGGGGGGGATTAATGACAGAGGAAATGTGAGGCATCAAACAATGTGAACATCTGAAAATTAAAAGTGTCACAGCCGAACAGACAGTTAACAAGTGTGCCTGCCAATGTGTTGATGTTGGATCAGATTATCTGGACACTGGAGAGGCATGGTGAAGGAGATGAAGTAGAGGAGGAGGAGGAAAGACAGCCCTGCGTGATCTTGAACAGGGGGATTAGGCTCAAGAAGGTTCCTCTGTGTGTGTGTGTGTGTGTGTGTGTGTGTGTGTGTGTGTGTGTGTGTGTGTGTGTGTGTGTGTGTGTGTGTGTGTGTGTGTGTGTGTGTGTGTAACATGCAAGCTGGACAATGGAGAAACCAGTATTGCGTAACGTAATTGATGGGAGGTTAATTCCATTAGGGATGTAGAGGAAGATCGCAGAGGGTCAGAACAGAAAGAGGTAGACACTAATGCAAAGTGATTTGCTGCCTAATAAGCAACAGGCTCTTATTTGTCTGGTCTGAGCCAATAGAATAGTTACCTCAACTACGGGTCATGTTGTGTCAACCACCCAGCTTGTCCTTATTACTGTACTGCCATTCCCAATTCCCACCCTCATTGTATGTGTCCCGGTTCCCCCACCTTTGTCACAGGTAAACGGGGTAAATATCGATGGGCTACGACACTCGGAGGTGGTGGCGCTGATACAAAAAGGAGGGAAGGAGACGCGCCTTCTAGTGGTCGACCTGGACACTGATGAGTTCTTGCTGAGACTTGGGGTTGTACCCAGCAGCAGCCACCTTGAGGGTAAAAAATGTTTTACTGAAATGAAATAAGGTCGAGACACAAAATTCAGCAACATAAAAGACAAAGAGCAGAACGAAAGCAAAGTGATAAGAATAAGAGACTTGAATCGTCAAACATAAAAATTAAAAGATTTTTCATAGCGAGTTTTACAAACATTTATGAAACCTGCACATATTAATTTTCTCTGACAGAAGTCTCTATGGATGAGCCAATCAGAGAGAGCCCTTTACTCCTCTCTCCAACTGCTGTCCTCCCCAAAGCGGGCACACCAATCAAAACGTTGACCGACTCACCAATCAAAAACAGCTCACCGAAATCCCAGACCAATGGGAGCTCGACGTCCCAGTCCTCCAGGAGCTCCACCACCCAGTCTGAGCTAAGCAGCTCAGATATGAGCATTCAGGTGAGGCTGGACGAGTGGCTCTTCAACCTTTGATGTCCTCTGATTGATGCACTATACATGAAAAATATATATGTGTGTGTGTGTGTGTGTGTGTCTCAGGTCCCTGATGAGGATGAGAAAGAGATGCTGGACCCATTCTTGGAGTTTGGCTTGCGACTAAGTCCCACTGCAGCAGAAGCCAAAGAGAAGGCCTTCGCAAAACGTAACAAGAAGAGAGCACCCCCAATGGACTGGAATAGGAAATACGAGATCTTCAGCAATTTCTGAGAGAAATTAGAACAGAAATGTGAAGTGATGTGAGGATTGTCAAGAGCGTACCACAATCATATACTGTGTTGTCAGCCTCTGTGTTTCTGCTCCACAGCACTCTACTGATCCACAGCAGTACCTTGTGACACTGAATTGAAAATCCACCATTGTGCAACAAGGAGAACGCGAAACAATGAGAAGAGTGGTTGGTGTAACTTTACTTAAGGTCTACTCTATATAACCAATGTCATAGTTATATTAATGTAATATGCCGATCTCTTCCTTTAGATAGAGAATAATGGAATCAAGAAGAGGGCAGAATAGTGGCAAGGGCCCTCAGTCATCATTGTTGCGTACGAATAAATCTGTGCGTAAACCATGCGTACGCATAAGTCCCACAAAAGGTGGGATTTATCTATTTTTTTTTGCTTGAACATTTCTGTACATTGGAAGTATATTTATGCACAGGCTCTGACCATGCGTACGCACAATAAGCGGTACAGTGAATAGGAAAATGACCTGTAGAAAATGCAAACCTGAACAGTTAATGCTTTTGACCAACTTCTACAAATGCAATTTCACCCAGGAAGTAACATTATTTTTAATGATACAATTTGTGGTCCTATGCCAAAAGTAGGCCTATACTGTAATTGTATAAAATGGGATCAATAATTAGACTCTGCTGCGTATTACTAATTTAAGTCATGTCATGAAATTGTATAGAACTTATGGCATCTGTAGGAGGTGCGCACGTAAAATGGCAGATCTAGCGTTGTTAGAGGATGGGGGGGGGGGGGGGGGGGGGGGGGGGGGGGGGGGGGGGGCTGCGGGGAGAGGGGCCAAAGGGAGCGTATTTTCAGACAACGCCAAAAGTGTACCAAGAATTGTCCTCCCCATCTTGATTACACTTTTGTCGCAACAATTATCTCACTCTGTGATAAATGTATTTTTATTTATTCATTGGTTTCTTTTGGATTCTTTGGATTTCCCCGTTCACTGTTCCATTAGGCCTACATAAACAATTACATCGTCTATTTACTTTTTGTCATATTCATTCGCACATTACCTGTTGCGTTAAATGAGCTAAGCCGTGAACAAGAATGAGGATTCAGAATTAACTGTATTTATCCAGGGAAATTGTGCACCAGTGTGCGCACGACAAGAATAAAAACGATTGATTAAGCCCAACATTCTAAATGTCATGTGTTCGATAGGATTTAGAACTTTTCCTACGAACTCTTGATAAATGAGGACCCAGGGTGTTTCCCAGACGAAAGGCACTGGGTTATATCCCCAATGTCCTGAAGCAATCCTACAGCAAGATGAATAACCACAACCTGCTCCTTCATGGCATGTACGTGACTCGATGTAATAAGTAGCACCCTTAACTGAAGACAGTAACTGTATACCAGAAGTGTCATGTGGTAGTGATCATCAACATTTCAAGTTCAGTTATATTTAACAAGCTTCCACACAGTCCTTATGTCCTATATGTGCTGAACAAGAATAAGAATGACGTTGTCCTCTTAGTGATAGGTTTACCAGTGAAGTGGACAATTTTCACACACACACACACACACACACACACACACACACACACACACACACACACACACACACACACACACACACACACACACACACACACACACACACACACACACACACACACACACACACACACTCCTAAGTTCTCTGTCCTAACTGATATGTTCCTATTTGCTAAGAAAAGGGATAGCAACCGGGGATGGATTGTTATGTCTTCTTCTACCCTTCCTAAAGAACCAACCAGGACAAATCAGAAGATATTTGTGACAAGGATGAGGATGGAAGCCCACTTCTCATCCTTTATTTCCAATGTCAGACGGATAACCACTGCAACAAACACTTGCTAGCCTCATCCCCTTGTGCGCACACACACCACGCGTTTGTTTTGTATACCCACAATTGTTTTCTACTATTAGCATTTTCATTTAAACCAACCAATCACCTTATACTATTTAGCCATTGTACATAGACGCATAAGAAAATATAGTTTAATACACCCAAATAATTTTATTTTCATTTAGCATTCGCACAGGCATGATTGGCCCACAGAAAGTCATTTTGCCACAGGGCAAAAGTGATCATGCAAAAAACAAATCCCTCTCTTCCCACATCCCTGTAGCTTTACCCTCCCTACACTCAGAAGACAGTCTAAAAAACCAAAACGAAGAACATTCTTCATACAGAGCGATCTAAGAAAAGGTTGAGCGAGAAGTAAATTGGGATTATAGATTGTATTTATCTTCATTTGATTTACTCATCATATCAAGGATCACAGTTTTGGTCAAATCAGATTACATTTGTTACGTGTCCAAACGTCTAAAGTATTAACCAGCAAATCACCGCAAGTCAATTATTAAAATATATCTATGTATAAATCCCTGTAGACGAGTTATAGCTAAAAATCTTATTCATAAGTGAATTGAACAAAAATATTAAATCAAGCCTCCTAACATTATATAGACTACTGATGAATGTTGATACAGCCAGGAGCTCTAACAAAATAGCAGCTGTTTATGTATTGAATGTCGGTTTTCTAGTTGCTGTTGCTCTTTGGCAGTGCTCTAGCGCTTCTCGTGTACTAGTTGAGGTGCTGTGTTGGCGTGTAAAGGGTGAAATCATAGGACTATAAAATATACACCAAGAGTTTGCATATGCAGACACACACACACACACACTCAGATTGTGACAACAGCGCATGCACACAAAGTAGAAGGGCAAAATGAGCCCTTTCCAAATAAATGTGCACTGTGCATGTTAGATGTACACAATCCAACTATAAAAGATAATATAAAACATGCTCATTGGCATTAGGTACTCATGCACACTTACACACATGCAATTTCTCACAGGGAAATTGACATACGCACACTCACTCACACACACTAGCAATATGGCAAGGTTAGTCATTGTAAAAGTGCGGATTAGTCGCAGTTTCACAAGTTGTTTTTATTTGCCATTAAGTATCGGGATAATTCTGCCAGTCAAAGACACGTAATTTCACAGCAACACAGTATGACAAACACTAGACATTAGGGTCAACACATTTTTTATGGGTGAGGTTAAAAAAAATAATAGTCCATACAAAAAATAAAAAAGTGCAAAACAACAGTTACTGAAAATAGCATTAATTCAAATATTCTTTTTTGTGTTAATTGTGCGATTTTACGTTCACTACGGAAACAAAAAATCATCAGCAGCAGCAAAGGAAAAAAAAATTATGGACCATTTTAAAACGTTAGAAAGATTGCAATGACATTGCCAATCACTGTTCACTTAAGATATCAATATGAAATCCAATGGATATCGTTACAAATGTAGACGCAGACACGCACACGCACACACACACACACACACACACACACACACTTGGTCACAGTTAACAGGTGCAAAAGGACGTAGCGATGGGAGACAAGTTTTAGCGCTGTACCATAATCAAAAACAATACATACTTCACACACCGTTAACACAGAATGTCAAAGTAAGAATATACAAAATAACAGCACATGCACACACGCACAAACACACACGCACTCACATTTACACACAAATAAACCTTAAGTAAACAACCAAAGGGTGGTGGATTCTGAAGTGGTATAAATAGATTCCTGCGCTCCAGGTTGGTCAAACGAATGGATAGCCCTAATCCTCCCTGCCCAGAGGAAGGAGTGCTCTGAAGCCAAACGGACAGGAAATCTGGAGGGGGGGGTGGGTGGGGTGCGTTATGTGGGAGATAAAACATGGCCACTTTGTGAAGCGGCGCAGTAGCATAACTTTACAGGAGTCACGGATGCAGTTAGCGAGAATACCTAACAGTGAACTTGAGTTGAGTGAGGACAGATGGAAAATGGTGAATCCAGCCCCCCCCCCCCCCCCCCCCCCCCCCCCCCCCCCCCCCCCCCCCCCCCCCCCCCCCACCCCACCCCCAGAATAGAACGATGACACCCAGAGGTGAACAGAGCTAAGACACCCGTCTGTCTGTCCCTAAACTACTTGCTGTTGGTCTAAAAATAGTCACTAAATAACACCGCCACCCAGTCACCTCCATGTACTGCATGTGAAAGTGTATGCATCTGTGTGTGTGTGAGTCTGTCAGTTTATCTAGTTTTATTGTCCCGTAAAAAAAAAAACATTAAACAGTCCCCCTCTCACAAGGTAACTGACCTTTTTATATCTTCCTTTCCCTGTCCTGTTTTTCATTTCCCTCCCTCGCTTGCTTTCCCTCGACTTTGCTATACCTGTCTTTCCCTGCAGCCTGTCTATTCCCTCCGTGTCCCATCTAGACCTGTCTCTGTGTCCCTCTCTCTAGCTGTCCCTAACCTGTTAGTTTGGTTGTTGTTTTTCTGTGTCGGGTCCCTGCCTAGTTAATCTAGAGGTGTCCCTCTGTCCCTCCCTCCCTCCCGCCCACCCTCCCTCTATGGACAAACACATAGGGTGTGGGGGCCGTCCGTCAGGGGGAGCGGCCAATAGCACCCCTCTCCCCCCCAGATCAGGGCAGTGCAATACACAGATGGATGAGTTTCCCATTCACCCTCCTCTTTCTGGCTCACCTGTAACAAATGAAATAAAGACGGGGAGAAAGGTGAGCATGTTTGGATAGATATTTAAAAGAAAGAAAAACATGCAGAAGCATTGTGAAAAGGGCTACTACTTAGGTGCACATTTTGTATTAAAATGTCCTTATTGCAAATGATCTCCATAACAATACCAAACAATGTTCTTCTTCTCAATTGGAATCATTGACATCAAGGAATGACATCATAAAGACCAGGAATGTCAATGATACGGCCCGGCCCGCATATGGCACTATGAAATGAATATAGCTGCACTACCTGCCGAATCGGCTAGATGGCGCTCACACATACGCAAAGCAGCTGCTGAGTCTGCACCCCCTCCCACCACAAAAAAAGGACATAGAAACCTCTGATCCCGACGTTATGAATGGAAGTAGGACCATGTGTGGCGCTCAGTACCTCTGGGGTGGGTGTGGAGGCTCTAAACGCCATAGCAGGCTGCCAGTCGCTCCTTCAGCAGGGGTGGGAACTGCTCCGAAAACTGCTGCCAGTTCTCGTCCCCGACCTGCTCCTTAAAGCCGTGCAGGATCTGGAGTAGGAGAGGAGACACGACAGCATTCGACTTTATCCATATCCAAGCAGAGTACACACGCACGTACGTGCGTCTGCGTGCGTGGGATGCAGCAGTAGTCGGGAGCCACACACCTTGTAGAACATGTCCCTCAGGTCATCCTTGGGGTTCACCCAGGAGGCCACCGCGTCGCAGAAGAAGATGAAGTCCTGCACAGATTCAGAGAGGCGGGAGTTCAGGTCAGTTCATTCGAGCTTTCAATTATCAACAAATTCAAAAATAAATAAATATGGATCCATCCAGCCATCTCTACATTTCATCTACATTCAGCGTCATGTCATCTGCGAATTGTGTGATTATCATCAACCGCAAAGGTTGTAATAAGGTACCTGCACCACCCCGCCTGGGTTCACACCGATCATCATGCAGATCCCGCGGAAGGCCGAGTCCTTCTCCTCGTTGTCTCTGATGTTGCGCAGAGACGTACACCTGTGGAGCAGTGGTTAGTGGGAACGAGGTGAGACTGTGTTCTAAGTGGAGCACCATCGCATTACGTTATCGTAAAGAGACCTTGTTTTCGTTGTTTTTTTAAACACCCTCATGTCCAGTACAAATATGAACAAATAATAAATTATTAATTTGATTTGAGGAACAGGTGCTAGTAGCTTGTGAGGTTGCACACGCTACCGTGACAATACATCTACCATAATGCAGTCAATAACATGGCTCTTCTGTTTTGAGGGTCAAATATTACCCATGGCAGTTATATGAGAAAGGGAGAGGAGAAAGGAGAAAGACTCACCATGGCCTAATAAACTGTGGCAGCAAAGGAGCGACTTCCTGGGGACACACATAGCCCAGCCGGCCGATCGTAATGGCTGAGGAGACGGAACACATTCAGTGTCACACAAGCAGCAGTAACTCAGCTCCAGATCCACCATGAATGTACATCCTTTAAGAGACAACGCCCCTGAATAACCCTTTAGACTGTAAGCTAAGAGAGAGCGAGTGTGTGTGTGTGTGTGTGTGTGTGTGTGTGTGTGTGTGTGTGTGTGTGTGTGTGTGTGTGTGTGTGTGTGTGTGTGTGTGTGTGTGTGTGTGTGTGTGTGTGTGTGTGTGTGTGTGTGTGTGTGTGTGTGTGTGTGTGTGTGTGTGTGTGTGAGTGTGTGTACCAGTGTTCTCCAGCAGGGTCTTGGGGGTGTTTGGTCTGTTGATGATCTCCACCAGTTGATTGAGAACCATCGCTACGTACGGCTGCATCTCCACACCTGACCGACACAGCCGAGACAGAGGAAACAGGTGACAGGTTTGAGAAAAGGGGGTCAGATCCTGGGTATAATAATAATAATAATAATAATAATAATAATAATAATAAGATATAATATTCAAATGAACCAATCAAATAGCATCACACAGAAAAAAAGGAGAAAAAAGGACTACACCAAGAACACACATTGCTGCTGCGACGACGACGTACCCATCTGCATGCAGATCTCTCCTATGGCCCAGGTTGCATTGTTGCACACAGAGATGAACTCTGGGTTTAAGTTGGTGCCAAGGATGGGCATGAATTCAGCTGTTATAACACACGGGGAGCCACATGTCAGATAGAAGTAGACAGGAACTGGTCATATTCATGTGGGGGTATGTGTGCGTGTATGTGGTGGATAATTACCGATACAGGGTTTGACATGCAGGAAGCATGCCTTGGTCAGATCTCCCAGTAGAGCAAATGAGCTCTGTCTCACTTCTGGCATAGTATCCTGGGAGAGGGAACAGGGACCGGGAAGTAGTTAGGCCATGGCTTTGACCGCAGAAATCTTTCCATGCGGCTGATACACATTCTGTTGTATTTGATAACCATTGTGTCCAGACCGCCTGCTTTGTCGACATTGATTAGGGTTCACGTCAAATTAATACTAATAAAGAGAGTGGGATCTGAGCCTTCAGGTCTGAACAACCATGTGTACCAGGCAGCACCTCTTTCTAGCCATGTGACCCTTTTCTAATCCAATCCTGTGCACCTGCTGCGCTCACCTGCATGCACTGGAACAGCAGGGTCATGATGTTGCTGCGCGCCACCAGCGTGTCCACATGGCCCCCCAGGCCCTCGGCCAGGCCGCTCAGGAGATCCAGAGCCACGATCATGAAGTCCTTGTCCGGGGCCTCGTACTGGTCCGGCTGCTGGCTGTACATCTGCGACAAGGAGAACCCACATGGTGAGGCTAAATCATTTAGCTTGGGCTAACAAAGACATGGGGGAAAAGAAGAAAACAAAAAATTATTCAAAAGAAAGACGGCAAAATGTAGAGAAAGATACACACACAGAAAGAGAGAGAGACATAGACAGAGAGAGAAAAGGAGAGAGAAAGAGGGATGGTTGAAGGGCGTATGTCTGACCATGGCCTGGGCTAGGGTCTTCTGCACCAGGGTGACGCAGCGCTGGTACACAGGCTCGCAGTAGGGAAGGAAGCCACTCTGCAGCGCCGTGGCCACCGAGGACAGACACTCCAGCAGGGGGAACAGGTCCTTGTCCTCGTCCTTCAGCTCATTCCACTTGGCGATCAGCGGCGGCATCAGCTTCTGGATGTACTCCTATTAACACACACACACAATCAAAAACTCTTCAACTCTGTAGGGTGTTTGCATTAAAGTGCCCATCGACCTGCAGTTGACACCAGGATGTGGAACGGCTTCGGTATTGAAAAATAAAAGGTCACAGTGTTTCTGTAAAACAATTGTAATAACGAGTGACTGGTTATTCCTACGCAGTGCGTGCGTGCACTCACTGGCTGGTTGAGGTGGTGTCCCACCGAGTCGGCCAGGGTTCCTATGGCGTCGTAGAGGATGAGCAGGTTCTTGTGCTGGTACTTCCCGAAGGCAAAGACCAGCGTGTCCAGGATGAAGCTCAGGTAGGGCACCAGCTCCGTGCATGCCTCCTCCTCCAGCGTGGCGAATGCACTAAATGCCACGGGAAAGGAAGAGAACACGTCATTAGGCCAACATGTGTGGCGGAAGCACCTGGAGTCCGAAGGGACTTCTAGATCAGAAAATAAATACGGGAAATAAATCTATCACTGGTTGACAATGAGCTGGGTGATCCTCATCTCTAGATGAAGGTTGAAAACTTAAAAAGGGAAAGGCAGTGCTTCTTGCATACAAACACCACATCACCCTCTCCCACCTTCCTTCCTACCCTCCCTAATGGCATACCCCCTTTCCTTTCATCCCTCACTCTCCCTCCCATCCCTCCATTCCTCCCTCCTTTTACGGAGGGATCATTTTATGTGAGTATCGGGATTCCTTGCTTCCACAATACTGGTATTGCCAGGTTGACTAAAGAATAAGAGCGTATAAGAGCAATTGAACCCAAAACCGTTTTATTTTGCTTTAAATGTGGTAAATTGTCTTATATGATCGTGAACATAGTAATCTATGCCATTTTGTCACTGTTACTCAAATAAGACCGTATTTTGGAGAAAACAGGTCTCCCCGAAACACTATGTGAACTTTCCACTCTGAATCCAACGCAGGTAACAGTCTTTTTCGTGACACCGAGGTGCCTGGAAGTATACTCCTCGACGGGACAAACTTCTTAGACACTTACAGTATACGTCACGTGAATGTGTGGAAATGTGGTGCTCCGTCTGAGCAACGGTTTATTTTGATGTCCGCGTGAGGGTTAAGCCTCTCAGTATAATGCCACGGTGACTGGCACATTTCATACACAACGTCGCTCACTGTAACGCTCATGCAGAACGACGGTACTAAAAAAAGTACCACAAAGTTGCCGTGAGTCGTAACACGGCCCCTCCTAGAACGCTCAGCCCAAAACGCTTTTATTTTTTTATCTCATACTGTTCAAATTCTAACTGAAACAGAGGGTTCACCTACACTTTATGAAGAAAATAAATCACGCCAACAATGTCAATGTATTCTGAGTGGTTACATTAATGGTGCAATCCTTCATAGGGCGCTTTAGTGCATTCGCCCATGGTGGATTCTTATCCACTACGTTCCATTTCATTCTTTCATTTAAAACATAATGGTGAACAGCGACGGGCCTGCAGGACCCAAACCCCATAGGTCAAACCACACAAAAGATACAATTGCACTAGAAAACTTTAAATATGGCATCGACAACAATCGTCATAATATCGAATTTAGAGGTCCCTTCCGACTCTCGTCCCTGTCCTCCCTCCCCTCACCTGCAGGCGGCCTCCTGGACCCTCTTGTTGCCATCCAGGATGCGCTTCAGCAGCTCCGTCATCAGGGGCTTGAGGTGTGCGTCGGGGGGCTGGGAGACCACCCAGTGGGCGTAGCGGCTAAGGGTCCAGCAGGCGATGGAGCGCACCAGGGCCTTCTTGTCACACAGACACTGGATGAGGTGCGGCATGAGCTCGGGCAGGTAGGGCACCATGCCCTGCATGCAGCCTGCATGGGGGGCAGACAAAACGTTGGCTGGTGTGTTCGTTGTCTTTCAACAATGCAAAACAGACTATTAATGGACCCGAGTATCAAAGCTATTATTTTACGAAGGTTGAAAAACCTTTTCATTCATAATTTAGGTATTATGTTGTATAACTCTATGATAGTAATCATATATGTTTTATCATCTTATAGAAGTCAGTATGCCTTCAGGTATACAAGTCTCTCACCCTCAGCGATGGCGCCCAGCACCAGGATGCCAGACTCCTTGATCACCCAGTCAGGGTGGAAGAGCAGCCCTTTGAGCAGGGGCAGGAGGTGGGGCAGCAGCTCATCACGGAACACATTGGCCAGCACGTCCAGGGCTGCAGCCGAACACTTCCCTGAAACCACAATTTTAATAAATGATCACATCGGTGGACGCTTTTATCCAAAAAGGAATGGCGTTCTGGCATTGCAATATCATAAAAATAATAATAATAATGTAAATAAATAAATAAAAACGTATGAAAAAAAAACAGGGAAACTCCTGATGGACATCCCCCCGACCCCTTCCCCATACTCACGGAGGTTCCAGTCGGAGAGCGTGTCGTCATCGTCGTCTTCGTCATCGTCAATATCCTCGCTCTCCTCACCCTCCACCCCCTCGTGCTGCAGCGTGACAGTGCGAGACTTGTGGAAGCGGGGCTTGATGTCCTGCTCACTGTCTGGCACGGCCTCGTCCTCCTCCACGTCGCCCTGGAGACCGCATGTCGAGGGCAGGGAGAGAGGGAGGGACAGAGCAGAACGGACAACCGTATCATAAATAAGGGAGAAAGACACGTCAAAGAGGGAGGTGAGTAGTACGGCACCGATTGTGCTGGCGGAAAACGCACCTTGAGGAGGATGATGTCAATTTCAGAGTACTTCATCCCATTGACTAGGATTGGGATCAACCTGCGTAAAACAGGAAGAGTTCAACACATTGCTTTAAACCAGGAAAGTAAATCAATGCCATCTTGGAGGAAGGATCAATGGCTTCACCAATGGTCCCACAAATGAAACGTTTACGAGTTGGTTGGGAAGACTTACTGAACCAAGTGACCTGAGAGAGCCTCTTTACAGACTGGCTGCTCGGCCAGGGTCAGCCAGAACTCACAGGCCTCCAGAGCCACGTTCTCATCCGGGTCCTGGGTGCGCTGCAGCATGTACTGGTAGAGGGCCGGATCGGAGGTAAGGGTTGGTACAAGAAATAGGAAGGATGTGTTCCAAATCGGAACATGAAAATGTGGTTTCTACAACGTTCAGGGGACAGGAAACTCAATCCAAAATGTCCACAATCTATCTGTAAGCATCCTTACAGTGCAAGTGAACCCCCCATTTCAGCTTGCTTTTTTTAAGCTAGTCCACATCGTTGAGTATGCGTGTTATAATGGGTATATGTTGTATAGGATATGGGCCACACACCATGGCGTTATAGTACAAGTGTCTGAGAGGCTTAACCCTTTCTCGGACACAGCCATCAACAGCAACCGCTGCCCAGTAGGAGCTCCACACATCTGTGGTGTTAGCCTACCCTCTCGGCGACAGTGTACCTTCGTCTTAACTTCGAAGTGATTTCCAAAAAGGCACCTCGACATCACGAAAATAACATGCTATTATTTTACTAACAGTGACGGAATGGCATAGCTTTCTATGACGATGATCATAGAAGATCTTAGAAGAAGACATACTAAGGCAACTAAAAACAAGATTTTGGGTTCACTGGCACTTTAAGTAAGATGCCCTACCTGTTCCTTAATGGTACGTATCTAAAATGTACTGCAAGTCGCTCTGGATGAAAGCGTATCCTAAATGAGTAAATAGCAAACGTTGAAGGGTCATGGCAGCTGTTCTCACCTGGATGATGCTGTGCATGTGTGGAATGAGGCGGTCGATGCGGACCTCCAGAAGCATGACCAGCGCCCGGCACACGTTCTTACGCACCTCGCTGTCTTCATCACCAGCCAGCGCAAAGAGACTCTGGATAGAAAAGGGGGACGGTGGAGGAGAGGTAATGGGAACAGTATATTACAATCAGGAAACATAATAGAAAACAGAAATGACAGCTGTGTTGTAATACTGTTTGGTATATAATTCAGCATAACTAAACATACCAGTACACTTTTATTACTGATATATTTATTCTTATTATATATGCATAGTGCGCACACACTAAATATATTAATAATGACATTAATTACCACATAATAGACACATTAATGAGTATTTATATATTCCACATATATTCCTCAAATTGTGATATTGGTTTAATGCACCTTCAAATCTGTTAACAGTACAAAAATAAGCTTGAACGTCTTCCCGTTTGGATGCAACATTCTTTCTTTAGCCCAAAACTGCTTAAGGACGCCTCTCTAATCTCCCACAGAATTGGGCCAACGGGTGAACCGGTGTCAGCCATAAAAACTTCTGGTGCATTAGTGCATAGAGTTGAGCATGCATTAAAACAAACGAATAACATCTGGAAGGACACATGTCCACACCACCGCTGCGGTTCCTTGCTCCCTTACCTCGATGAAGGTGTCGATGTTGTCCATCAGAGCCTGGGCCCGGCCAATGATGAACTGGTTCACGCACGCTATTGCATGAGACCTGTGGGCAGACAAACAAGTTAAAGCTTAAAGTATGGTGGGGAGAATAAAAGGGTTTAGAAGGTAAAGTCAGGACAGATCATAAGGGAGCGGGTAGTTGGGAGGAGGAGGAGGTGGATGTGAAGCCGGTGTTTCAGCGGACCTGATCTTAGGACTGCAGTGTTTGAAGAACTGCAGGAATTTGGGGATCATGATGTTGAGTGGCCTGTTAAGAGCCTCGCTGTCCAGCAGCTCCGACGAATCCTCGCATATCTTCTGCAGTGCCCCAAAAGAGCCCTGGAGATCAAAGGCCAAACACATCATTGACAGGTAGGAGTTAAGGTGCCTAGGCGCATCTTCACTCACTGCATTTTTGTCACACACCACAGGAAATGTCATAATTATTTACACATCAGTAATATTCCTCCAATGAATGTGTCCATTGTGCTGTTCACTTTAATATTGCCGATGTTTACTTGCAACATTCATCTGTGATGGAATTGTGCTTATCGCTTATTGTCAGGTACATTGCGTTATACATTTACATTCATAGGTCAAAACAATAACGTTTGTACGCTACGTTGGTTCGTTTTGACTGGTTAAACCAAAGCCCATTTAAACACTCACATCATGACATATGCGTGTCACACAATTCTGAGTAGATAAGCATGGACAGCTAGCTTCATGTTGACAGTACCACCAAAGCTTTATGATTTTATGTCATTTGATATCTTCTTGCGAATGCCATCTACGTATTTGTTGCTTGCCATGTCACAAGGAATTTCACGCTTCAGAAGGACCCATATTTTCACCTTTATACAGTGCATATGACAAATAAAACAATCTGACTTTACTTTGATTGTCAATGTTTACTTTAGACTTTCACATGGGATGGAATTGTGCTTAGCTACGCAACAATATGACGCTATGATTTCAAATGAAATGCACTCAGCCTAGATGTGGGTGCGGGTCTAACCTCGCAGGTGTTGTAGTCCTCAGAGTTGAGCAGGTTACAGAGCTGTGGCAACAGCTCTGGCCACATCTGCAACTCTCCCTTGGATGCTATAGTGGTGATCAAGATGCCTAGACAACCACAACAAAGAAAAGAAGGTTAGAACTTGCTGTTAAACTATGAATTTCATTACAGCGCTCACTTTTTTTTGACAGTTTTCTCCCACGCAATATAGTTACACATGGACGAACACACACACAGGCGCTGCTAAGAAATGCAGCAAGCTGAAGTACTGCTCCTCCCTTGTCACCATAGCTCTCTCTCAGCACCCTCACCTATGGTAGCTCTGATCAACGGAGAGGGGTCCCCGATGTTGTTGAGGCATTCGCGCTTGATGAAGTCGGCCACCGTAGGAGGGAAATTCTGGTAGTGGGCCTTCACATTGTTCTTCAGTATGAGCCCACTCAGGGATCGGGTGGGCTCATCTGGGCGGGGCAGGGGTAAAGCAAAAATGAAAAAGGACCACACAACAAACGTGGGTTTAGAGTTACATTTCCAGGTTAGTTAAATACATGGCAATAAAGTTGTACTGCTTAAAGATACACACCTTCTGATTTGAGACTCGTTAGGACAAAGATGAGATAGTTGTTGAAGTCCGGAAACTGGTTGAGTTGTTCGAGTTTCTGAGGGCTTTGTTAAGGAATTCATCCAAGGACAATGTAGCAAAAACACATACCACATTCACTGTTTGTCTCCCACATTTCTAATGAAAACACATTAGTGTTACTTGAATGTAAATGTTAATACATACGGGTGTGGTGGCAAACCTTGTGTCATAATAACATTATTCCTTTCTTATCATCTCCAACAGACCTTACAGTCATGCTGGCTGGTTTAGGTTTGTACATTAAACAAGCTAGGATACTTCCTGTACAGCTCTCTGAGTTGCAGTGTCTGGGGACTGTGAGTCCTTCAGTAGCTGAAGAACTTGCTGCAAACCCTGTTCATCTGGCTGCCACTCCATTCTGTACAGAAAGACAGACAAACATTTGAAATGAATACTGCTGTTGAGGGTTGAGCTACTGGTACATAAAGTAAAGCCGCAAATTGTTTAACTCAAGTATTAACTTTCAATGTCCAGGTAACGTGGCCTTTGTTGTCAGGTAAATTGCGGTACATATTTACCCGCCATACGACGAAACGTTAAACTTTCTCAGCTACGGTGGTTCATTCGACTGGTCTAAGCCAACCTATGATTGTGCAGTATGAATGTTAGGTATAACGTTGTAGATGTTTTTGTAAAATAGCTACTCTAACTAGCCTAACTGAACATCAGGCCCATACGGCCTCATCACATAGGCGCAAATGTTTGACACAGCTAGTTAGCAAGCTAGCGCAGCTACGCAAATAACCATCGACATGCGGGGCAACACAAACAAAGTACAAGTTAAATCCTAAACCTGTCATAATACAAACGCAAACATAAACATTCTGATCACGGCATAAGCGTGTCACCCAAGTCTTAGTAGATTAGCAGGCAAAGCTAGCTTCATGTTGAAAGTACCGCCAAAGCTTTTACCTGGTCGCACCGATTTGCCAGATAACTATCCTGTATTTTGACGTGTAGTTCTGCCGAAACAATAAATATCCCTTAAACGTAATTGTTAACGAACGATCGAACTGACTGTATTGTGCCGGCTAACGTTACAAGAATTAACAAGCTACGCTAGCTGATATGTGAGGGAGTTTGCATGCATTGCATCCAAGCCGGGTGACCAGTGTGTTCACACTCGGCTTCCGTCTTCCGTCTTCCAGTTTGGCGGAATCTGGGTTGATGTCGGTTGAACCCAATCGGACAGAAATATTAAACGATAACTAGCAGCAGTATATTTCCTAGAATTCTACGCTATTTTAGATTGAGGGTGGTTGTACCAAATGCTTATATTTAATTAACAGGTGAAAGTATTTCACAGTGTTATTTATTGACATATGCGACCACGAGATGGTGTCAGACACAACTAGCCATCGACCATTTACACCAGGTTACGACCTCCTGTTGCATTGTATGCATAGATTGTTATTTACCGATTTAAGATTTCACAATGTCTTAGGGCATTCATAGTGCCAGCGCCACATTCATAGTGCCAGTTCCACATTCTCACACTATAGACTGACACAAGTACAAAGAGATATTAGGCTCTATGTCTATAACACTAATTTCAAATAGCTTTATTAAATATTCAGATCGATAAACAATTATACGTGTCTATTGTGAACACAGACAATAACATTTACGGAAGATTAAGTTAACACAGGCGATGAGTGGCAAAACACAACAAACTTTGACTGTCTCAATGATGTATTAGACTAAGGGACATTGAGTTGGAGGACAACTAGAGTGCTCCTCATAAAAATGTATTGTAAAAAACAAAACTTGATGTAGCTGTAGGGGTTTTAGCAGAGAGAGCTAATCTCACTCTTGCTGCAGCCCCACTTGCAGCAGGCATTGGACAGTCCCACAACCACGTCCCGACCTTTCCTGTCGGCGCTTCGTAGAGCCTCCAGCACCTCCTCTGAAATGGGCGAGCGAGCAAAGCGGCTGAATTCAGACCCTGTCGAGGCTGTATCCATTGTCTCTCCCTTCCAGATCTGGATCTCTGAACCCTGCTGCTCGTTGCTGATCTGAGGCATGCTCCAAGGGTCTGAGCTTTCCTCGCCAATGATACCTGCTGGACAATTTGTGCAGTCATGAAGGAGAGGAAGACATTTACCCCCCAAAACATGCTTTGACAAAACTGCATTACAAGCACCAGATTACAAACACAGACGCGGTCTCAAAGTCTCACTATAATCTCCTACGCTCCTCCTCCAGCGAGAGCCTCCACAGGTGAAGATGACTGCTCTTATGAACTCTCTTCCACACAGCTTCACCCCGTAGAAGGATGGGTGTCCCTCGTTCGATCGAACACGACCCACCAGCATCACCAACAGACCCAGAGTTACGACAGCCGCCTTCCACATGGTGATCGTCACGCAGATGGAGAGAAACAAAGACAAGAAACTTCAATGCAAGGCAATTACGTTAAGAAGTCAATCAAAGGTTTTCTTGCTAAATGTGTGCAATATGATCTCAACACTTGGTGGATGTTTGTGTTTTCATTGTGAACGGTACCCCCTTATATAGTTACCCAAGCCTTTCATAAAATGACCACAACTCCCCTCAACACATCCAAGCTATCAGATAAGACCGGAGACCTTTAGAGGTAACAATGCCCAGAGAAACTGAAAATGTGCGATACATGATGTACGTTGTTGGCGGTGATGTCAGAGGTCTGTAATCCAATCACCCGTGACCTTTAATTTGCCTTTTTGTCCATGCAAATCAGTTAGGGCGCTCCAATTGTTACCACCATATTATATTCGTTTATTGTGCTGCTTCCTGGCAGATGAACAAACACAAACATAGAAATGGAAAAGTATTGTAGAGTGTAAATATATTTTGTACTTACTAAAAATATATGTAAAATATGAATAACCCTTATAATATGAATAAACTTAAAATATGAATAAATGTTACTATGTTATGCTATTTCGTGCACTTCAAAATACCAGTATGACATTCAATAAAAGTTAAAACCAATATTATAAAGCAAGGTAGACGTCAACATTCAATTCCTTGTATGTGTAAAAAACGTACTTGGCAATAAAGCTTTTCTGATTCTGATTCTGATTCTGAACATTCATAAATCAGCTCATGTGATTGACACGGTGTATAATAAAATGTCACCAGTAGTGTTGCTTAGTAGTAATTCGACGGTCTAGGATTAAATGAATGACATAAATAGTCGACCTATTAATGATCGAATAGTTTAATGACTCTACGACCACCTCCAAAGACATCCAATCGAAATCCGGGAGGGGGCGGGGTGAAACCCGGTGGGTAGCAACAGTTGCCCCGGTGAAGACAAGGCGCCATAGTCACGGTAGTCCTGGCGACAACAACTAAGCAACGAGAATCAACAACAATCTAAATCGCTAAGGAAAAACTTTTCGGACAATCAAAGGACAACATTGGGGTAACTTAAACATGATTAAGTAAAATTACTTAGTTTAATTAATATAAAGCAACATTTCCAGTGTGTTTTACTGTCACGTTAACGAGAGTGGTTTGAACGTGGCGATGATGAAAGTGGCAGCGAGCTGCTTTTCTAAAGCATACTGTTGTTATGGCGATGTCAACTCTGTGATAAGAGCACAAAATGGCGGTGCTAAGGAAATCGTGTAACGTTACTTGTCTTACCTCAAATCGTTATGAAGATTGAACAATGTTTTTTTTAATAGTTTTACAAGACATGTGTATGACGAGATGTATGTTGGTGCTTGTTTCAGTACTCTCAACTATCACGAAGCAACCCAAGTAGCGCAGCGTCTTAACTGGCTTTTAAATGAACAAGCAGCAGTATCACTTGACTTCTTGATTTCCCAACTAGCTCCGGAGCTAGCCAGCGCAGCTTCAGTTGTACATGTTAAACAACAAACGAATGCAACCAAAGTGGTCATGACAGTCCTAACTCGCAGCCATTCGGATTTCATGTATCTTTTCAGTAACTTAACAAAAAGTTTTTGGACTTGACATTGAAGTCGACGATTCAGTAGAATACATATTGTCAGGTCATCTGATTGTCTTGTATTAGCATGGTGTTTTGAGTTACCGGGAGTGGCAACTCATACTGTGGGATGGGCTTAAATAGTGATTGACAGGGGATCCTATTACTAGTATTCTTTCACTTCTTGTAAATTATGATCACGTAGGCATCCGCTCACATTATCACACAAAATAATAGTTATATACGAATATTACTTATATTGTAGTTTAATTTAAGAGTTATTAACATCTGATAAAATTCAACCACTCCCACATGTGCGCACACAATCCGACCAAATGTGGGTCTTTCATTTTTGATAACCTATTCATTGTTTTCCATATTTTCTGTTATTGAGCGTCATCTGTTATCTTTTTTACCAGTGCAGTGTCTCCAATCGCTGGTTGCCATGTCAACGTCTGGATACTCTGAGGACCTTCAGTCTCAGCAGGCCAACACAGTAACCATGGCAATGCCTGCTGCTGCCACGCCCTCGGCTTCGAAGCCTGCACACTTCTTGTCTGAGATTTTGCCAACTTCTGTCGCTATTACGACATCTAACCAATCAGCAACTGCCTCAAAATCAAGACAGGAAGCCCTTTGTGCCCAGGTCACTTCCACGATGTCCCAGAGTCAGAAGGCTGTGCTTCTCACCTCTCCCACGCAGCAGTATATCGCCACTGAGATCCAGAAGAGCAATGGTCCAAGCAGTTCACCACAATACATTATCGTGACTGTCACAGGTGAGAAACCCAGGGATTGATAGAAAACACACACACACACACACACACACACACACACACACACACACACACACACACACACACACACACACACACACACACACACACACACACACACACAGACAAGGGGGGAAATATGCACACATACAGGAGAACTTGAAATAGTCACACGTGTGGAGATGACATGTGTTGCACATATCATCTCCATAGTGTGTTAGGGCTAACAAAGCAACAGGTTCTACTCACTGATAGACCGGTTTCCTTGGGTGGGTAGCTTACTCTCAGAGCACTGCAACTATTGTCCCACTCCTTACCCATGTGCACAAAGCCAGTTAGAAGAATAAAAGAGTGTAAGACATTTGAGGTAGTTTGAAGTAGTACAGCTTTTTTTTTTTTTAACCATATAAAGTGCAGGAAAGATTTGCTCTAATATCTGATCAGTTGTCTGGTTCTGACAACACTACCATTAAGATGGATGGATAGATTGTCGCAGATGTTATAGAATTTACTACTCGACTTTCGACTGTGTCATCGTTGGGAAGTGAATGTATTCTGAGCTAAAATAGCCTAATGGACCTGGTTGCTAGGAGGCAGAGCAACTAATGAGGTCCAGCAGGGAGAAGCACAGTGCACATGCATGTTTCTTCTGCTGAGGATGCGATGAGGAGCTGGTAGTGTGTATCTTAAGGTGGATAGGTTTTCAATGTATAAATAGCCTTGATATAGACAATTAAATGTATCACTTGAACAACAAATATGTTACGGCATGAATAAGCCCCTTATTCATGCAGTAATACATTTGTTTATGTGATACGTTTATAGTTTCTATGAAGTTTTGCTGTAGCCAACATGTATGGCCAGCCACCCATGTTTGTGTCTTTCAATGCTTAGTAAGTCATTCATTGGATTTTATTAATTACACAATTTTTTGCCCATTGATTAGTGCTATTTGTCAGCATGTCATGAAATGGTGGACATGAATGTGATTTGGCCCTGTGCTCATATTCTGTATGTTTATTTTGGGCTGGTCTATTCATGGATCTTTTTTTCCAGGCTAGTATGAAGTAACACTGATGCACTCTCACCCAGAGAGAGAGAGAGCGATGACGTGTGTCTGTGTGTGTGTTTGTGTGTGTGAGAGAGGGACCTGTTTTGCAAATGTAATGGCTGTGAATTTGACTGTATGACGTAAGACAATTCGGGCCTAGAAATATTAACTCCAACAGAAAACTAAGGGCTTAAAGGATTTGGCTGGTTTGCTAAGACCCAAGGTTAATTGCTGACAATGTCTATGTCGAGATGTAAATCAGCCCCACATGTTTTTTTATCTCACCCCCTCTCAGTGTGTGTTCTGAAATTGGGCAATTGGCAGCCATTAATCTCGTTCGACAATGCTATAGACGAACTTCTGGGGGGAGATTGCGCAGTACAAGCAACAAGCAAGTGCGAGGGGTTGAGTTAGCAGGGTTTCCTGTTTATTATGGAGATATTCGTCCGGACTCTGAGAGAAACTAATTCGAGAGTGATAAGATGGAGGTTTCAGACCAATTTATTTATACAGTGACCAGTCTACTACAGAGGTTTGATGTTAAACCTTGACAGACACTTTGTGTAAGGACGTTGGCGTCCGGACAGGATGTTTTAGATTTGTTTTCCCACTGGCTACAGGAAACGTTTAGTTTTTGTGTGCGCTTCAGATGCCACAATTTTTATTAAAAACCTCCAATACGATGAGCAGAAGCACTATGCCGAAATCGCTGTTGAAGAGTCTTGCACACCGCCTTGGCATCGTCGCTTATGCCAACAGGGCCCAATAACTATTCTAAAGCGAGTGTGTAGCCATGACAGCAAAATTGACACATATAAACCTTTTGACTAGTCCCTTCAAATCGATGGTCAGCCATATCATGTTTGTTGTGGTTCCGCTGGTCAGGTTGTTTAGAGTCCAGCAAACACGCTCCTACAGATCCTTGCCCCCAGGAACATGATTGGTCGAAACAAATTGGACGCGAAAGAAAGTGAAATGCCCCTTTCACACAGATTTGAGCTTGTCTGCCATCAGTCTTTAAATGTAAATCTATCTCTGCAACTGGTGGCTTGTAGCAGTAAAAAAATAAATGCACAGTTCGATCCAGAATTCACAACCGTTCTCATGACCAGGACAATTAATATTAAAAAATTCTAGCTTCGCGCCTCTCAGTCTCCAAGTCCGCGAGCATGCGTGGTGGCGTGTTAACACAGAGTCAAAATTTGTGGGCAATATTGGAGAAAACGACCTATCAAGGGCAGCTCGAATGCCCTTACTTACTTAAAAAACAAGATACAGCCATGGGAGCTGTAAACACTCATTTGGAATAGATGTGTGTCAATGCCTCGTCAACTGCCCGGTTTCAGAATGCACGAGAGGGGGTAAATTGAACAAAAATCATGGCTTATTTACATCTCGACATAGACAATATCAACAATTAACCTGGAGTCTCAACAAACTGGCCAAATTCTGTAAACCATAGCAGGTCTATTTTTTCTGTTGACCTGCAACACCATTGTTGCAATGCTCTATCAAATCAATCAATGCTAGTGGAACAAGAGGGTTTATCTTATTCTACAGCAATTTAACGTCTCAAATGCATCAAGATTACCAAGAAGTAAAATGAGCGAATTATGATCGTAAAGGGAACTTCCTTATACTGGCTTTCTTTCTAAGAATCAACGTTTACCGTAAAGAACAATTCTGCTGACGACAATGGCGGCATTACAGTAACATGTCATGACAAATCTGTGTGTGATCACAGACATTCAGTGCCTGTTATTTTCCAACATGAATAAATGCATGTACAAACAGGAGTTGGCCACTGCCATGTGCTTGCACTGGACTAATCAATTTGACCAATACCACAAACAACCCAGTTCTACCATTTGGTTGTTGATGTTACTTTCGGCTACATAATTTTCAATAAAGGAACGATCAGAGCCCATATGCTGAATAAATAATGGTTAGATAAATAAAATATGAGATTAGAGGCATGGACACCGGGTGACCAAGGAAAGGTGCTGCAAGCATCAAGAGGAAATGGGTAGAAAGAGTTGAGTTCTCTCTTCCTCTGCCGTTGTTGGAACATAGTCTCTCTCACCTGGCCCCACCATCCTCCCATCATCATCATCATCATCATCATCATCATCATCATCATCATCATCATCATCATCATTATTGTTATTATCATCCCCTCCCCTCTGTCTTTCATGCCTTATCTCTCACTTCTGCCTCTCATTTGATCTGTGTGTTTACCTAATGGAGGGATCACTCCATCCATTTGGGGAGATTAGCTGTCCAAGGCCCCTCGCACTGACCGCAGAATATAAGGGAAGCGTTGAGAGTCAGGATGCACTTCTTGAAAATTTACCCCCCGTTTTTCTTTCTCGCATACTTAGAAAATATCGATATTTTTTACAATGTTCTTTAATGGTCTTTATTGTGATTTGGACAGCGTATACCGTAAGTACGCGGTAGCTGCCTGTTTAGGAATATTTTTAGATTTCTGTGGATTCACTGTTTTTTCTTTGTCTTCTGTTTGACTCCAGAGGGTTCCGTCCAATCCAACGACAGTTTGTCAGACTCAAGCCCACCTGCTGGGGTTCCCACTCAGGTGGTCCAACAGGTGCAGACTACGTCACAGGTAACCCCCCCCCCCCCCCCCCCCCCCCCCCCCGACTAAAACACACATTAACTGACATTTCTGTGGCTGACAATGTAGCAAATGTTTTCATTATTAATTAACTTATAAACTTATGCTGTGATGCCCTTTTGTCTCCAGCAGAGATCAGTGTTGCAGGCGGTGGCACAGAATGCTAAGAGGAGTGCACCTACAGCTCACATTAACAGCATACAGACTGTTCAAATTAACCAAGAGGTAAATACAAACAATCCCTCTGGTGGCTGTTTCTGTAATTTGGAGAAAACTCTGCACACAGCAGTGCATTTGAAAAATGCTGTTACTCTTACATGCATTTCTAAGAGGCTAGTACAAGAAGTTTAATAGCACTATGGAGTGATGAATTTGGTGTACAATTTGTCAGTTCAGACCAGGTTTGAATACTACTATTCAAGGACTTAATGTCTGTTGTGCTCTGTGTTCAGGTGGATCCTGTGTACTCTGGCCAGGTCCACTATGTGGATGCAGCAGGGGACTCCAGCTACACCTCCACCACTACCGTGTGAGTAGACCCCAGCCTAGCTCGGGAGCCCACTTCAACCCCAAACTCTCTTCCTACGTACTCCAACCAAGGCTTCACCGATTACATATGTCCCGCACACTCAAAATAAAGCTCTCTCTCGCTCTCTCTGTAGACGGGCAAGCGGCTATCCTTACTCGCCCCTCTACTCCCAGACGCCCCCCACCTCCTCCTCCTACTACGATGCCCCACCCTCCTCTGAGTCTGACGTCTCGGAATCCGTGGGCGCACAGCCCGTCTCTGTTGCCATGGGGACCGGAGGCGGAGGCTACCTCCTTCAGGGAAACTACATGCTGGCCGGCGGAGGAGGAATAGGCGGAGGACAGGGATACGGCAACCCAAACTCACGCGCGCCTCCTGCAACGGTGAGTGTGCATGACGGGTCACGCACGTGCACGTCATGTCTGTTAAAGCAAGGGGTGGGAACAGTGTTGTGCCTATGCACAACACTGTTGGACACACAACACTGATGACAGCTGAATAGTTTTGGGTTCAAACCCACCCCTTGTGCACTCAGTGTACCTGTAGGCATACTCGAGGCAGAGCAAGATGAACCCACACCGGCCCTTAAAAATACAAGTTGTGAAAATAGGATGAGGGTGATGATGGAGAATGAAAGGCTGGTGGTGCACCCCCAGGTGCAGTGGCTGTGTGAGAACTACGAGGGGGCGGAGGGCGTGAGCCTGCCCCGCTGCACCCTCTACTGCCACTACCTGCTGCACTGCCAGGAGCACAAGCTGGAGCCTGTCAACGCCGCCTCCTTCGGCAAGCTCATCCGCTCCGTCTTCATGGGTCTGCGCACGCGGAGGCTGGGCACCAGGTCAAGCAAACAAACATCAAACATGCAACCGACACGAGTGGTGCCCAAAAGGTGAATACAACGTGAATGAGTGTCTGGGTGTGACGATGACTGACGGATGGTCTGTGTGTGTGTGTGTGGTGCTTTCCAGGGGGAACTCTAAGTACCACTACTACGGCCTGCGTATCAAGTCAGGCTCCCCGCTGCTGCGGCTGATGGACGAGCAGCAGCACCTGGCCATGAGGCAGCAGCCCTTCGCCCAGAAGCACAGGTAGGAAGTCCCCTGACCCACCCCCTCCACCTCCATGCATGCTGTTACCTCATACTGATCGATGGCTGCTCTCTGGTGTAATAGGACAAAGCCAGTACAGAAAGCAGAGGGCTTCACCAATGGGCTGTCAGGAGGGGCGGGTCAGTTGCAGACAGCGGGCCTCTGTGACATCTCCTCCCAGGTGCAGCAGTATCAACAGTTCCTGGGTTAGAAAGACACACACACACACACACACACTGATTATAGATCTAAAGAACTAAGACACCAACTGCAATAAAAAAATTACATTAAATGCAATTCAACGGTGTAACTACCACAAAGGCCTATATGTCATTTATGTTATTTGAGAGACCATCTATTGGTTCTACTTATTATTGTAGTGTTATGGGCATTGCGCCTGATTTGTTATGCTTAGAAAATACATACCCAAATATGTATATTTCTGGTGTTCGTAATATGCAGAGGCACTGATGCTATAGTTGCGCTTCACGCTCCTCCTGTGCAGAGGCCTCCCGGCAGCTGCCAGATTTCGGGGAGGTGGACCTGCAGGGTTACAGCCTTCCTGAGGGGATCTTTCTAGAGCACATCAAGGCCTTCCAGAGTCTCTACCGAGAACACTGCGAGGTGAGCGCCCGTCCAGCCGCTCCAGATGGGACCCTCATTGTCGACAAAGAGAAAACCATCGCTGATCGTAACAGATGGCAGTGGGTACTAAAGAGGTTTGAAATGTGTGTGTGAGTTGGATCTTTCTTTCTGTTTACAGGCTATTCTGGACGTGATGGTTAACCTGCAGTTTATTCTGGTGGAGACTCTGTGGAAATCCTTCTGGAGGTTCAGCCTGAGCAACGATCCACAGTCTCTGAGCCTGTGAGTCTCACACAAACACACTCTCTCTCTCTCTCTCTCTCTCTCTCTCTCTCTCTCTCTCTCTCTCTCTCTCTCTCTCTCTCTCTCTCTCTCTCTCTCTCTCTCTCTCTCTCTCTCTCTCTCTCTCTCTCTCTCTCTCTCTCTCTCTCTCTCTCTCTCTCTCTCTCTCTCTCTCTCTCTCTGATGCATACATTCATTCATTCATTCATTCATTCATTCAACCTTTTATCTAGAATTGTCGGAGGAACTCACTAACAGTAAAACCTGCCCTGACAACGACGTACACATTTCCAGCCATACATGCTTACACTCTTTAATATATAATACACCAAAACAGGCATGTGGATCTCATTTGTGTTTGGTATGCGTGCTTCCTTTCAGGCACAATGAGTCGGAGAAGCGCCTGCCCAAAGCGTGCTTGGTGGTGCTGTGCAAGTTTGAGCCGGTGTTGTGCTGGACCAAAGACTGTGACAATGTGCTCTACCAGACGCTGGTGGAGATCCTCATTTCAGAGGTGTTGAGACCCATCCCCAGTAAGTCCTCCTCCACCACAGTCACCACCATCTCCACCTGGAACCCGCTCACTCAGGACCACAACACAGAAGTTCCCCCATTGTAATGCCATGTCCTTAAAGCTCCCCACACAGTGTGCATGAAATAGGTTTTAAATCTTGCACACAGCCTCATTTTGTCTATCTTCATCGTCTTCTGCCCCAGGTGCCTTGACCCAGGCGATCCGGAACTTTGCGAAGGGTCTGGAGAGCTGGCTGACCAACGCCATGATGAACATCCCAGAGGAAATGGTCCGCATCAAGGTGTGTTCAAGATCTACACACATGAAACATTTCCTGATGATTTGCCATGCCAAACTTTAAGGACGACTCCAGTCCAGAGTTCTCGCTCTTTGTGTTGCCTCAAACCTTCTACTTTGTCTTTTTCTTTTGCCTTCATCGTGCTGCGTTGCACCCTCCTCCCCTCCAGGTGGCGTGCGTGTGTGCCTTCTCCCAAACGCTGCGCCGCTACACCAGCCTCAACCACCTGGCCCAGGCCGCCCGGGCTGTGCTCCAGAACTCCACCCAGATCACCCAGATGCTCTCAGACCTCAACCGCGTGGACTTCACCAACGTTCAGGTCTGGCCTATTCCGATCATCCTGTTTTCCACTGCTCCTGTTGCATATGTGTATCTGACATCTGACCCCCCCCCCCCACCCACCCGCCCGGCGCAGGAGCAGGCCTCCTGGGTGTGTCGGTGTGAGGAGAACCTGGTGCAGAGGCTGGAGCAGGACTTCAAGACCACCCTGCAGCAGCAGAGCTCCCTGGAGCAGTGGGCTGGCTGGCTGGATGGCGTGGTGACCCAAGTCCTTAAGCCCTATGACCAGAACCCTGCTGCCCTCCCCAAGGCCGCCAAGTTCTTCCTGCTTAACTGGTCCTTCTACAGGTAAGACTTAGAGCAGGAGTTTAGACTACATGGAGTTTAGACTTCGTGGAGATAAGACTACAAGTAGTTTAGACTACAAGTAGGAAAAACTACAAGTAGATCTAACAGGGAGATATGACTTCGAGTAGACAAGCCTACAAGTAGATAATACTATAAGGGGTTAAGACTAAAAGTAGATTAAGACTGCATACGGCTACACGGAACTAAGCCTCTTGGTCTCCCCTTAGTTCTATGGTCATCAGGGACCTGACACTGCGCAGCGCAGCCAGCTTTGGCTCCTTCCATCTGATCCGCCTGCTCTACGATGAGTACATGTACTACCTGATAGAGCACAGAGTGGCCCAGGCTAGAGGGGAGACCCCCATCGCGGTCATGGGAGAGGTAAAACACACACACACACACACACACACACACACACACACACACACACACACACACACACACACACACACACACACACACACACACACACAGCGTGAGCTTTACTTTAATCCTTTAATGCTTGTTGTAATACTTGCTCTCCTTCAGTTTGCCAGCAGCGCCAAGGGCCGGAGCTCTCTGGATATAGAGAAAGGTAACAACTCTTCTCTCCCCGCTCACCACCAGCTTTTCTGCTGACGTTCAACAAGACTTTGACTCATTCTCCTTTTTGTTGTCGTCGTTTTCCCCATCTAGAAGAGGAAGAGGAGGAGGAAGAGGACGAGGAGAGCGAGGAAGACAGCGGGGAGCTCCTGCTGCATTCTAGCTCCGCCCCTCTGACCCACGGGAAAGAGGAGTCCATTGAGCCCCCGGCCAAGATGTCCCGGGGCAGCGCCCGTGCGCTGTTCACCTCCCATGCAGACTGAGACGCAAGATTACACCAACCTTTATACTTTTACACACGCAAGGGTGTAACTATAGTTTAAGAATCAGGGTGTCCTCAATATCATGGTATATTAGTGATAGGGGTTATATCACGCACACAGATTTTGCATTGCTTGCTATAGTTGGAACATACCAACAACCCCCCCCCCCCCCGGAGGGAACAATGTGTTTGTATTTGCATCTGTACGTGTTTGCTGGTGTGTTGCTCATCATAACCAGACTGCTTAAACAGCGTTCATAGTGTGTGGATGGTGTTATTTGAAGAGCGGGAAGTTGTGTTTTAATTATCCTGTGTTTGTGTTGCCATGGTCCCCCATGCCTTTGCCTGTATCATGTGGAACGTTGTCATGCTCCCTGTGCCTTTCCTGTGTGTTAACTGGTCTGATCTATAGCTTTACAGTATGTGAGACCATTGAGCTTGTCGTCATGGAGACGATAAGCCCAATATGACAATGTACTTTGAATGAATCATTGCTTCCAAAGCAGTGCCTATGCACATGAAACTGGATATTGTATGTAATGTTGCTGCTTATTATACTGTATGTATAACTGTTTGCACAGTGGCAGTGTTGCTAGCCGGGCGTTGCCATAACGATATTAACACCTCAAGTGCAAATGCGATTCTTGTTTTTATGGATTCTTTTTTGTTTAATAATTTGGCCAAATAACAAATGACCTGTGCCTTTTAAAGAGATTTTTAATGTGGAGATATTGTATCATGAATGAAATAAATGAACATTTGCTGAAATAGATTCTGCCGTTATAGTTCTAGTAGGAAAAGTTATTTTGGCCCTTTAACGTTCCCATCCTTGTGTTTGCGCCATACTCACACAACCACACAGGTGACAAGGGTCATACAGTTGAAATGTGATGTCCTGCCACACAAACCCTACTGCCAAACTGGAATTTGTTGAACTTCCATGTCACATCTCAAGGAGTATTTTTAAGTGTGTTTAAATACTTTTATTATACCTACACCAAATTGTAGGTGTAAATTATGTCCATTTTCAGAGACCTATTTGAATACCTTTAGAAAACATGATTGCCTTAAGTCTTTTTTGGTTTGTCTAAGGTTTGGTATATTTCTATTGTACAAATGCACGACGATAATGACCTATAGAATGGAGTCTAGACTGTTTATCCTAGATACATACTCGAGCACATTGACTGCACATTCTGAATTCCATTGACTTTTGAAAAAAAGAAGTGATAAATCATCTCTAAATATGTTATTGTGGTTGAGATAAAACAATCATTTGATAAGGCAAGTAAATATTGCCCTGTTTTGTATGTGTTTTTATTACATAAAGTACTATTCTCCATTATGTATTCAATAAATGACCATGTGAAATTGGATTGTACTGTGATGGTATACTTTTTTGAATAACAATCCTAATTGTTGATTGAATGCGTTTGTCCTTTAAGAAACTATCAGCTAATCTTTTGGGTAAAAATCGTGCAGTTTAGGCTCAAACAAACAAAATAATTTTAAAATCACTTTATTTGAACAATTCGATCCCTACAGGTCAGTCCCTTTTTCCTCCTCAACCATAACAGAACGCCCCCTTCGATCTGGTGGTTTGCTGTAGCCTATATCAAATCGACTCAACATGACATCTAATTTAGGTTGGCAAATACTGTCATCATGACATCACTAGACTGATGAGCAGGTGTCTGGGGTAGTTGCAGGATCTTTCAAAGTGCACAATGCGTACACACTTATTTTGCTCCTTATTTAAAAAAAAAAAAGTTCAAGTCCAGACTCCACATACTGTGGGCACACAAGAATTGAACAGCTCAATAGAACAAATCCTCTGAAGCCTAAATCTTTGTTCAGTCCAGCTGTTTGGTGGTTGCAATACCGTGATACAGTACAATAACAGATTATTTAAAAACAGATAAAATTAAATACCTGCGGAAGGAGCCATGCTGCCGTTAAAACTTCATCTCAGGTTTACCAGGTGCCTCTCACCCAGCTGTAATTACGCTAATCCTCTGTAAGTGATGGAAAAAATGCAATTTCCCCATCACCAGTTTTATTTTCTCACCAAGATAAGATCACACAGCACACTTGAGAGGTCAGAGTCAACATGTGTGTGTTGATGTGCGTGTGCTTATGCATCGGTGTCAAGGACACAGGGGCCGTCGACTAAAAGGATAACATCTCCCCGAAATCTCCTTCATAACACAATCCACGTGCATCGGTCGCTGTCCGCCAACACTTGCAACGAGGAGCCTACGAATCAGGAAACGGGACATTATTTAGAATACATACTGACGCAGAATGTGATTAAAAAATAAAGGTAATATTAACTACCATTTAGTCATTCAGCAGATGCGACTCACAGAGAATACAGATACATGTCATTGAGGGGCAGGCATGGGGGTTAGGTGTCTTACTCAAGGAGGACTACGGGGAGGCTGTGGACATTGAGGAGGTAGAAAGAGGACTCACCTTTGTGCAGAGCTTCGTTGGTCATGCGGTTGATGTAGCGCGAGCTGCTCTCGGGGACTAACCACTTCATCACAGTGTTGACGCAGGATTTGCGGTAGGAGCTCCACACACTGCCACTGGCAAAGCATAACCACAGAGCAACTCAGTCCACTGTGCAAAATGACACAGGCCATCAGATGGAGATGGAGAGATAAAACGTTAGAGAGAATGAGGGGAAGGGGAAACTGTATGGCCTACCTGGTCTGACCCTTGACCTCAGTGAGATCGCCCACGCCGACGGTACAGCAGACACCCGTGTTGAGATCCCAGCTCACCTGCAGGTTGGAATGGTAGGTGTTCGGCCTGTGGAGAGAAACAATTGAAAAACAGATTTACAAATGTACAGAACTATATATCTAGTTATATTATTTACATTTAATTTAGATGGGCACTTTATTAATGAGGGGGTTAAGGTATAAGATAATAATCTGCAGCTAAGAGTCATATATACACGACATGATTGACATATTTTATTTGAACAAAGTTATCAAACACAGGCTATCAAATTCGTCAAATAAATACAAAGAGGTAAGTAAATACAAAAACACAAGCTACCTAAGCAAACTGACACCAATACAATACAAACTGTAAAAATAACAATATTGGACTGCAGTAAGAGATACACAAAAAGTGTGTCAAAACCAAAGCGATAAAACTCAATGTAGGATCCACCTGCAATGCTCCTCGTCCGATGAGGAAAACGCCAGCAACAGCAGCCCGATGTTGATCATCACCGTGTTGGTATCGGGACAAACCTATAGACCCAACAAGGGGAATACCCACTGTGAATAAATGACACTCATGGCATTGAACAGTGTGGGTGGGTGTGACCGTATGTGTGCTCACCTCCAGTATGACAACGTCGTAATCGCTAAAGGAGCAGAACTGAGGGGCCCAGACGGCGTCACTCCTGATCACTTCGTTGATAAGATACTCAAAGTCTAGGGTCAGCTGCTCTACGCACACCGTCTACCACAGAGCCAAATAAGAAGGACACACCAACTCAGGTTAGACCACCAACAAGGACTAATACTTGGACTACTGTGCTGTCAGAAAATGGAGGACAAGACTAAATGGTGCACCTGTCCAGTGTGCGCCCCAGTGACCAGCTGCAAGTTCTGGCCCTTCAGATCTGTGACACTGAACGGCAGCTGGACCTTATCGTCTTCATAACCTTACAAAGATACGGAAACACAATGCTTCTTAATAGACAACAGCTGAATGAAAAACAAATCCCTCGTTCTCAGTAATCTAACGGCATGGTTAGGTAGTGTAGTACAAAACGTCAACATAAATGAATCTGCATTTATAAAATGTAAGATACTATGGGCATTGGAATATATTTCAAAGCTCAAAAATATCAAAAGCATGGGCATTGCAGATGCTTTCTTTCCTATAAAATTTGACCTCATAAATATGACCTTAATATCAATGACTTTAACAAAGAACATGGTTGGATGTTGGCTAGATATACAAACCTCCAATTCACAAACATCTTAAAAGCAGGATAAGAAAATTAATAGAATCTCTCACCTCCAGCTTCAGGCTCTGCTGCCCCTGGCTGCTGGAGGCAGTAGTGCAGGCGCGTGTAGTTAACGTAGCCCGGCTCGTTGGCCCCAGTCTCCTGGGACGAGAACGATGGCGGGGTCCGCGGAGATGACGCGAATGAGGAAGAGGAGGGGGCAGGACTCAAAACCTGTTCAGAGTGCCGTGCTAGAGTGTGCTCCCTGTCTGACGTGGAAGGCTGTGGAAAACTAGTCCTTCTATCCTCCTCTTCGCTTCCCTCCCCGCATCTCTCTTCCTCTCCTCTCAGAGTCTCTCGGCTTCCCCCTTTTCCTGCCGGACAGAGAGACGCTTCTTTTTCTCCTCCCTCCGTCCGCCTCCTCTCTCCGTCTGCCTCATCCCGGCCTCCACCCTGGGCGCGTCGGAAGAGATCAGCCGCAAACTCCCGTGCCCTCATGGCTGCCTGCGTCTGGCTGGGAGACAGCGGGGACGGGCCGGGTCGGCTGGGGGCTTGTCGGACTTCGGGGGATCCCTGTGTCGGAACGGAGGAAGGGGGCGACGAGGAGGCCGTGGAGGAGGCTGACTGAGTGGGAGGCGGAAGAGTGGCTCCGCTGGAGTAGAGGATCTGAGAGGACTGTTCCTGGTCTGCTAAAAAGAGATAAAAGGAGACATAAGCGACTAGAAACCCGATGGGAGCCGATGTACGTTGCTGTTAAGAGTAGCGCATGTGTGTCTACCTGGGCATAGGGAGACGCTGCAGGCCACCAGCGAGTAGCTGGTATTGAGCAGGATGACCTGGTCTTTCTTGAGTTGAAATGCTGGCTGGAAGGTGGGGAAGGGGTACACCACCTGGTACCTGCTGTTGAGTACGTAGCCATGCTCCAGACACTCGCCCCCACCTGGAGAGAGCAGGGGGAACCAATGAGAGAGTATGCGCATCTAGAAGTGGAAAATCATAAAAAAGCTGTAGTACTAGTTCTTTCAGATTCATAAAGTTCCTCTGCCTGCCTGAATTCAGAGTCAACCATCTTGGTTTGGTAGCAACCCTGAGAAGCAACTAATAGACAAAATAAATTGGTTCAGTGCATGGTTGCCACGAAAACCAACCAATGACGATACTATCCCTTTGTGAACCATGAGTTATCTTCAGCTGTTGATGATACAGGAGTGTAGCAGTCATTCCAGTCTTTTTCTTAAGCAAGACACATTTGGGAGAGGAAAAGGTGTCTGCAGAGTGTTGCCTGGGTTTTTTGGCATGTACCTGTGCGTATTGTGGACACTGAAGGAAGCGGACAGCATTGAGAGCAAGGCTTGGGCGGGGGCATGGAAGCAATGGTGATGTAAATATCTCTGTTGTTCTCGTCGCTCATCATCAGGTTCATCAGAACCGAACTGGAACTCCTTGTACTGGCATGGATGGATGGACACACACATTAAATAATCCATGTTTTATGGCTTTGTTTTCTACAACAACCACACAAAAAAAGTAATTCCTTCATAATGTATTGTGTATTATTATGCCTTACTTGAATCCAAAGATGACAATTTTGGAGCGGTCATTGGGCCACTCACAGACAGTTAGGTACAGATCACTGTAAATTTCTTCCCCTGCAAACAGTCGCACATGGTGGACCTGAAGGGGAAAAGGTATGGTTGGAGCGCATGAGAAACAGATAACATTAAGTTAGGTTGTGATTGCATTACTATAATAAGAGGAAAAGGGTGAGATTGAATTGAATTGTCATTGTCTGAATATCCAATCACAGTCCTTCATTCAGTTACATACTTGGGGATAGAGGACATGGTGGCAGAGCAGCACATATGTTAGTTAGTGTGATGTTCTTACCTGTTTGAGTCTGCTGTGGAGGTTGAACTCCCACCAATAGAGATGGTAGGTGTAGAAAGAGAAGTCATCATCTTCCCCACAATCACTTGTGTAGGACAGAACATAGCGGCCACATTTTGTGAAACCAAGAAAGATGTGACTGAAACCAAAAAGGTAATCGAGTAAGAATTTGAAGCAAATCCTAACCATTACTACCACGATTTAAGATGTGAGACTTCAACAGTATCCCTGGTACCCCAGCATGATTACCGTCCACAAACAGTACACAATCTGGCTGTCCTTACACAAACAGCAGATTAGCAATGCACAAAACATAAATAAAACACACACACACACACACACACACACACACACACATTTACCCTGCCCGGAGGAACTCCTCACTGACGATGTTCTTTAAAGGGACACATACCCGAGGTGGTAGCTTTCTAAACAGGCGTTGAGAAAACTGACCTGACAGCTGGATAAGAAAGTTAAAAGGAAAGAAAGGTCGACGTGTTGAATACAAATCACAATCAAGCTGGACGTACAAGTTGTTATAAAATTCATTTACCGACAAGGTTATCTCTATTTGTATTACTTTAGAAAGAATGTGAGCTAGTTTGACTTGATGAAATGCATTAGCTTATTTAAACAGGTTAGATTCATTTTCATTGTAATGCAGTTGAATTGACAATGACACATGCAGTGGTCCCAATTGTATTTTTTTTTACTACGGTTATGAAATGTGACGTTAAGACGATAGTGAGGCATTTCTAGTAAAGCTATAATGCTAACACCCTCCATTTGGGATGTCTAACTAGCTAACTTCGACTGATACAACATAGAAAATATAAAAAAGCAATAACCATTACGTTACTAATTGGGGTTACTATTGCCACCCCAATTATTGTAAAGTTTGACAAGTAACCCCATCAAGACTTTAAAAAAAAAAAAGAGCAAAATGTTTGCAACGAACAGCTAACTATTTAGCAAGCTAACACAGCTAGCAACTCCAAAGGCAAACTATGCATATCATGTAACGTTAATACTAAACGCCTGCCTTTATGTACCAGTAACTGTTAAAATATGTGCCTACCTTCCCACGAGTAAGAAGCTTGACAACATGGTCTTTGTGTTTTCTTTGGGATTTCTGTTTGTTGTCCTTTTCTGATTTCGAGCTGGGCGCCATCTCCCATTGAACTGTTGTGTGGACACTGCCTTGCCAATGGGTTCACTCTAAAAAGGTCCCCTTCAGTCGCCCAGAGGTACACCAATCACACCCCGCTGCCACCGGCACAATCTTTTTACAGACCAATTATATCGAAATTGAATGCAATAATGTATATTCTCTGAATGTTTGACGTTTTAATAGACCGAGTTGTTCATTCCAACATGCACATTACACTTTGAATAAAACTAAAAGCCACGTTGTATGTTTTTATTAAGTCTTTAAAAACAAGCAGTAAAAAATTAAAAATTCAGCATACAATGACATGACTTATTGCAACAAAAAAAGAAAGTTCTTCCAACTATAACGTTGTCACACAAAAAAAGAGAGTCATGGGTTTTGCAGAACTACACTCAAAAAGCGTTCTAGGATACAGTGGGTATCAACTTGAACACATTTTTCTGCCCAGTAGCATACACTGTATACAGACAGACACATGACCCTCTTCATGATAGCAATAGGAAGAAAAAAAAAAAAAGGTTAACATTTTTCTGCAACTCAACAGTGGGAATGTTTGGATAAAAAAAAAAAAAAAAAAAAAACTATAACCGTCTAAAAGCAAAAGGTTGACATTTTAAACAAACATTAGTTTTGTAATACTGAAAGTACTGCTAAACAGGATTTCACCATCAGTAGAACAAAAAGTTTACTACAGTGTGACACGTATATACAGATGCTGTTATGATGTGAGCACACAAGAAATACATTTGCTTCGTCCTGCAATTGCATGTGGCTGGTAAGTTACTGGTGAGTGAAGAATTGAATACCATGGAGTTCATTAGTGCTTTGTTCAAATCATCATTAGTCTTCCCACATTCTCTTCAGCTTATATTTTAAACGTACCAAAAACAAAAAAGGAAAATATAAAAATGACCTTGGAAAAGGTCTCACAAAGCAAGCGTAAATGAGTCGCTCGACGGAAAAAGGAAAAATAAGTAATTAAAGGAAGAACCGTGATCAAACAACCATAGTCCGGGTAGAGATAATTCACAGGGAGATGGCATCCAACCAGATGACCGGAGCACCACACTTTACTGGGCCTGAAATTAACAATGATCACTTGTTAACAATCAGCATTCCAAAATAACATTGTGTACTTAAAATATATGCTGGTGGTTTAAAATGGCTTGGGCCCATGTACACTCTACCTGCTGTCCCTGCTGTGGAGTGCCTGCCTGTCCGGGGGCTTGCCCTGGCTGTCCGTAATAGGCGGCCTGCTGTCTGTAGTACTCAGCCCAGGCTGCGCTATAGTCCTGTTGGCCTCCGGCTGCAGCGGCTCCCCCTGGAGCTGGAGCTGCTGTGCCTGGAGCTGCCGCTGCGGCTCCTCCGCCGCCCTGGGCTGAAATCACACAGCACAGTTGGAGCATGACACGCACACGATATAATTGAACTGCAGACACCATTATTACTTAAAGGCATAAGCAGAGATATCTTAATTGGCGTTTGCTTGTCTTACCCAAATTCACACTAGTTGTTTGATTCCAAATTCACTGTGCGTCCAGAGGGGAGTTCGCTGGGTTTGTACTTGCTTTCAGTTAGTAACTTCCATTGACTTACAGAGTTAAAGTAGCCTAGCTCCCCTTACTATTCCCTACTTTTACTCTCAACCTTAAATGTATTTTAATGACAAATATGAGCAGCTAATAGCATCTATTTGGTCAGACTTATTTTGCACGAGGTTTTGTAATGCATGAAAGGAAGGATCAATGCAGTATTCTGATGCTCTGCATGAACCCCCTTGCTGTTTAAAAAGGCACATTTAAACTGCAGTTTTATGGAAAGATTTTTTCCTCAGTATCAATATTTATTATCAGGTTTCTGTTTTTTTATTCTAACTTTGCAACAATTTATTGGAGGACATGGCCTCCATCAAAATGTCAAATCATCACAGAACAACTCAGTTCTACCAACTAGTTCCTTTAGTACACATCCAAACTCACTCATGCCCATTTTCTTGTAGTACTCTTCCCAGGCCTTGGTATAGTCCGGCTGGCCGCCGGGGGTCTGAGCCACCAGGCCCGGGTCTGCGGGTGCGGCTGCTGGAGCCCCAGGAGCCTGGCCTGGCATGGGGCCTCCGGGCTGCTGCTGGCC
This sequence comes from Lota lota, assembly GCA_026745465.1. Classification (NCBI taxonomy): domain Eukaryota; kingdom Metazoa; phylum Chordata; class Actinopteri; order Gadiformes; family Lotidae; genus Lota; species Lota lota. Next base: position 3,483,794 of record JACYXH010000572.1, read on the forward strand.
ATAGTACTGGGCGTAGTAGGCTGCCCACGCTGCATTGGGGTCGGCTGAAGCCTTACCTGGAGAAAATGGAGATGGTTAATGATGATGTAGGAGGCCAACAGACCTCGGGGTGGAGAGCCCAGAGACAAGGATTAAAATAAATTATATAAAAAGCAAGAGGAGAGACTCACTAGGGTCATGGGGCGCTGGGGCCTGCCACTGCTGGTAGGCGTTACCCCAGCCCTGGGGCGCGTACTGGTGACCACCAGGGGGGGCACCACTAAAGGAGAGAAGATGGGAACAAGTGAGCACTTTAATGTTTAAAAACAAAAAAGGTACTGTAGTACTATGGGAAGCTTCCATGTTTCACCGTCAGTTGTACTTACTGAGGGGGGCCAGCGGGGGGTCCTGCATTGTAAGGGTTGGGATTGTAGGGACCCATCGGACCACCTGGGCCTCCTGGACCCGGACCCACAGGACACAAGGGACCCTAAAACCCAAAGAGACCATTTAGAAGGACTGTGTGTGTGAAAATAAACATATTACAAATCACATTCACAGGGATACTGGGCAAGAAAAATAACTACAAAAAAGGAAATCGTGTCAAGTACATCAACAGAGGCTACCACCGATGATGAGATATGGACCTACCTCTATCTTATCTTCAATCAGCTGTTTAGCATGGTCAATCTGTTGCGGAGACCCGCGGATGGTGAACAGTTTGAAGTTGGGGTCACCATTGGGCGGCGGCTGACGCGAGATTTCCACAAAAGCCCCAGTTTGCTGATTGATGGACTTGACATTCTCGCCACCTCTGCCAATCACAAGGCCACACTTGTGCGCAGGAATAGAGAAGGTCATCTCTCCTCCGGGAGGGCCCCAGTTCCCCTGGCCCCGCCCCCTGCCACGCCCACCAGGGGGCATGCCAGACCCAGGCGGACCCTGGGAAGGAGACAATGCATCCTGGTCAAGATAGTACCAAAGCTCTTTACATTGCAGACTTCAAATGGCCTTGTCCACTCCCAATACACTTACGCCCTGTCCCTCCTCGTCTCGGACACGAATGCTCTGCAGCAGCTCGTTGATGATGGAGGCTGCGTGTTCACAGCGGTCTGGTGGACCCATGACGTGGGCAATTTTGTCAGGACTTGAGCCATCATCTATAAAATATGTTAAAAAAAAATATATATATAAAGAAATAAATGTATTCCTTCCTAAACACAAGTTGTTTCCAATGCAACCAAGATGTGTTTTAATTACTAGCCTTAATGTTTTTGCATTTAGGCTGCTGTTGTGGAAAACTACTAGAAAAACAATGTATGGCAAGCAATTAAATGCACTTGTATTTCAAACTTCTAAATCAGAACAAATAAAGAATATATAGCAATACCTCAACATTTATTATAATTCGTACCAGTTTTCACATGAGGTATATATGATCAGTGCAACCCTCACCTGGTTTGAACTGTATCCTAACGCCTGCGTCGTTCTGGATTTTCTTGATCATTTCTCCATTTCGACCAATCACGACTCCCACAGAGTGACGGGGAACCGGCACCTGGAGAGTAAACTAACATTTCTGAGAATTGCAAACATATCCCCCTGCATCCAGGTAGATTGCGACTCAAGAAACCCTTTCTACTTACAAACAAGTCTTACTACATGGGTCCTGAATGACCCACGGTGCTTGAAGCCTACAGATCGTGGCTATGTAAAGCCCTGTCTACATGTGCCAACATAAACTATACTTACTTCTATGCCTCCACCGCCGCCACCACCACCACCGCCGCCACCACCACCACCTCCGCCGCCGCCGCCGCCACCTCCCATCCTGGATCCATACTCATTTCTCTCTCCAAAGCCAGCATGGTCACGCTCTCGAAGAATCTCATTGACCAGCTCCATTGCTTGCTACAGTCACACAAAAAAGAAAATATTGGAGATGAAAGGCAAAAAACATACTTTAAATGGAAATTAAATGAAAACCTTCCAAGGTAGAAAACATTGTAAAAGTGTGGGATGGTCATGGTAATTGTGTGGGCCATCAAGAGCTATGCAAGACGATCACATTTACATCAGGAGTAGGGGGAACTCAGATTGTATAGCCAAACTATTTGCATCCTAATCTAAACTAATTTGCAGGGTGTGTTTTGGCCCTTAGTGTAAAGTACCTCCACTTTGTAGGGATCTCCAATAATGCGCAGGGGTTTGTCCATGTTTGGTGGTTGAGAAGCATCTTGAATCAGAATCATCTTCACTCCAGCCCGCTCCTGGGAAATCACAGAAAGTTCTTGGAGTTAACAGCAATAATTCAGCAACAGCAGATTCAAATATGTGGCTCAATACATTCATTTCTTGGTCCAATATAGCCTATATAACCCACCTGGAGCTGTTTGATGGTCTCCCCTCCTTTGCCAATAATCAGACCAGCCTTGCCAGCAGGGATAATCATCTCCTGCATGGAGCCACCCTGCCCTCCATTGGAGGAGGACTCATGGAAGGAAGGTGGAGTTCCACGGCCCCTGGACACGATCTCATCCAGAAACATCTTTGCTTTCCTATGGAAAATGAAAGTTATTTAAAAAAGTTTGACATTCATTGCTAAGCCTATGACTATCACAACAACAACAGAACACATGAAAGACGGTGGGAAATGCAACCCATGTTTGGGTTGACACCGACTTACTGTATAGCATCAGCGGGTCCTGTAAGTGACACACTTCTTTCTGGAAGTCCACCACTGTCTGAGGAGGGAAAAGACACACATTAGATTAATAAAAACCTGTTTAACAAGCCTTTATATTTTTATGACAAAAACAGCACACTCACCAGGTGCAATCTGGACCTTGCAGCCAGAGTCCTGCTGGATCTTATTAATCTGCTCTCCTCCTCGTCCAATTACTGTCAGAAATACAATCAAGTGCTTGTGAAAATAACAAACCACCACAAGAACCAGAAGAATAAAGGCTGGAACTCATGGTACTTACCAAGACCGACCATGCTATCCGGCACTCGGTACTCTTCAGTCAGGGTGGAGGGCCTTGCGCTGGACAGGTTAAACACTCATGTTAAATTGTGAATATAATACATTTTCAAAAAGCCAAGTTTAGCGGACGCAGGTAAAGAAAAAAAAAGTCTGAGAGGCAACTGAGATCAACTTGTCATTTAAAATGTACTATTTTCCTTATTGTTAACCTTATAAACCAGATTAATAAAGATCATGCCAACCATAGACTGTGGTGCTTCTTTGCAGAAAATAATGTATTGTTATCCAGCCAATTTGATATAGATCCATATAAATCCTAACAACCAAGGAGAGACTGCTTTTTGATAGGAGTAACGCTGGAACGCAAACAAAAACCCTTGACAAAACAGTAAATTGTACCTCTGTTGTGACAGTGCAGCCAGTTGAGCTCCAATGGCTGTGGAGAGAAAGAAAATATGTCATACAGCGAGAATGAGGTAGAATGTAGTGTATGCCAGGGGTGGTGCATGTTCAACCTACACAATGCAGAATCCCGGTCACCCTGGGAAGCCATCTTTTTAGCATCCGGTTGATCTGAAGAAACAATGCAAAATATTTTACCAAAAATGTCTTGGTGAACACTCAATAGTAGTACTCTGTTCCATACGCCATTTTGGCCTCTGACCTGCGTCTTCTAGTGATCGTTTCTGTGCTGGGAAAGCATAGTTCTCAGCACCACCGTTGTTGCTCATTGGTGGGACACCATCTCCACCAATTTTTGCTGCAATCTGTGAAGAAGGGGGGACATTTATTGAACAATCTTGAGTTTTCTACTACTTTCCAGCACAATCAGGAAAGACGAACTCCTACAGATCAGTCTCAGTACAAATAAATGGAGAACGGATATACATTTCAACAGTTAATTGTGTAAACCAATTTTAGTTTTGACAATACATAGAATATTTACAAAGTTGTAATCATTTGATCAGTAGCCTAAGAAGTCATTAGTCAAGTTTGACGATCTCAAAAACACCAAGACGGAATTAGCGCTATTCGCTAATTATATTGAAACGGTATGACCACATGCTCCTCAAATCTATACTCTGAGAACCTACGGCTTTACTCATTATTTAAAACAAAATCTGTTTTTGCCAACCGCAACACGTGTTCTACTCCTGAAAAACCATTTGTAATCCTGGAGAAAGGTGAGTTATGACAATACAATTTAGAAACAAAGAAATAGGCCTACCTCTTACAAACAGTTATGCAGTGAACTGGCCTATCCTATTAGTCGGCTTCCTATCAATTACAGAAGTTTAGGTACTATACTATTTCATCATTTTGTGGCAGGGTTAGCCTCGCATCGGAATAGCGCTAATTATTGTCTCCTAGGGCAACGTGAACATCCACAATCATTCCGGTGCCCTAGTCCTCGTGGCGACACCAAACGGTACACACAAATCCTAAATTACACTGCCAATTTCAAACTACACGATTTGGTCATACAATAAATCATTGAATGTGAAACGGAGTAAGCGATGTTAATTTAATGGATTGCCTTAAAAAAAAAGGTAGCTGCTGAGTTAGCTTAGCTAGCTAGGTCATGTTAATGGTGAACTTGCTTGCTAACGCTGCTAACAGGCGGCCAGGCGTGCTAGCTGGCTTGCTTGCGGTGTACACACTAGCGACCACATCGACTTGCATTACAATCGTTAGTCAAGGCAGATCGTCATTCTAATTGTAGAATATTTACCTGTCTTGCTCGTTGAACAGCATCTGCAAAAGCATCGTTTTTAATTCCAGCACCGGCCCCGTTTGTTGGCAAAGCCCCGTATCCAGACATGCTAATCGCGAAAGACGAACAAGCAAGCTAACTTGGGGCCGGGTCGAGTTGCGCAGAAGCGGGAAGACAAGAAACAGAGGGAAGATGGGGGTGGGACTCTATAAAAAGAACCAACCACTGCTTCTGAGAGAGCAACAACAATGAACTAACACGCATGCATGTCCGTGATTTAGAGGGGCTCTTGATTGACAGTTAAAGTCCAGCCATTCACGAATTGGTTGCTTTTCAGTAGGGCCGAGCTCCGGGAGTGGCCAACGACGTGCGTCGCTGTGTTGGTCGCTTTGGCTGGCTGCTTTTGTTCGCTGTGCTGACTGACTGACTGCTGACTGACTGGCTGGCTGGCTGGCTGCTGGCTGGCTGGCTGGCTGGCTGCTGGCTGGCTGGCTGGCTGGCTGGCTGGCTGGCTGGCTGGCTGGCTGGCTGGCTGGCTGGCTGGCTGGCTGGCGACTCAACAGCTCATAGCTATGGTCGCTCAAAGTCTGTGGGCGGTGGTTAATCAGTTAATTTGCATGTTATTAAATACGTTTTTTGCGACAGTTCAAGTACCAGAAAGCTATTAGGTCTGGCGAAAGCTAGCCTACAGCTCTTTATAGCTAAAAGTATTTTAATATTAATAACACCTGTTTTGTTTATTGGGAATGCTGAGTTTTATTATATTTCCTTATTTTTAGTAGAATGGCGTTTTCTAACCCAGAACATTGCCTATTGTTGGCGGGACAAAACGAATAACGTCTTTACTTGTATTCTGATATATTTTTCGATTGAAGTACAGTTGAAAAGATATTGCAGATGTAATTTTTGTTTTATTTAATTAGTATCAATACAATCTATTAGCTGTATTGTGCGTTGTATTCAACTTGTGTATCTTATATTAATTTTTTATTTATTTTTTAATATCTCTATATCTACCTATATTTATCTATCTATCTATATACAGATACATATAGCCTATTTGTTGTATGTCATGTAATAAAATATCATATGGACAAAGCTCTTAGTTTTAGCATCATATAGTTTGACTAAAGCGTAACCACCAGCATCAGTGTGGGCACAGTGGCAGAGGCGGTCGGGAGGCTATCACTAATGAAGAGGTCCCTAGATCGATTCCTTAAATAGTCCAATATGTTTTTGCTATTATAGTCCAATTTATTGATGCAATCTGCCTTTTTCATTTTAACATTCTAGTATGATTTAGTACGATAGTATGATAATTATAGGACGTAATGACGGGCTGCAACGCCTGGCTGGTCTCGGCTGGCTGGCTGCGGATGGCTGCTGGCTGGCTGCGGATGGCTGGCTGGCTGGCTGGCTGGCTGGCTGCAAATGGCTGCTGGCTGGCTGGCTGGCTAAAAAGCGTTGCGACTGTAAAACCAGAGATGTGGCTGAATGAGCGACCAAATCAGCCAAAGTAGCTAGCTGGCTTCTTTCGGTCGCAACCAAAAGTCGACTTTATCAGTTAACATCTTATTGAACAAAATAACTATACAGGGGGTGTGTCAGTATAATAAAAATGTACATACAATAATATATAGCTTAGATATTGATAGACCAATAGGCCTTTTTATTATATATATACATATATGCTTTGGTCGCTCATTCATCCACACCTCTGGTTGCGACTAATTTGCCGCCAAAAGTGTCGGCGACGCTTTTTAGCTGCCAGACAGCAACCAACAGTCAGTTTACATCAGCCGGCCGTGGGTGGCCTGTCGTCGCAGCCAGGCCAGCATACACCAGCCAGGTGTCGGCTGGCTCATTACGTCCTATAATTATCATACTATCGTACTAAATCATACTAAAATGTTAAAATGAAAGAGGCCGATTGCATCAATAAGTTGGACTATAGTAGCAAAACCAAATCTGACTATAAAAGGAATCGAATTGGTAACCTCTTGTTTAGTGGTAGCCTCACTACTGCTTCCGCCACTGTGCCCACACTGTTGACTGCAGTTACACTACAATTAAACTCGCTATAACTAAGAACTTTGTACATAGTGTATCTTATTAGGCTTCATGACATTTAACAAAACAAATAGGCTATATAATATATAATATATAAAATACATTAGTTGAATACACCGCAAAACACAACTAATATATTTTATTGATACTAATAAAGCAACAATTACATAATTGTTAACTGTACTTCAATAGAAAAATAGATACAGAATACAAGTAAAGACATTATTAGTTTTGTCCCGCCAACAATAGGCAATGTTCTGGGTTAGAAAACGCCATTCTACTAAAAATAAGGAAATATAATACAACTCAGCATTCCCAATGAACAAAACAGACGTTATTAATATTAAAATACTCAAAGCTATAAAGAGCTGTAGGTAAGCTTTCGGCAGAGCTAATGGCTTTCTGGTACTTGAACTGTCGCAAAAAAAGGTATTTAATAACATGCTAATTAACCGATTAACCACCGCCCACAGACTTTGAGCGACCATAGCTATGAACTGTTGAGTCGACCACCAGCCAGCCAACACGGCGACCAAAAGCAGCCAGCCAAGCAACCAACACAGCGACGTACGTCGCGACGCACGTCGATGGCCACTCACGGAGCTCGGCCTTCCTCTTGCTTTTTCAGGTATCCAATCACCTTTCTGGATTTTCGGATTTGCATTAGTAGCGATGGTCAATTAGGTAGGGGACGGCATGTCGTTCGAACGCTTCTTAGAGCAGAACACCATAAAAAAAGAAGCCTGTACATTTGTATATTTCCTAAACATTAGAGATGCCAAAGTAAATGAAATACTTAGTCAGAAACATACTGTTTTATTAGGTAGCAGCAAATCACATCTGATAACAAATATTCCCGATTCCTGTGACAGTGTTGATTAATTCCTGAGAGAGCTGGCCTACATCAATTATGTATATGGCAATATGGCACTTTATCATATTATATCTATGAATTGGAAACAAAGTCTTCAGTCTCTATGCAAACATCCCGTTTTTAATCAGGGTATGTATGATTTTATAAATAAAAGTGTACCACCCTATAAATATGGATCATGGACCGTGGATACATAAATGGAATAAAGCATAGCTTTAGCAAAACAGCAAGCCAGCATTTCCACATTTTTATCCTTTTCATTAGTCAGTGATTGTTGTTTGAAGGTCATGACAGAAAGAATCCATTTGCAGGTTGAAGTGGATTTTTCTAAGGCACGGGAACACCTGGCATTTTAGATGAACCCATTTTCTATGCACCACCTAGAGTTGAATGGGAGGGAATTACTGTGATGATCCCCGTGTTTGATCAGTGTCATGTCATAGACATCATAGTTGTAATTAGTTCTCAAGCAGGTTTTAACAACATCTTAGGCAGGGGTACAGGATGGTCCTCGTTGCATGAATATCATCCATCTGCATGCATTGCATGCAAAATAAGGAATGTATAACTTTATGTATGCATCAACCTACAGCAAGAACAAGTTGGGTTGCGGTTCTCAAATTGTTTAGCACAATAGGGTTTAGCACAACGTACACTGCTTGGGATCCTTTATATATATATATGCTCCCCCCCCCCCCCCCCCCATGCTGTTAACACAGCTTTTTCAAAGCAATGAAGCAAATATGACCAATATGTCTGTAAAAGTTGAATTATATCTTAAAAAGGTGGATCACCAACCTCCACCACACACACACACAGACACATACACACACACATAAACAAACCGATGGGACTGTTTTCTTATCCAACACAATCCCATTCCTGTCTCTTCCCGCTCTACTTCCACCCACGTCCTTCCCATGCATCTACCTCTTTCTACCTTGGAACCCCCACCCCCATGACCTTCCTCATGTATTCGTAGACCACATAGGAGATGCTGACAGCGGGAATGACTTTCAGCAAGTTGGGGGACAGTCCTCGGTAGAGTCCAGGCACACCCTCCTGGGTCAAGATGTTCTGGAACAGGGCCGTCATAGAGAGATGGGGGCCTCCCTTCACTGAGGCTGACGGGAGGAGAGGTATTGGAAGGGAGACATAGGTTTGATCAATATGTCCAGGTGGGATATCCAACCAAGACAAATCCACATATGGACAAAAATTGTTAGAAGGCCCTTTGGAAGTTCTTACTTCAGTCAGAATTAACAGCTGTCTCCAAACTTGTGTTTGCAATTGTTACTATTTTAACCTACCTAACTATTAAACCTTCACTACTGTAATGTTCCAATAAAAAAATAACTATTAAATGTCTATGCTGTATTAACATCATCAGTCTTCAAGTAACCATTAACACAGCATCTCTCAGTATATTACCATACTTTGCTATGATCACAAGGCAAATCTCACCTTGGGCCTGCATGCGTGTCTTGACCAGGGCTAGAGGGTAGCTGGCCAGCTGCCCACAGGTGCTGGACACAGCCCCACAGCCCACCAGGACCATTACCCCTGGGTTGGCAGAATCGGTGTTCCTGCTTATCCAGGAATTTTTTAGAGTCTGGAGGCAAGGAAAATAACGGACAAGGTTAACAGCGAGACACTGTGTGTGTGTGTGTGTGTGTGTGTGTGTGTGTGTGTGTTTTCAATTGGAGACGTGAGAAAAATAATGGCAAAGGTTACAGACTGTGTGTGTGCCTTCTGGTGTCTAACCTCATAGACAGCCAGGTCAATGCCAGCGTATGGGACGATGCCCAACAGGTTGGGAATGTAGCCTTTGTAGAAGGCCCTGATACTTTCCCTCTGTAGCATCTGTTTGGCACAGTCCGCTATCCCAGAGAACTGCCCTGTTTTCCTGAGCGTCAGACGGGTCTTCAACACCTGCAGAGGAAAGAAAGAGGACACAGGCAACGTAGTTAAGTTATTAAGCGTCAGTGGGGTGACTAATGGCTAGCCTATAGGATTGGAGAATGTGAGGATAGAACATTATGAAGCTCAATCTCGGAAACATCGGCTATCATCTGAAAACGATTTACCATGATTTAACAGGCAATATTTCTGGGGTTCTGGTCTAGCCGGATAATGGATACCAGGGACCAGACTTCCTCTTCCGTACGCCGGGCATTGTTTTCAATATTTTTTGTAGGTGTTTCAGGTCCAGGCAGCATTTCAGCTTATCTCTTTTAACAGATATCAAAGCTAATAAAAACCTTAATCGTCGTCAGACGATAGCTGATGGGTTCTGAGATTGTGCTCTCCAAATGGACTGTTTACCTGCATGCAACCAAAGTCTGCTCAAACGTGATTGGTCACTACTACTCTTGACTACAAACTGGCTACAAACAGAAACCATAACGCTTCCATACAAAAATCGTGTCCCGTTGCCAACCGATTCTGCATTCATATAAAGATATCTGCTTATAGAGATTATATGAAGCTTGACCCAAAATCCACCAGTGACTCGTGTCCCTGCCTTGGGGTTGCCATGGTTCTTATATACTGAGACGTATTTGTAGGGGTGTTGTGTGTGTGTGTGAATGTGTATATATCTCACCTCTAATGGATAGATGGCAGTTTGAGCTATGGCTCCAGCCAGTGAACCAGCTATAAACCTCTCATGAAGCTTCAGATGCCCTGTTGCATCATTTCCATGTAGAATGCATTTGATCTGCACAGATTTATATATTTGTTTGCCAAGGTAAAGTAAAGGACAGAGCCAAAGATGAAAATGATGCAGGTCCACATGTGAGAGAAAAACCAAGATTCAATTTTGATCCACTCCACCTGCTCATAAACTGTGAACTTGATAGCAGTCTCGGGTGCCATTTTCAGGACATTTATCCCATTGCCCCGCCACAGTGATCCCAGGCCTCCCTCTTTTACCATGGATTGAAAACTATTCAATACGTTACTTGTCCCGGGGAAGGAGCCATGCACCTGGAGACGAAGCAGAACCAATGGTTTATAAGAGAAAATAAAGCACAGGTCACATTTAATATTATTAATATTATAATAACATAATTATTATACAACTTAATAATAACATAATAATTATAATTAAAAAGCATTATTATAGCCTTTCTGAAATTACTTATGCTAAAAAATATGATAAAGAAAGCCTTATAGATTCAAGTAAGTGTAAGAGGCTTTCAAAGATTATTCCACATGGATTTCTCCAGATGTTTTTCCTGACTGACCTGGAGGAAGACTTTGAGGCGATCAAGGGGAGCGGTGCTTGTACGGGATACAGCTCCGGCTAGTGCCCCAGAAATCAGCTGCCGCCACACAGAGGATTTACTCTGCTCTGACAAGTCCTCTGGTATTCTCAGCTGCTCACCTGTATCCAATATCTAATCAAGCCACAGAGGGAAGAAACACAAGACACACAGCCTTGAGGATGACAGCTAATGGTTATGAAGTAGTCATACATCGTTAACTGAACCTTTCCTTTTAGTAAGTGGACAATTTATGCACATGTTTGTGTTTGTGTATGTGACCTCACCATGGAGTGTTTCCAGTAGTGTGCCACATCCTCCATGTTATGGAGAGGGTTAAACAGGAAGTGGTCACGCCACTCATTCCAGTCTATTGTCATGGTCCCATCTTTGTCCATGCTAGCTGGTGCACGCACACACACACAATACACACACACACACACATTGGAAATGCTTGTGCTTGTTAGCTAGGTTTAAAATCAGGTTTGAATATGGTAATGATAATAAATCGTGGACACTCTTACCAAAACAAAATATCAGTTAAACATTACAAATCATGAATCATTTTGTTATTTTTCAAATATGCAGATACTTTTGGGGATATTTCTGTAAATATTGATCACAGACCTTCGCAAAATCCTGTCAGCCTCCTTTCGGCTAATATCCAGACCAATTGAGTGCAGAGAATGTTGAATCTCAGCTGCATCGATCTCACCTGATAATACACACTACTCACAGATTACAGAGTAACACAGAGTTACACAGAGAACACGTGACTATGAAGACATGTGACGAAGTCTTGGTGTAGTATATTTTGTAACTTTGTCTTGACAGACCATCATTGTTCCTGTCTAGGCTGCTGAACATGAGTTTGAGCTGTCTCTCATGGGTGCGGAGGTACTGGCTGAACTCCTCAAAGTCCAGTTCCCCATCCTGATTGGTGTCCCCTGCGTGTACGATCTGCAGGCCAGAGACACAAGGAGAAGAGGGGAGATGGGGCCAGAGTCGACAGGGGGTTAGTTTTAGTAAGATATGAGCTATTCGTTAGGCCAGTTTCAAAGTCAAAATACACAATCAAAGAACAACCGAGATCCATGTACGTGCATCCATCCATTAATATGTCATTATTTATTATTTTCTATTTTGAGTGACTGTTATTTTCAGCGTTATCACGCAGAGGGACAGAGTGAAGCCAGCCATGGTCACGTGTGGAGGCCAACCAGTCCGTGCTGAAGCAAGGTTCACATTTCAAAGCCTTGAACTTTTCGTGCAGTGAAACTTTTCTGCTCCCCGTCTCTGAACATAACATCCCTGTATTCGTGTTTAAATGTGGAAATTAAGATGAACATCAGCACCACAGAAATAGATAGAGAGAGAGCAAGAGAGTGAGAAAGTGAGAGAGCGAGAAAGAGAGAGGAGAGAGAGATAGAAAGGTTAACTTTCTCGTCTTACCAAGTTCCTTCTCCAGGTTCAATAAAAATAGTGTCCTACTCTGCTCGTGTGTGGACACAAAACATTGCTGCTTGTACGCAGGATATTTTGCCTGATAGGTGACACATGGAAGATTATGACCAATAAAGTAGGCTGGAGGTGTTTGAGCACTAGTGTTGTTCATCTGGGTAGAAGGGAATAAAGTTACTTAAGTATTGTAACCACATATACAATCTGTGGCATTTTATAGGCATGCTCAAAGTTAATATATCTGTAATAATCCTACTAGGTAATAACAAATTAGGAATACTATGCATAGCCTATTGATGCAAGCAATACCATCAGTTAATAAAATGTCCACAAGTTATGAGACTATACTTTGTTATTAAAATAATACTTTTAATCATAGGGTTTGAGTAGATCTGCTTTTTCAACCAGTGACAAATTGTAACTCAAGGACATATCACGACACACTTGACAGGAATGACGCATATTATGCAACAAGCAAATGCATGTACAATGTATGTACAAATCCAATGTAATCCAATTGCAATATTTTGTCTTTGTGTCTTTATTATACTTTCGTACATTTAACACCTAACATGATCATTTTCCATATTTGGCTGTACAAGAATTGAGTGGACTGTTTTGAATAACTGGTAGTTTGCATGTGGTCTGAATAATAGGTCAACAATTCTTTTTTATTAAGACATGCACTAACACACTGGTTTAGTCCGACTTTCTCCTGGTGGCTCACCTTATCCACAGAACTCCGGGATACCCCTCGGCTTGCCAATCCGGTCCGCAGCTCGAGAATATCGATCCGTCCATCTTTATTGAGGTCCAATTGATCGAACAATTTGGCCCAACGCCTTTTCCTCTTCAAGTCTGCGTTGCCGTTCTCCTGGCAGCGCGCCAACGGTAACAAAATAAAACACTGTCCCACCATGCGTATTGACATTCTGCCTGGCTGTAGAACGCTAGGCAAACGTGACACCTGATGGGATTATCATTATGGCAAGGGATTTGACCATGTGCGCTACAGGCGTGCAGATCGTAATACCCTTCGTTTACATCATGTTTATTCGTAGACCGCCGGCTACATCGCCTTCTTCAAATTAGGAGACGTTCCGACCGCTGACTTTTTTCAACGACGAACCAACTAACGTGAACAGAATGCTTCACGTATCGTATTTCTCACACGCATTGGCACGTTTTGAATAAAGCCTTTAAATGGAGGGTCTGAAACTAAATGTTTCCGCCTTTCCTGAAGATAAAAAAAGGGAAATCATGACGTCTCTACCCTCGTCTCTTTCCTCAAACAGTTAGTGTAGAATCTGCGTCGTGGGGTCTTGCTTCAATACTTTGCATTTACATGCAATCCAAGGTCATTCGTGTATTGCCTACTGTTACGAAATTAAATGAATGCACATTGCATATTAATGAGCTTCATATAGTGGATGTAAACACCGATTATATATATATATATATATATATATATATATATATTAATTGTGCACAAATATAAATTCTGTTTTTAGCACACCTATTTCATACTCGCGTCCTCCAGTTGAGTAATTAGGCCCTGTCAAGATGATAGTATATTCTCTCCATATCTGATATGAGTAGACTAGACCATCTAGGATTTTTTTTTTACATTAAGATCAACTTGAAAAAAGTGCAATGACATAATAGCATAGGCATAATAAGATATGCTATTTGTCAATGGAAAGGTTTTTATGCAAGATCCGACATCAGAGATATGAACCATAACAATACATATAGGATAATTAAATTTGCTATTCATAAAATATTCTAAAGTAAAATCCCTCCATATTTCCTGTGGGGGTATAATGTACAATTTGAACAATACTACACTGGCTTCTTCCACAAACCTTTTAAGGAAAAGTGTTGTACATGTTTTCATGCAAAGTCGGACAGCAGCCAAAGTAATGTTAAGTCGACGCCCAAATTATATACTTTATATATTATTACTATATTTATGACAATATTACTATTGAATACATGTATCGGCTGCAATGATTTGGATAATTGTCAAACAAAGGGCTACTGTACCAGTGATGAGGGACAATAATTTAGTAATGACTTAAACTTGTTCTGAAATAGACTACAGTACAATGTTTAAACCACCATTTAGATGTAGATTGAAGACCATGTTGGTTCTACAAAATGTCTGCCGTAATTACGCCGATAAACGCGCAGAGTAAAATCAAAAGCAGCCAAACACTTCAGTGTTTTAGCCAAGGGAATCCTCAAACTCATACCTCTTAACTACTCCTAAGGTTAAGTATTACGTATTATTGGGGGAACGCACAGTCAACAATGACGTTACAATAACACACAGATAATGCACATAAAACAGCAAATTATCAACTATACTTTAATTACACCATTTGTATAGTAGTATATATAGAGGCTACTTTAATCACACTGCTCAAACTTTGTTCAAAAATTAAACAAGGAGCATAACAAGCTGAATTTAATAAACATACAAATGCATCCGAATATATCCGGTCCGTTCAGCTTCACACTTTAGGGTTACTATGATGTCAAGTTACCCAAATATGTTCTAATACTGTCCCATGGTTGCAGAGGGTTTCGTTATATTTAAGATTATTAAACAGATGAGCTCTGCGTTTCATTTCCAAAAGAAGACTCTATGGCGTCCGCTTAACATGGTGCTTCTATTGTGACTCATAAACAACAATAACTGGGTCAACCACCAGGGTGCTTTGCCTCGTCTATTTGGAGTTGCCCGGGGGTCCTTTGAAGGCTTTTGTTTCGGGCATTTTGAGAACACTCAGACGTTTGTGGAGTTTCGTGCTGGCCGTCTGAGTCACCTCCTGCTCAATCTTATTCCTGATGGCAACCTCCAGAACCTTCAAGATAGATTTAGATGTTATGTTATGTTCACTTGCACGAGAAACCATTGAGAAATCACTGTTCGATTGAAGCTTCCACTTTCTTACATTTTTCAGCTTCTGTTGCTGGACAACGTGGGCCTTTTTAGGTGCAATGGTCCTCCCTTTTGGAATAAAACATGTTGGGTGAGCCAGGAGTGATAGAACCAGTACTAATAAAAATAACTTCTCCAACCAAATGACTCCCATCAGTTTGAATCGACATGGAACTGCTCTACGACATGCATACAATGTTTATTTGACGTTCTGGAGCCTTTACATTTTTCAGTTATGAAATGACATACCTCCTTTTCTAGGTCCCTTCTGTTTGTTATGTGGGGGCTTCTTCAATCCCCCCGGCCGTTCAGATTTAAACTTCTGTTTACCTTGCGCCATGCTTACGAGTTTGTTGGGTTCCTTGTCCCGGTAGCCGAACCGTTTTAACCCGGGTTCCCCGTAGCAGCTGGCCTTTGCCAGTGGGGCCACCTTCTGGTTCGGAGGAGTATCTACAACCACGGACCAAAGTACAATGCAAAGCGCCACAGTGCTAGCCAGATCTAGAACAGTTTGCTTGGCAAACAAAACAAACACACATTTAATTATGTGGTGGTTTTATTCGCTTCCTTTTGAGCGGTACACATGTGGATTAGGAATATTTTATGATGACTGCACTTTAAAGCAATATACGATTTATAGAAAGATGACCTCGTGTTCTTAAGACTAAACCAAGATAAGAATCTGAGAAAATGGGAGAAATATACTTGATGACACTCCCACTTTTAAAGACAGTTTCTAGCAGTATATGCTCATTAGTAGGAGCGGTCGGGCCGAATGAAATAAACTAGGAGAAAGGGAGTAACCATTGTTGTACTTTGCACCAATTGTTCGGGGCAGACGGAGGTAGCGTGTAGTGAATATGTGAAGGAGGCTTCCCAGTGGTGTTTATACTGATGAACAGCTTTATTACTAGGAACTAAACGGTTTGTGGGGAAATACACAAATGAGCATAAACAGATCATAAACAAAGACATGATTTACACTTTTACATTGACCTAATTTGCAGGTCTGACGGCCACAAAGTTGCTACAGTTCTTTTGGAACAATGTCCCACCCCAGCCCCCAAATTGTTGATAACATTGAATACAAAAAGAAAGAACAATTCAACACAATATGCAAGTGTAATTTACATAAGACGGTGGAGCACAGTTGTGACAGTTTCAGAAGTACAGGTGGACAGAACGGGAAGGTTAAATGTAAAAGGTAAAGTTCTGTGCGAAAAAGGGTGTGGAAAGTATTTTTCTTTTACATAAATTTAATAATTGCCAGTCGAAAATGGCATCATTTTTCTTGTAATTTTCTTTCAACAATCATATATAGTGCTGTATCTGCACTCCACAGAGAGAGCGAGACACACAGTAAAAACAAGTGTGTTACTTTTAGTTGCCCTTTAAAACATGAAACCAACATCAGCATGTGTGGTTTGACAGAGGGCGGTTGTCCCTCATGTTAGCATGCTAGTTCCCAGACAGACAGACCACCACAATAGCAGTGTTGTTGTTGTTGTTGACTGAACTCACATGTTGGGAGCCGTCTATTCAACTTGCTGGTTGTGTAAGGCAGTGAGCAGGGCCCCTGAGTGCGGGCATGTGACATTCAGGTAAGTGATTAGCCATGTTTTCTGATCCAGCCTGTAATCCCTAACCTTGTTTTTCTTTTTAAGTACCGGTAAGTCTTTTTTTTTGGGGAAGACCCCCAGTTGCATTCTAATCACAATTTGATACGTAGAACAGAATGGGGCCGGACTAAAGCTTATATTCTAAGTGAATGAATACACATGGCCACTGATTTCAAATATTAGACCAGTAGGTAAGATGGTCTACCAATACAATTAGCCTTCTGAATTAATTATGAAGAACAATCCTACAGTCAATCACACTCAAAATAAAGCTCCAAAGTAATAAAACCGCCTGGCATAAGCTTAATCATAAGCCATCATAAGCCTTATTTTTTCGTTGACAAAGTAAAAGAGATAGCTACATGAATAGACAAAAATTAAAAACCTTGCAACTAAATAACAATGATATTACTTTAAAAATTACAACAGTTGAATCGGTAGTTGAAACAAATACAGTAGCTGAAAATATTTCAGCTCTGAGGAGAAGCAGTTCTAATAAACTGATCTGTACCTCTTTGTATTCTCATGCAATGTTCCCCACTGGGCACGTCATGGGTTTGAGCACAATTAGGAATAACCAGACGCCAACACAGACATGACTTACATTAAGCCATGTTCCATCATGGGCCTCAGCTGACTACATAGAGGTGATCACAAAGTTAATTTGGTGGTCAAAATTTGGAAGCAAACATGTGTGCGTGTGTGTGTATGTTTGTGGAAAAATTATAATCATCATATTACACAATTAATCTATTAAAAAGAATATGGCCCATCAATTTGCTTGGATTATACTTCAAAAAGTTTCTACATAGAGAAAAAAAATTAAATGTTAATATAACATTTTGTGATTTTGGGTGAATTTAGTTTGATACAACCAAATATTTGGTTGGATTGATTGCTACCTTTAAACATAATGGGTTAGTTTGTATACACTATATACAGACTAGTAATAAGGTTATATATTTACAAGTTGGTAGCAGCAGTTAAGCACCGAGTCTGATCCAAATCTGGGGTTTTACATGGCACTCCCACGTGTCCTCTAAGAGGAGATCTACTTTTCCTCTGCAGTGAAAAAGGAAGCCATATTATTGACTGTAACTGAAACTGCCAAAATGTATTTCATGGAAGGGAGTAGAGCTGAGCTCCACGGTTCGGTACAGCCGTTTAGACGGGGTCACGGAGAGAAGAGAGTACATAAACTGGTATATGAGAAGTAAATCAGGCCAAAAAAAGTAACAAAAATTAAATTAAGGACTTGTGTGTCTGTTGAAATCCCTGCAGTGTGTGTGTTGCGTATTTAATGCGTGTAAGCAAACTTTGTGCACGGACATGTAACACTGATCGTTTTTTGTTCTTTTTTTTTTGTTTTAAACCAGTGTAATGAATTATATCTTAACCCAATACTAGCGGTGTGTGTGTTTGTGTGAGTACGACGACAGTGTCTTTTAATGTTGGGGTATTCATTTCAGTGGCAGTTGCAATCGTGGGCCAGTAGAGGGCGCCAGTGCATCTAAAGAGCGGTGAGACGGCCAGTTAGCGCTGCCTGCAGCTCAGAGGGGAGGAAGACACCCAGCTCTGTGATGATGCCTCCTGTGATGAGCTGGTGTGGAGTTACGTCAAACGATGGGTTCCACACCTCAATACCTGCAACGAGCCACTCATGAGATAAGTGGCCTTTTACAATCGCATGCAAAGTAGGTTTTTGAAAAAGAAATAACCACATGAGTAGAAAAAGATGTCAGACAAGATGCGACCACACACCCCACACCCACACTTTTGTATAAATTATTACACTGCAATATATTTATTGCTTTCTAGTATATTTATCTTTATATATTTAAGTTTTATCTTTCTAGAGTTTTATGCCCTAAATAGGTAGTTCCCGGTGATTTGTTATAAGACGTTCAGTGCCCACACAAACACAGACACACATGTCCAATTAGAAAGCACATATCACCACCAAATCAGCTCTCAAAACCCAATTGGGATACACACTTATCTTCTTACACTCACCTAGGATACACACACTTATAATCTGCCTCCGTCAGTCTCTCCATATCTACGTCTCTTACTGTACCTCCTTGTCACACACGTGTTCGACCAAAGCATGATTATGATACTCTCCCTGGCACATCCTCCATTTCACTGTACCATCTGGAATTCTGGCAGAGCTAGGCCAATGAACGCTAGATCCATGCTCAAAGCATAGTCTCCCAAACCAGTAAATCCAGTTGCAGTGTTGTGACTCCACCTCACCTGGGGCTGCTATGGGCACTCCGTTGATGCTGGTGAGCTCCTCTGGAGGGCGCACTTCAATGATGATGTCCCTGCCGCTCTCCAGACTCAGGTCGCAAGACGTGCTGGGCGCCGCCACATAAAAGGGGATCCCATGGTGCTTAGCGGTGATGGCCAGCTGGTACGTGCCCACCTTGTTGGCCGTATCGCCGTTGGCAACCACCCTGTCTGCACCGACCACCACAGCTGAGGGGCAAAATGGACGGATGGAGGGAGAGGGAGATGAAGAGAAAAAAGAGATTTACAACAATAAAAGGAAAACAAGATTGACTTTACTTGGAAAGGATATATACATACACATTTCGATCCATGCTTCAATATATGTGTGTACACAAAGTAATACACACACACACACACACACACACACACACAACCTGTGATTCCCCGCTCCCTCATGGTGAGGGCGGCCATGCTGTCTGTGATGAGGGTGGCCGGGAAGCCCTCGGCCACCGCCTCGTACGCCGTCAGTCTGGCGCCCTGGTTGTACGGCCGCGTCTCGGTGCAGTACATCCGCTTCAGCCGCCCCAGCGCGTGGAGACTGCGCACCACGCCTACAACACAGAGAACTTATGTAAATAACCACCCCCTTCACCCAAATCTAATTCTTGTCCATTTCTGCTGTTATGCTCATCACTGATGTGTACTAAAAAGACCTTTGACAGAAAGAGAAATAACCACCAATGCCCTACCTTTTATTCTGCACACACACACACACACACACACACACACACACACACACACACACACACACACACACACACACACACACACACACACACACACACACACACACACACACACACACACACACACACACACACACTCACTCTCACTCTCACTCTTACCCAGTGCGGTACCATATCCAGCGGTGGCGAGGGAGCCAGTGTTGCAGTGCGTGAGGATGGTGACAGAATCCCTCGGGACCCCGGACAGGATGTGCTGGGCGCCATAGTTACCAATTTTCTTGTTGTCGTTGACGTCGCGCTCCAGCATCTCTTCAATCCAGGTGATCACACTGTGGGTGAATGCACCTTTAGACCACCACTCCATCTGCTCAGTGTTAAACTATACTATTAAACCATATACCAGTGGATCTCAACTGGTCAAGCCTCAGGACCCCCATGTGTCATTAGTCATCATGTCATTATTTATTTACCAATATTGAAGTTATCAACAATGCCTTCATGGGGCTAAAGTCAATGAAATAGTAATCCATTGAAACATGAGTTAACATTGAAACATTAGCTGATCTATGGGCTTCATTCTAAAGATTAAGGTTTGGTATACGCTCTGCGACCCACTCAAAATGCCCTCGCAACCCACTTATGGGTCGCGACCCACCAGTGCAGAATCACTGCCATATTCTATATACACACCATATACTAGAACAGTGCACTGTTCTGTGACCGCCCCTTTCAGAGCTACTTATTGTACTCATTTTCTATTCACATTTTAATCCATCATACTTGAACCGTCTTCCCTTTCATTCCTTATTTATGTTTATTTTAAGGCGTTCTCTCTCTGCAAAAGATCAGGACTACATTGATATTGCAATATGAGACTAGTTATCTATGTTGTTATGCACAGCTTTTGTTGAAGGTTGTGTTTTCTTTGGTTTCTAAAACGGTTAGATAGCTTCTCTTCCTGCCTCCTAACCCCAGCCCTACCTCCTCATCACAGCCCTTCCTTCTCTCCATCACTCTTTCTCTCCATTCTTCCATCTCTCTCTTTCCCCCTCCTTCCCTACCTCTCGCGGAGCTGCTCGGAATTCTTCTCCATGCTCTCATTCTCGGCAAACTCCATCAACTCGCGTGCGGCGCGGCCCATGTTGACCGCCGTGGGCCGCGCTGAGGTCAGGTGACACAGGGACTCTCTGATGAAGGTCACGGGATCGTCGCCGCCGGCGCCCGCCCGCAGCTCCACCGCCAGGCTGAGGCATCCCACGATGGCGATGGCCGGGGCCCCGCGCACCTGGTCACACCCGAACAGAGCAGGAAGAAGATTAACATATGATGTCTCCTTTATGAAAAGGTGGACCGCCATCAAGACGTCAATGGGGGGGGGGGGGGGGGGGGGGGGGTTGACTGCTCGACTCACAGTCAAAAGGTTATGGGTCGAATCCCCAATGTCTAAAACCTACAGCAAGATGCCAAACCAAGGAATACCTGGTCCTAAATGTGCATGCAAGTCACTCTTGATAAAGGAAAATGTAAATAATGCATGTGCACGTGCACAGAAGATGAGGCCTGTCATGTTACCTCTGTGGAGATAATAATTCATCTGAGAGGGATGCTCCAGCTCTCTACGGGCATGAAGACATCAACCTGGGTAGCTCATGTGCTATATTCCGTCACTCTACAGCAACGGGGTATTGGTACTATAGCTGTCCAGACGAAAGTGCAAATCTTCAGTTATGCTAACATATAGATACACTTCTACAGCGAAAATGTCAGTAATGAGCTATTCATCTGATCAATTTATCTGCAAGAGAGAAAGATCAATAAAGTGATGGCAACACAGAGCGAGAGATCAAGACCAAAACGCGAACAAAAACCCTGGCAAGGGTCATTAATAATTCATCATTCATCTCTACCAGTGAAAGGGTCTGGGTATACGTTTTATGGGTGGGTTGCCATGTGCAGATACCTGGCAAAACCAATGGTTATGTTGGATACGAAGGTATCCCACATAATTAGGTGACCCTGGGGAGGTAGGATTATGAATGGGCCATATTTTACGAGTGAATTCTACAGCGATATTGGGTGTTACATTATGTCCCCCTTTCAACACATCGCCCGGGATTAGAAACACTCGGATTGGAGGGATCAGTGAACACTAGGGCTGGATTCAAAACAAATTAAACAACGGATCCTTTACCGGCCAATAACAAACTGCAACATGCTTCTACCTTGCCTTTAAACGTGAGCGGCCAGTGCAAGAGCACAAAAGACCGAGTCCGCTTGATGACAACCATAGCAGTCAACAGTTTTACAACAATAACGGAGACATATAGGGATATCTATGCTTGGGTGACTCGCAGAACCCAATCCAACAAGCGTATTTAATACAATAAATAAATAAAACACAAATCATTATTGATCTTGCCTTCATTGACTTGATCGCCTCATATGCGTCCTGTACGGACCGGATCTCATCAAAGACGGTCTCGTGCGGGAGAAGCAGCTGGTTGATGATCTGCAGAGACCCGGCCCGGTAGCGGATCGCTTCTAGCGTCATGACCCAAACGAAGAGATGGTGGACGGTGCTGCACACACACTTCAGACGTGACAACGGCCTGAATGTCGGCGTCCCAGAATAGTAGCGAAAAGAGAGTATGAATTGAAGAGCGAGAGGGGGAGGGGAGGGTATTTGTGGGAATGGATAAATAAAAGGGGGCGTCGGAGAATGAGTGCTAGGCTAGCTAGCAAGCAGTGAGGATAGGAAAAGAAGATAGGCAAGATAGGGCTCCGAAACCTTTTCACGTTAGGGCAGACACGGAACCACGTGTTATCTCTAGCAGGAAGCCCCGTTTTCACTGTTGACGCCTACCTATGATCGCGCCCTCTGCACTTAGAATACAGCACCAGCTCCAGTCCCCCTTTGCCCCATCCCCCTCTGTCCTTAACCCCTTTGTAAGGAAGGCATTAACATTCAGTTTCGATATTAGCATAACAGCCAAGCCGAGTTTCTTTACCCTTTCAACTGGAACTATAATCTTGAGATGGTATTCGTACAGAAATAGCTATCAAACAAACAGTAACCCAATACACAATGATGAGTTACACATTGCAATGTGACATGTGAGTTAATCACAGATAATATTTATTAATATTTATAACTATTCAACTAGTCTACTCTGCCCTGTTGGGCAAGGGTCAGGAACCTATATGGCTATTGAGTACAGGCCATCAAATACATATCACCTGGGGCCAAATAATTCCCAACACCCACACACCACCAACCCCACACTCACTGTCAAACCTTAATTGATGTACAAAGAGACACACACTTTAGATTCTCCCAATCATGCACTAACTCTCTCTCTCGCGCGCGCGCACACACACACACACGCGCGCACACACACACACACACACACACACACACACACACACACACACACACACACACACACACACACACACACACACACACACACACACACACACACACACACACACCTAACTCAACAATGAGACACTGTTGAAAAAGGTATTCCCGTTATAAATTGCACTGTAAGATACTTGTCCTATGTTTGCTCTGATATCCTTATATTTCTAATAAATTAGGACAGGACAACTGTCTCAATCGAAACCATCTTGTCACAAAGACCACAGTGGTAGTGACCACCCTCGCTGATTGGCAAGCAAACAATATAGGCACACTAAAAGCATTGCAAGTTAGCAGATAAAGTACCAATGAAATAGCCACACTTTCATTTAGGATAGCTGGCCAATTTTTCAATATTTTATCGTTTTATTGATTCCACATAATTATAGGCTAAATTTTTTTTCAAAAGAGTAATGGGGGGAGTGGGGCAGAGGAACTTTGCTGGCAGGACTGCTTTGGCCCATGGGCCGCCAATTGATGAGCCCCTGCTCTGGAGCCATAATTGGCTCTTTCAGTGGTTGCATATTGCTGATCAAAAAGGCTGAAAATGGATTGTATTACCAAAGTGTAATTCCAGTTTACACCAAATATTGTATACATGTGTGTCTGAGATACAAAGCTACATTTTCAATGGACAAAGTCATAAAGCTATGGGTCATTTCCAGGTCAAATTCAAACATCTACCATTATATCATAATCTACAATCAGAGTGAAATGCCAGAATAGGGAATATGACCAAGTGTAGTTCTTTCCAGCCTAAAATGGTAATTTACAATAAGGGGCTATACACAATCAAACACAAGTTTGTCTCAAACTCATTTTAATATTGCCATAACCCGCCTTAAAATAAACATACAAGATTCCATAATCAGGCACCCATAAGATTCCACAAGACACATACATATTTGTTGCTGAACACAGCTGGAAATTAAATGTTATAAATTGATTGCCATTACATGATAGACATGAAAATACTTTACTATATTTTCCCAACCCACTATATTTGCATTGGCTGTATTTGATATATATTGATCCATTTCATGGAACCTCTTCTGTTGCATACGGATTGAAGCGTGCTAATTGTACAGGGAAGGGGAAACCTGGACATGGGAGAGGGTAGGACATGGAAGGGTCACATTAATTTAGAGATGGGAAGGAGAGAGAGAGATAGAGAGATACAAACAGGGGTCCAACATATGCCCACAAGTGCAAAGTGCAAACAGAGTCCTTAAAAGACACATCAGTGACCTCCAAGGGTGACAGCACACCTTGGCGGTGGACATACACAACAACTCTACTGAGGCTGAAGCACTGGAGCACTCTCCTTTCTGGTCAATGTTAAGTGCAACACAAGTCATTCCTAAATCTCTTTACAATCACAATCAGTAAGTGGAAGAAAAAGAGAGGGAAGACGCACATGCGAGAGGAAAAGATGACTGTCCTCTGAAGGGACCACTCTGGTCTGCAGGAAGGAGCCCAGAGCAGAGCCAGGCCAGCCTCCATCAGGAGTCATTTAATGTATCTTCCGCTGAAATCAGCGGGCTGGGGATTAGAGCAAACACATGTCCCACAAACCGCCAGCAGAGTCAACACTACAATTAGGTGGCAGAGATGAAACTAACAGAGATAACCTACAATAGTCATATCTCACAGCAATGGATGAACTCCTCCATTCCAACTGAAACATTGTAGAATATGACACAGGTGAGACAACAAGGTTAGTACAGCAAAGTAAGAAATACTACAGTTTACTGCTGCTGCGGCTGCAATGACACAAACATATTATTGGTGCACAGACCAGGCAACACCACATCACTCCATTTCAAGATGTCCTCCCCTATAGTTATACAATAGGAGACTGAATCATGGGAAGTTCCACACAATGTTACATGTTCTATTTGATTCAATTGTTGATGCACTGCATGGAGATAGATAGAGAGATAGATAATAGAGGAACAGGTAATAGATTAATAAAAAGAAGAATCTCTAAATTTACAGTTCCCTCACTATGTTCCCCCTCTAGAGCCACCTAAAACCGTTAAGAAGGCTCTGTGACTCAATGAGTCGTCTCCTCCGTGACAAAAACAGTAATCCCTCATTATGGTATGTAGTGGTGCCCACAGCCCCCATTTTCTCTCTCATGTCACTCTCCTCCATACAGGGCAATTTACTGTAATCTGGGAATATAGGAGCAAGATTAGATTAATCCTATTAAATACACATGCTCAATTTGGGAAGTTATTCAAGACACCTTTTTAGCTTCTGATTTTACGCAGTTTCTCAGCACACATGAAAAGTTAAATGAACATTGTTATAATATTAAATCTCTTCATCTGAAATCAACATGAAAAAAAGAGATAGAAAAATAAGCACAGAATGTTTGGTAGTGTTCCCATCTGGTTTTCAAGTGCAAATAAGCCGTGCTTTCATCCCTATTCTCCTTCCACGCTGAAACGCCTTCTTCAAGGAGTGATTCCTTTTGTATCATTAAGCTTCTACAAGAACCAATTCAATCTTCTTAACAGAAATGACACAGCGTTGCTGTCAAATCGTATGAGGCTCCCTAACCTTCTTACATAGCAATAGAAGGATTCCATTTTGAATGATTCTTAAAGCAAGGCTTTTTAGTGTTTGTGTGTGCATGTGTGTGTGTTTCTAACAGTGATCTGTTTACTACTCCCTCATTCATTTATCATCTCTTTCTTTCTTGCATTCTTTCTCTTCACTCATGCATTGCGCTTTCTTTTCAGAGATTCCAGCTGAAACGGACAGAAAGGAATTGATAGTGTGAGTGTCATTGATAGTGTAATACCGATATCAAGTGCACATTAACAACCAATGAATCAAACAAACAGAAAACTAACAAAAAGGCCTCCCTTTACCTCTGCTTCTACTAACTTCAGCCTGCCCAGGGCATCCTTGGCAGAATCCTGTAGCAAGAACAGAAATAGAAGTGTCA
Organism: Lota lota; assembly: GCA_026745465.1. NCBI lineage: Eukaryota > Metazoa > Chordata > Actinopteri > Gadiformes > Lotidae > Lota > Lota lota. The sequence goes on from JACYXH010000572.1 coordinate 3,510,071, forward strand.
CACACAGACACACGAGGAAGGAACAATATAAGGTTGTGTGTGTGTGTGTGTCACTCCATGACCATGTTCTCACCCTGTTGCCTTGGCTAGAGAACGTCTTCACTGAGTCACCAAGTCCCTGGACAAACCGCCCCAACACACTCTCGTAGTCTATGCAGAGAGAGGGCAATGTTTAACATAGGGTGTATACATCATCTCACTATAACACTACTTGTTTAGTGTGTGCGTGTGCGTGTGCATGTGCGTGTTACCTGCCAGCAGTGCAGGGGATCCCTTTTCTAGCTTGGCCTTCTGCCACTGCAGTCTGTGTATGACGTCCCTGTGCTGCTGGAGGAGGTCTGGTGGAGGGTCACGGCGGCTCCTCTTGTACTCCACCAGCTGAGAAGTGTCCAGAGTGCACAGATCTTTCATAACCATGGGGCATGTAAAGCATGGAGCTACTAGTACTATTAGCTAGTGTGGCGTTCAGCAGATTGACTGATCTAAATGTCCTTAAGAGGCAGGTAGCGTGTTAGGCACCTTGCTCAGGGATGCCCACAGGTAACCACTGGGGTTAGAACCCAGAAACCTTCAGCTGGTTGTACACTTATACACACACACACACACACACACACACAAACACACACACACACCTTCCTCTCGATGTTCTCCTTGTCGTGGTACAGGAGGCTGAAGCTGTGTAGTTTATACTTGGGAGGAGAGCTGCTTGGATGGCCACTACGGCTGGCGGCTTCGCTGCGGCTGCTGGCTTCGCTGCGGCTGCTGGCTTCGCTGCGGCTGCCGGCTTCGCTGCGGCTGCCGGCTTCGCTCCTGGGCTTGGACCGAGGAGAGGGTGCCTGAACTCACACAGTTATGTTCAATGAGTTTTTGAGCTACCATAAAACAAGAGCAATAGAATATGTGACAGAAAAGTTTCAAAAAGTCTCAAAACATGGCTGTGCTTGGGGAAAAGAGTTGGCTTTTAAAAATACATTAAATCTCATGGCAGGCCAAAAAGGCAACCATCTATTCCATTTCAATTAGCATTATGAATAAAAAGAGAATTACACATGGGCAACAGGATACATTGGATTTTATATTAATAAATGTTTTGTTTAGATGTCAAATTCGAGGATTTCTTGAATCCAAATATCAAATGACTGAGGGCGTTGTAGCGGGCAATAAGGAATGGATCAAGGGGGATGCAGACAATAGGACCTCATCCTTCAACGTAAACCTCTCCTCCCCCTACAGCTGCCTGCTCCATGTCTCAAAAGACCCCCCTGTCTTTCTCCCGCTACTCACCCGCTCCTTTTGTCTCTTGGTGGGGGAAGGGGAGGACACGGGCTCCAGCACCAGCCACTTCTCCGTCACTGCCTGGAGCTGGGCCCCCCCCAGAGGCTCCCGGATCTTCAACATCACCTCCAGCTTACCCCCTGTGGATTTGCGGCCATCCAGCACCTAATGCACGCACACAACATACGTAAAGGCCAGTTCTGAGCATGTGCGTGAGTGTTCGTGATCGCATGCCGCTGGCACTCGCCTCTACAATCTCCCGGATCTCACACTGGTTCTCCAGGGCCTCCAACTTCAGCTGAGCGGTGCCCACGACTTTGTCGGTTTTAAACAGGCCGCTGTGCAGACGGAGGAACAACACACGTCTGTGTAATGAAACATGACACAAGAGACGCTATGGATGTGCGCTGTATGTCCGACACCTCTGTGCTCACCCCTTGTGGAGGATCTCAAACTTGATGCCTTTGGTCTGCGCCACACGTTTGAACCCTCGGTGCCCCCGGTTGATGTTGAGTTTGAACTGCTCATTAAACTCGGGGCTGTTGGTGCTCCGGACTGTTGCGGTCTTGTCCCGCTGGGCCTCCTCCTGCAAAACAACAACACACGAAACAGCACAGCTGAGCGGAGGAGTTGTCAACCTGTGCATTGTGTGTTATGTGGTGGTGGTGGTGGGGTTGGCATTAGTTAGCAACTGTGTCTCACCACACTTGGGAAAGGAAACTCAAACTTCACACTTGAATCCAGATCGCTGGAAGAGACACCTGAGGATAGAGAAGAGGACGATTAAAAAAAAGGGGGGATAGTAGACAAATATAGCACACACACACACACACACACAATACCTGAAGGAGTGGGTAGATTTATGCCTCTGATGACATACAGCATCATGTCATTCAACGTCAGTTTGGGGTAGACCCTGTAGGGAAACAAAAAGCATAGCCAGGAGCCACAGTCACTCACCCATGTGCTAGACATGAGTCACTGTGCTGCCCCGACACGGACCACTGCCAACACCATTGTGACTCCTCCTCACTCACAAACACAGTGAGAGCTCTGCCCATCAAAAGACCCAAATCTGTGTATGTGGGCTTTTATCACTTGGTTACTGATAGGACACAAGGTTAGGTAACATGAGGGGGCTGCTGACTTGATAATGTTGAAAGTCCTCTCCTCTTGGCGACTCTTGGGAACTGGTTGGCCCTTGGCATGGGCCGTCTTCAGCATGTCTATGTTCTTCATGCACTCATCAGCTAGCCTCTCAAACCTGAGGGGAAAGAGCAGACCAGCACAAAAAGAGAGAGAATGTTGGTTGGACTTAAGAGGCTCACTTTGGTAGTTTGAAATGCGGTCTGAAGGACGTTTGAATGATGTGTGCGCATGGGTCGTGGCGAGATGCACTGAAATACAACAAGGTCACCTGCAATCTAGCTTAAGTGTGACTCGGCTGGTGTTAATCCTTAAAACAAATTAAGTCAGCAGCGATGCCGCAAACAGCTCGAGGCGGGACGAGCTCCACTTCCTAATCAACTTCAACTCCATTCAGATCATTGACAGCCATTGAATAACACGTACACACAAACAAGGCATGTTTCTTACTTGAGTGTCTCAGCCAGGTTTCCTATCTGTGTGAACTGTTTGCAGTAGCCCCGGCATTTCTGTATGGCAATAATAGAACAAGGTAGAAATTATAAGCCACTTTACATTTAGAAACAAAGATCCCCTCTCTCTTTGACTCTATACTACCATATCGTAGTGCCTGTATTTGGTTGTACCAAAACATAGCAAGGGTTTCATTATAGTAGAGAGGGGCAGTGAAGCAAAGGAAACCAAAAAAACACACTTCTGCTGGCTCTGACCTCATGCTGCTTTCGTAGGAGGTCCATGAGCTGGTGGTACTGCTCATTGGAGCGGGGCGACAGTGGAGAGGTCCGAGAGCGACCCAGGGAGAAGTCTTCCTCGCTGACCGGAGCATCCGGAATCTGACCCGTGATGGGAGATGTGTTTTTTACCTCTATATTTTATTTTATGAAATTGTCCAAAATATCGAAATTCAGTATAGAAAAACAACCCGGAAATGATTGGAGTCATAAATGCCAATTTGATGGACCCATTTATCCAAAGCATTGTCCTATAATAGTATGAGAGTATACATTTTCTAAGCCTGGGTGGCATCAGTGAGAAAAAAAAGAGAAGGAGAATGTGAAATACAGTAAGGAGGACAGGGTGAGACCATGTGAATTATGTGGAGGGTGTTAATGTATTGCTGGTGTGGATACAGTTGAGCTATGTGGAGAAGGAGGTGTTTAGAACCAAAAGTGGGAACTGCTGAGAGTTCCTAGTTGTGTGAAATGTGTTAGAAGGTATTTACACAAACATGCACATACAAAATAAAGCCACCACATTCTGTGATATGACTCATCGCCCACCCCCTTTCTGTACCACACACACAAATACACACACACACACACACACACACACACACACTTTCATACACTACCTGGGAAATATCAACAGGCAGACCAGCCTTTGCGGCTGTGATCATGGAGTCCAGCCCCTTCGCGTTTCTGAGGTGCTGTGTTGCTCCCTGAATATCCTGGACGAATGAATAAATAAATAAACAACATAAACAAAAAATCATTGGCAGATCAGCAGTTCAATGTGAAACTCAGAAACTCTAACATAGAACACACACACACACACAAAATGTATATAATCATATGGATCCTAGAGAGCAGAAGCAAATAAACAGTAAGAAGAGGAAGGCTCAGGGTAACAATGGGCAGGTTCAGGGTAACAATGGGCAGGTTCAGGGTAACAATGGGCAGTTTCAGGGTAACTAATGTGCAGGTTCAGGGTCTACCTTCATCTGCTTAGACCGCAGCGCTGCATTCGTCAATCCTTGTCGTCGTAGCAATAAGAAATCCAGCTGCTGTTGAGCTGGAAGTGCAAGAAGTACGACAAAGCGAATGGTGGCTTTCTGCTTTAGCTATTATATATATATTTTCTATAGACCCACAGAATGACCATGCACTCCTCCCCCCCACACACACACACACACACACACACACACACACACACACACACACACTCACCTTTAGCTCCCATCTTGGCAGGGGCCTGAGGGATGGCAGCCGTTGCTTTTGGAGCTTGTGGCCGTGCGATCGGCTGGCATGAGTGAGAGAGAGTGAGAGTGAGAGAGATTACAGGTGGGGGAAGTTTAACATACTGTAGTTCAAATCGATAAACATCCAAGGTAGTTGGATAAATGATAAATGATCATACCTTTGCAACATCTGCATGGCTGTCCTCTTCTACCTCCACTTCTGTATCTGCCTCCTGATTGGCTAATTGCATGGCTGTTTCCATGACACCCATAAAATTCTGCTGTCCAACGTCTAAACCCTGGAGCGGTGGACAGCCTATAGTTTAGAGCACGCATGCCCGCACACACACACACACCCACACACACACACACCCACACACACACAGAGACAACTGTATAAACAATTACCAAGCACACCAGTGTGACATCTTAGACTACATCTAACAGTGATTGTGGAGATGTTTTACTAACTTTTCCAAGCGTAACACAGACTTAAGTTGTAATTCCCTGCTTACCTATAATTCAAGTCAAGCCAAATATGGCTGCTTGTTTATGTTGCAAGTTGAAATCAGCTATAATGTTTTACTCTCTATTGCAATGTGGGCCAATAGATAAACTGTGGCTCCATCATGCAGAGTAGGTGGACAGGATGCCTGAGGGAGTTACCTGGCGGCACAGGGAGTTCAGACAGGTTCACCTGCTGACCGGCTTTATGCGCTTTGATGGAATCCTGGTATTGCTGTGGCCAATGAGGGAACAGGGTTAGGACATGACATTGTAACTCATCCAAACTAAATAAAACGTTTAGTTTTAGCAAAAGGTTTCTAAACAAGAAAATGTTATTGATGGTGATATGTTCTCCCTTACTAGCATTGATTAAAAGTTAAACAGCTATACTAATGAAAGGAGTAAGCTAATGTGGGTGTCATGTGGTTGCAGGACTTTCTATTTGCTACAGGGAACTGGAAAAAATGAACAAACACATGAATAAATACACGTACATACATTTTTATTTATTTATAAATGACTAAATGTGTCAATACGTGCACAGTGAACTGCACCATGTGTGCACTATGGTTCACCTTGACAATCCGCTGGTGCATCCGAGACTTGCGGTCCTCTCCGTTGCTCTTGGCTGTTACTGCTGCTGCTTTGTACTTGTCCATTCTCTGCTGCAGGGCCTCTTCGATGCTCCCAGGGACAGCCAGGTCTTTGGGAAGTGCACACACAAACATAAATATGAATCATACATTATAACAATAATAACAATAATAATAATAATAATAATAATAATAATAATAATAATAATAATAATAATAATAGAAATAATAGAAATAATAATAATACAGGTCTTACCAGCAGTGACCACAGGGGCCGGGGAAGGGGCTGGTCTGGGGCTTGCCTGACTTGGAGCAGGAGCAGGGCTCTGTTTGACTGCAACTCCTGCATGTAGAGTTCAATCATTTGATGAGGATTGTGAAGCTGCTCAAAAGGACAAAGGTAAAGGGCTTTGATTTGACTTATTGTTGTACTGACCAGGTGGTGGTGGTGGTAGAGAACTGAGGTCCAAAGACTCCCCTCTGTCTAATGCCTCCACCACAGGGTCCAGTTTCTAGATGGAGCGAGAGGAACTCTATTAGTCCTAATTTATAAGACACACACACACACACACACACACACACACACACACACACACACACACACACACACACACACACACACACACACACACACACACACACACACACACACACACACACACGACTATTACCTTGGCGATAAGGTAGTGTTGTTTGGCCAGCTCTGATTCGCCACCCTGCTTGGCATGAATGGCAGCCATCTTGTACTCCCTCTGTCTGGACAACACAGCCTGTTTGAGCTCTGGAAGAGATGCATTCAAATGGGGTTGAATAAATGGGTATATTAACAAGACAATCTAGAGAGCCAACTTAAGCAGCACAGTTATCAAACAAACATTAAAAATAAAAATAAAAAAAAAGATTTCATGCAGCGTCAAAGTTTCCCAAGACAAGCGGCTTAAATAGAATGAGAGTAGGCCTACAAATTAGGTGGTCTGAACATTGTGCAAAGTTTCAATGAAATTGAACGGCAGGACAAGGGCTATTAACCCAAAGACAAATTACACATGCTCTATTGTGGGGGACCGATCGCCATAAAAATAAAAACATTGCAACTAGTTCTATTCATGTTTATTAAATTTGCTACTAATCAGACGACATGTAACCTAACCTTCTACCTGCGGTTCGGAAATAAGCATAGACATATTTCAAATTTTGGTATTTATATTTTTCATTAAGAAAATTGAAGCATTCGAATACTGAATCAAGTTTCAAATACCTACCTAACGAACGAATATTACAATATTCGGGCTCAGAACTAGGGGATTTCATGTCATTATTAAAAAACTTGTGTGTTTATGTGTTTGTGCATGCATGTATGTATACATGCATTTAAAAGTGCCCATGTACCTGAATGCTGTGAATCTGGCTGACAAGGCGTGAGGGGGGAGATTGCTGGGGTGTCAGGTGTTATGGCAGCTGAAGCTGTCTTTGGTGGGGTGAGAAAGTGAGGCTTAGCATTTGGGATTACAGGCGGAGCTTCCCTCAGCGGTTTCTGATTGAATGGTGGAGAAGGCATGAGGTTTGGTGCTGGCTGTTCCCGCTCCTTGATTGGCTCAGGCTGAACAGGCGGGACATTGGGCTTTCCACCTGTGGCAACAGGCGGGGGGATATCTTCCTCGTTGATTGGTTTCCCTTTTTTGACAGATGCCAACATTGATTGTAAAGTCTAATTTGAAACAGATAAGAAAATATTCATGAACAGAATATAATAATAATGAACCTTATTAGACAAGCAAGTCATAGTTTGTACATTCATAGATCATCTCATGTATGGCACATTTCAACATCTCAAAACGTTTAAAATGAATAAACACACAAAAAACAGTCATACACTTTGAGGTTTCAGTTTCGCTCTTCTAGTTTACCTTTAGTCCACGGTCATAGCGCCGAGCCTTACTGGACTCCCCTGAAGCCTTTGCATTGGCAATAGCCAACTGATACACGTCAATACGTTCTAGCAGGCGGGACTCTGGCCCACTTGCACCGCTAGGAGCAGGGCTTGGCTTAAGGGCGGTTACAATGGTGGCAGGAGGTGCAGGTTTGGGAGCTTCCTCCTCATCTTCCAACACCTCATTCAGTTCAGCCTATTGATGAGGACGACACATGAACAGGAGGTAAAGAAAGGGAGAAAATGTGTTCAACTACTTGCATGAGTGACTTTGATTTCACACAATGAACCATTGAGAAGGAGGGGTCGGCTACCAGTAAGTCTTCATCATCCAAATCTTCATCTCCCAAATCATCATCATCCAGATCTTTCATGCATAGAGCTGCCATTCGCTCTATTTCGGCCATAGGAACAGGAGCTAGAAATGGAAACAAATGGTCTCTGGGTCAGTTCAATTTAATATTCAATTACTAAATTAAATTATATACAAATAATATATATCTATATGCATTACTCAACTTGTTGATTAGGGTTAACAGGAAATAGCATGTATTATTTAATCATGTATAAAATCATACATAAAAATCCTGATCTTATAGTACAGAGAATGGCTTAGGTAGGGGAAAAACATTGTTAACCCACCTTTGCCTCCATTTTTCTTTGCTGTTGATTTCCCCCCTCCATGTCCCGTTAGCGCCAGAAGCTCTGCTTCCAGCTCTTCCTCGTTTCCTCCATCCTCCATCCCTACTTCTGGGGTCAAGTCAAGGAGTAGCCCCATCTGTGTAACAGAGAGGGGCAATGTCACAATTTGTCATAACTGTTTATAATTAAACTACTCCAAGAAAAACAACAGCAACCGTCATGTTTACATCTATATATATATATATATATATATATATATATATATATATATAAACGGTTTATTAGCCTGTTAAATGCGCTTTACCTGTTTTGCACGGGCAGCCCCTTGACCCCGCGGAGGGGGATTCCGACTGCGACTCATTGGCTTCTCTGTTTATGTTGACTACAAGTTAGACCACCTGAGCGGATTGACAGAGTAGATGTCGTTAATGAACAGGTCGTGCGTTTCACACATTTCACACATAGCGTTATAAACGTTTAACTATTCTCAGTATGACAATGGCGTCACAATTGTTATTAAGTTATATACCGTATGTTGCTTAGCAGAAAATGCTAAGAGAAAAAGGTCAACAATTATAAATTGAAGATAGCGATTTACCTTAGCACACGCTTTCCGTGAATATTAATGTAGTTAAAGAATTCGTCTATTAAACTTTAGCGTATAGTATTTTTTACAGGAGAAAAACAAGAACGTAATTCAAATATCAGGCTGTCAAAACAATCTGGGGAATTTACTTCCTACATTGTATCTCCATGGCAACGTCGATCCTGCTTTACGGCTGCAGTTGAACACTCGCCTGTCGTAAAATAAATAAATAAAATACTGTAGCATAGCTTGGACCAAACGTATTTTAAATGTGCTTTTAGCATTTTACATATTTTTGGTAATTTGACACAAACCGCGGTTTTATATTAAGTGGTAGGATTACATCATACATGCCTTCGTTTGAGTATTTTCTAATGTGGTGTTCATCACGTTTTCAAACTTTTAAACACAATTATTGTTGTTTCAAAGCCAACTGGTAAGCTAGTGTAAGGCGATAATTAAAACCATACGACACAACCCATGGACACATGGACATATATAAATTGATCTAATAGGTATTTTATATCCATATCAGCGCTCTTTGTTTTTAAATGGGAAGATGGGAAAAGGAACAACTAAGAACACCTCCAACCGTGGTAAAAAAAAGCACCACTTGCTATGCTATTATGCGAATCAATAATTATTCATAATTAATAATTAATCAGTATTAATCAAGGATAACACGTTTTTGTCATTTCTGTACGTTGTTGACAACGTTTAGTTTTACACACCATATACGAAGTTGAAAACATTGACATGAGTTACACCTGCAAATGTTTTTAATTTGAGTGAACTGGCATTACGATCATTTGTATCTTCAAGGTTTGGTTCAACCCCAGCAGAGGTCACTACGGTCCAGGAAGCGAAAATTCCCAGAAGAGAAAATCGCCCTGTCCAGTAATAACCAAACTAAACATAATCCACAGGTACTAACGTTTCTGGGAAATATGACTCCTTAAATATGTATGTTATATAACGCTACTAATCCAGCGCACTACGTGTATTTTTATTTAGGACACTGAGACAAACAGTTCCACTTCTGCTGCCCTACCACCATGTCTTCCCCAGCCTGCTCAACAGGATACTACCAAACGGTCAACTCAACCGGCGCAAACCGAAGAACAAGCAACAAATTCAGTACAAGTAGTAATTGCTCCAACAAGCTTCTTGGCAGCAAGCGCTTGTGCAGAAACTGTAATAGATAGGGCGATGAAAGAAACTGATTGTGAAAAATCTGTGCTTACAAGTTGCATTGCAGCCGGTGTGCTTGATAACCTCAAAATAACACAGTTGAGCAAACATAACCCAGACAAAAAAGAAGCCATGGAAGTAAAGGAACACAGCAGGTCCTCTTCTATTACACCCATGGACCAACGTGGGTTTGTCATTGAGGCATGTGAGGATGATGATGCTGAGGGCTGTGCATCTCTCTGCCAAACAGGACAGATGGAAGAGGAAAATGGTGGTAATAAACACCAGAGTAACAAATGCAGCAGACAGAAATCTGATCCTGTGTACACAGCAGATGACAGGGACTTTAACAAGGAGCCAGTAGTAGTGAGGCTATCAAAAAGGAGGAAAAGGATGGGCATGTGTGTTCTTACAGAGAAGGAGAGGAGTCACTTTTTGCAAAAACAAAAGCATGAAAATGAAAAACTACAAAGAAAGACAGAGGAGAAAAGAGTTGAAGATAGGGGTTGTACTAAAGACCGCAACATGGAACTGAATGAAGACAAACCATGCAATTGTGATGAGTCCAATTTAGTGGCAGAAGAAGGGAATTTGGCGTTTGTGTTAAATTCACCCGTGCCTCAATTAATCAAATTAGGACCTTTCACAAAGCAGAGTGAGCTGGAGAAGGAACCATTGCCACCTATTTGTGAAGCAGTGGACAGGTTAGGGTGTGTTGATAAATGCTTTTGATACATTCCTGAATGGGTTAATTCATTTGGGCTGTAAACGTCATCACAGAATCCTTGTAACCGTTTTGTTCCTCCTATTGTAGCTCAGAGACGGAGGCCCACACTTTTGTGACAGCCTGCGAGGAGTGCAGCGATGCGTGGAACCCAATAGATCAAGCTCCAGTCCGCTCAGAGTTGAAGACTGACGACCTGAGTCCAAGCAAAAACTGCGGACAAGGGCCAATCAGTGACATAGATGTCAGTTTCCCAACTGAGATTGCAGGAAGTAAAGATGAACCTGAAAAACGAGAGAATCTGATGGAGGATGTGGACAAACCACACCATTTCCCCACCCCAGGTTCTGCCACTAGCGCCTTACAGAACGTACTAATAGAGAGTGAAAATGACCACCGAGAGGAAGACCAGACCTCCCAACAGCTGATGGACAGCTTGGCCAGAACAGTGGGTCTTTCTGAGACGGTAGAGATGGAAAGATGCAGGCATGGGTCACAGCCCAGTCATTCATTTATAGACGCTGGACTAGGAAGGTCAGAAAATATTGGAACACAGCCTGGCACTGATGCAGTAGCACCTAGTGGTGCAGATGAGAATGTGAGTAGTGGGACAAGAAGCATTGGCATTGGTTTGTTTTAAAGTTGATAAATAAATGACATCAAAACAAACACTAATAACTACTTCTTGCTTAAGTGTTCTTCTGTTTGTTTCAGAGTGGATTTTTTGATGACGTAGGTACCGTTTCGTCTCCTGTTGCCACCCAACATCTGCTGGCCAGGGAGACACCAGACCTGCTTGGATTTGGATCCTTCGACTACATTTCTGACTCTCAGCTACACAATATCAATCTAATGTAAGGAATGTCACTTATCTGAGTCCATAAGTACGCATCAGACTTATATTAAGGTCAATAGATTGTTCCTTTGAAAGATTGCTTGGGAGATAATGGAGCTTTGTCTCCGCTTGAATTTTGGCTGCTTTGGGCAACGTCAACGTTCTTCCAAGAATTTCATTCATCTTGCTTATCTTATGACCCCCTCAATGCAATATCCAGTGAGGCGCAGGGAGGCCTAATGGAATATGGAGGCTCTTGTTCATCACACTGCCTTGAAGATGCAACAGACCTGGTCCATGGGCTGATCAGGGAACTCTCCTCATTAAAGTAAGTGAACCCATCATCTAACATGTTCTGTAATCATCTTAACGGAGCATGATTTTGCATGCATTGTACCCCCCCCCCCCCCCCCCCCTCCTCCCCTCATGATACATTCATCACTTTGTGTGACCCATGTCTCCCAAAACCTCATTAAACAAAAGGTAATCTGTTCTCAATGCTTTCTTCCAGTCGAATCGTGATGGCAACCCAGCGAAAGGTTGAAAACTTACGCCGTTGCAACAGGGGTCCCAAGGCCTATTAGAGGCCCACAAATGTTATGGCTCTTCAGTAATTACATCAAGTGCCTTTTGTATTCATACTTTAAGTTATCATTTTCTTGTTCACGTTTGTATGGCTGACCTTTCCAGTGGTACTTTCAATCTTTTCTAAATTGTGTTGCTCACTGTTCACTAGTTAAGAGACAAACACTCAAGAGATAGTCATGCAAGTTATTTATGACATTGATGAATCACTCAAATTATTGTCTTCAAGTTGCTATTTCAAGAAACATGTTTAACATTGTAAATAAAAATTTAAAATGAACAAAAACATTCAATTATTAAAATATTTAAAATGTTGCATGCATATACAGGTAAATGTAATTTCCCCATTAGTCACGTTAAAATATGTACAGGATTACACCATTCCAGGTAACAGGGCACTCGTTCAAATATTATGCAGAGTTCAACACCAAGCAGAAGTTAAGTATGCTGACAAGACAGGCAACACATTTAGACAAATGGTACACAGCAAACGTCCATGCAAAAACAAAATACGAGTCAAATACACGTAAAACCCACAACCAAAACAAGTCCCCAAAACTATTACAACTATTTAACTTATGCCGACGACGATAGTCCCCAGTCGAAGTACAAACACCCGCGTTTTTAACGTTTTGGCTTTGCGTAAACGGAGCAGTACGCATCGTCTACCTTTGGGCAGAAGCGCTTGGTGTGAGCTCGGGCCCCGGTGGCTCCACATAGTGGACAGGTGTACGTCTGTAGATAGGGACACGTAACTTCACCGGCCTGATTCTTCAAGCAGTGTGAACTGAACACCGCGTCCGATTCTCCGTTCTGTTTGCAGAAACTGCAAAACATGCGTTCCGACTGCGGTGACATATTCGGGACCCTCGCGACAGCCCTCCTTCCCCTCTCTCTGCTGGTTGGTCTAAGGGTGGATAACGTTTCCCTATTACTTTGTGCATTTGCACGCAAGGAACCGAAAGCGCCTCTTACGTTCCTGAACTCCAGAGAAGTCGTCGAAGAACCCACTGGACGTTGCCGGTCAACATCGACGACTTGGCTGGCATTAATGTCGCCATTGCACATGTCATTACCCACAGACGGGAGAGCTCGACTTTCCCGTTGTAGTGGAGACTCGGACACTGAGTACTCAGCGGAAACGGCTCTCGTTTGAGGAGCCTTTATAACGTTTACCAGTCCAAAGTAGTCTCCCCAGACCTCAAAATGTCTGCTATTCGATTCCATCAAGCTTGGTAAATAGGAGTCCCCAAAGCGTCATTCTACTACCACTCGCTAGACTTTCTGCCTGTTATTTTCTTCAAATCACTTACTGTTGGCATGCACATTTTCGATCGACAGAAACGTGTCGCAATATACAACAATGCATGCTTAAAAAAACATGATTGATAATTGGCAGCAAGTGGTTATGAAGGGATGCGAATGTCGCCAGGACCCAATCATGTGAGGGCATGCATCACACGTGCGAGGTTGCTGCCCAGTCGTGATAATTGGAACTAATATCACGTGTTCACTTTAACAAAGTGCACTCCTTGGTAGTAAAAACGCAATTTAATCACAAATATAATATTTAAACACGACGCCTGCCTTTAAAAAAGGTGCGCGGTAAGGTACAAAGAGCAATATAAAATGTAGCCTACGCGTTCCAACATTCGGCGATCACAATAGGAACCAATATTTTGTTGCAGTGCTAAAACATCGTTTAGTTTAACTAACATTTGTAATGACGACTAGCGACCAATGAAGTTGTTATATTTGCAATGTATCAACACATTGACACATTTAAAAACAGACAATTGCTTAATCAAAGTCCCAACAGAAAGATATCCATAAAACATGCAGCTAGCGTCTATAAAACGTTGCAGATAATATTTAAAGCTTTATAGATTAATTAGACAGTAGGCCTTGCCAGAATATAAGAGCCAAAAGTCTTTATTAAAAACAATTAAAAATGACAAACTACTCTCTTTCCCACCAATAACTCACAAATGGCATTAAAATGACCAATCGAGGTGTTGAGGGTGTGGCGTATGCTGTGTGCTCTCCAGGCAGCTCTCTGACCGACCCTCGCTGCTGGCAGTGAAGACCAACAGAAGGAGTCATTCAAGCCATAGCCATTTGCAAGTACATGGCCAAGTACTCACTATCATACTCATTGATTACAACACTGATCAATTTGTATACACACGATATGCATAGAATATATATTTGAGCAAGCCACATCATCTACCAGCCACTCTTGTCATGATAGTGTTTCAGACATCAAGCTATGATGGGTGGAGGAATGCCAAACTCATCATTACGTGTTGAATGCAAATCCATTATGTTCAGGACAATTCCCATTTCAGCCACGGTGTACCTCCATGTACGGGTGGCTTGGTTACAAAAATATATAGACTACAATATTATTAGTCATCCGAATAGTCAAATTCCTGCCTTTAAAAAGGTTGATGTGCATGGACGTAGGTATTCACACAGGGTGTTCACTCACCTAAAAGTGTAAGGGAGATTGAGGGCACAGTAAAGATCTGGAGTGCTAGGGGTTCGGACGCTGACTCTCCTTAGTCTATGTTCTTCACCAGATCCCGCCTCAATAGAGCTTACAGACTCTGTTGACGATGGACTGGCAGAATGACGGCAGGAAATACTCAGGGGTTCCAAACCAGAGAAATCTGAAACACACACACACACTTAGCAAAGTACATCAGTGGTTTCAGTTTCTGGAAATACAAAATCAACATTGTGCTCACCTAATGCTGTGCTCTCTCTCTTCTCGCTGCTGTGCGAAACTTTAAAGAACAGGGAGTCAGCCAGAAATTGCTGCTTCAGTAGGGAGGCTTTCTCTTGCTCAAATACACGTTGCTGGTTACACAGAATACAAAAGCAAATGGGGGGATATGACACGACCCCCATCTGTAGCCTGACTTGAGAAAATCTCCCAAATGACCAAATACTAAAACTTTGATCAAGCTTGAGTGATTGATAAGGCTGAAATTTAAACCAATATTGGATACACACTGAACACATGGTGGCCATGGGGCATTTTAGCCCATTGCTTGGCCCTCCTGCTCTTTCACATTCATTGTATTCTTTAGGAAGTGATCCAAGAGTCTATACATCCCACTCAGAACCACAGCTAGGTTCCTTGCCTGACAGCTCAGTCGGATGGCAGCGTCGGTGAAGCACTGCCTCTCCCTTTCAAAGTTCTGCCTTTGATGATGGAGCTCCGCCCAATGAGCCTGAAGCCGATACCACTCCTCCAGGAAGTAGGAGTCAGCCAGGTCAGCAGGAACAGGTGAGAACAGGCCATCCTGGAAATAAGGGAAGACAAATTGCACAAAAGGGCTGACAGTGTCATTACACAGATAGTGAGGGTTTTGGGGAACATTTGACTGGAACCCCATACCTGCAGCAGCTGCTGCTGTAGTTTCACCAAGTGTTGACTCTCCTCTAGTTCAGTCTCTAGCTGAGCCAACTTGTCCTGGTCAGTACCTACAGCAGAGTGGCCTTTGCACAGAGGAAAGAAAAAAGCACCAACTCATATACTTATCATAGGGTTTGGTAGCTCAATATGTGACCCAAAATGATGTATTATACTCCCTTACTAGGACACTTAATGACCCCCCCCCCCGCCCATCACCCAAACACTATTACTATTATATTAAATTTTCGATTAATATCTAAAGTCTGATGGCAGACGACACTAATTAAAATCCCCTTCTGATAGTTCACGCAAATGAGTTTTATCTAAATCTCTAATGAAACCAGAAACAAGGCTCAACTCCACGCCTGGCAGTTTTTGTTTTCTGGCCCAGGCTCTGTGCCAACTCCCCTCAGAAGTTATCCTATGACATAGTAGGACTTCTGGATCCGAGGTTAACCAGAAGCTATTAATATTTGATCTGTGTTTCAACAAACATAAACAAAAGTATCATGCCGGCTGGCTGAGACAAGCACATCCGGGCAGATCAGGGGCAGATGTCTTCAAATACAAAAACTCGTTCTGCACCCAGAAAGTAGGGAGGGAATGTTGAGTAACATATCGGGCTAGGTAGATTTTTTCCTCTTTGAGATTTGGACCTGATGGCCACACTCTGGGTAAACGCATCCTTGGGCCTTTACCTTCAAAAAGGAAATGTCCTAATCTTCCCTGCACCTTCAGCCAGCTCTGTACGACACCACCAGTCACATGGTCACCCAGGACAGCCTCTACTTGAAACAGCTGGTTCAACTGGTTGCCAATTGTCTCCTGCTGATCCAGGTCCTGCAGAGTCTTCAGAATACACATCAGTAATGTAATCCAATGCGCTCATCTTGTTAAAGTCTAACCGATGAGTCCAGTGTTTCCCCAAGCCCTGTTGGGCCCATGACCCTATTTTTAGGTCTGACAATTCCTGCGGTCCCACTTTTAGGTCTGACAATTTTTGTGATCCAACTCCTTAAGTTATTCTGAAGCTGCTACCACAGACACATTCAATAACTGCTGTAATATCAATGCTCCAGTGAATGCATGCATTCATGTATGCACCACACCACACCAAGTGATTAGTAGACGTTTGCTATTTACTCATGGGTATAAATCATTATGTCTGTTTGTATATGGAGGACATTTATAAAATGTTCAAACCTTTTTTGGATAGAAAAATTTCCCTGGATACGTCTGCTGGCCACATTTGACATGCATTTCCTCCTCAGAGGCGATATACCTGCTCCATGTTGACTCTGAGGGCGTGTAGTAGGGTGGTGGTGCTGTGGCGGAGCTTCATAGCCTCCCTGAGCTCAGCCTCCCTTCGCTCCAGCATCACTCGTAGTGCAGTGTCTTCCTGTCTGTTGAGGCAGAAAAGTGGCAGGATTGACAAATGCACATGTGTGAGTTAGACACAAGTGAATTACTACTCGCCACATACCGAGTAGTAATCCTGGCTGATTTGTTTTCCTGCTCCCTTTTTCCTTGGCCTCCTGCAACAAGGTTCAACACCTCAATGGCTAAAATATAGCAGGGACGAAGGGTAGTATAGGGGAAAAGAATATGCGTGTTGGTTGAAAAAATGATTATATGCATTTATTCAATGTTTCCTTTCATGTAGAGGAAGGTTGCTCATAAACGTGGAGCCTTACAAGGTCCTTTCTCTCCGTGCCCGTTCGGGTGAAGGCGTTCCACCAGTCTGTTGCGGAGTTGCTCGCTACGCCTCAACTCTGCCTCCTGCTGGGTACAGCGCACCTGTAAACGACTGGGAAGAGATGTGGTTTTGTAAAAAATGGTGATACGGGTCAGAATTGGAGCCCAACAAGATTCTTCAACAGCGAGAAAAAAAAACCAACCCCACTTTCTCCCTTTCCGTTCTCAGCATGTCTTGAAGTCTGGCTTCATGCTGGTCCTTCTCTATTAGTTGCTCCTTTGGGACAGAAAGCTGACGTTGAAAATAAAAAACAGATTGCAGTTTAAATTGTAAGCGTCTTTCAAAGCCATACCCTGAGTGAGGAGCAGCGATCTATGTACTGTTCCTTTTCCCAACAGGATGCACTCTGGAAGAGACCACTTTGGTGTGGATTGGAGCTGGCTTGTCTCCCGACTGTGTAGATATGCTTTGCATCTGGAGAGAAACTACCGTAAGGATGGGCTGAAAGGTTCATGAAATCAATACAGCACAGTCAATGTGACGATAGCTGTTGGCTCAAATCTAATCAAGATACTGCACGATTACCCGTGTTCTCTTGTTTTCTTGATTTAGGCCCAGCTCTTTTCTGTCGGGGTGTCATCGTACTGCGCTATAGTCTGACTAGAAAAGTTAAAAATGTGCATATGGTTTAAAGTGCACTTTCAGCAATTTTGCAATTGAATTCCGAAATTGTCTGTGGAAGGAGAGTTTAGCACTTTTGCAAACGATATCGATTTGTTAAGACTAACTATTCTGCTACTTCCTTGTTTGGCGATTTACCGGAGCAGGTTGAGATGACGTCAGAACATTCCCAGGTGGTTGCGCTTAAAATAAGCCTTATTAGTGAGCGATAGGTTTTAAAGGGTTGGCCCGAAACTGGCAATAGCATAGGCTACAGGAAGTCAAAAGGTGGGTTTAGTTTGTGGTCTACAATTTGCGTGTTATGCAAATAGTAACTACGTTAGAATAACGCTTTCGGCTATGCTGTTATATTTGGCAAAAATGTTGCACAGTAAAAGAGGACTGCTTTGCGTTCCTGGCTGAATCTGCACGGCAAGGTTTAGTAGTCATTTGTTTTAATAATTTGTATAATTGTAAACAGTGTTGACGTTCACTCACACCACCCTCCATTTGCACTCTAGCACGTGCAATGAAATGTGTAATATATTCGTTTTCAAAGAAATTATCCAATAACGCTAAACAATTGGTGATTTTAGAATAAAATTTAATATATTTTTTTAAATGGTAGCAAAGTTAAGGCAGATTAATGTTACAATACATTTAGGATTTAGTTTAAAAGGCACAGAATTCCAGTGTGGAAAGGTATCAATTAAAAAACAAATATAAAAATCACACAATTCACTGAATTTTTGAAATAGTTAAGTCATCTTTCAATGTGTGTGCTTTAAAGTTGAATCGATTGCATTCACTGCCCTGTGCCAATCTTTGAATAAGCAGAACTTTTTAAGGCTGATGAAAGCAATCTCTTTGTTGGAATGAAGAAGCTGGTCAATAAATAGACAAAATGAATGAGATGAAAGGCAAACCAAGCAGCAAATATGGTGATAGAGAAACAACACCCCAGTGTAGTGTCTTGTACCATTGGTTGTGTACCTTAAGTGTTTGTACATTTACGGTTGTCACAAACTCGGGGACAGTTTTATACAGTAACATCCCAAGGGCCTTCAGACATGCATAATCCACTGACAAGAATGAACATTGCTTCATGTGGTCAACAAATTCCATTTGCTTCTAAAAAAGGTGCAGTCACACAGCTGCAACAATTAATTTAATACACTACAGGCTGATGAATGCTTGTAGTGTATTAAACACGGGAGTCAAAAAAGTTTTATTCATAGCAAAAGTCCTTAAAACAATGTTAAGTGAATAAATGATTAGTTAAAGCAACATCTTAATTCGTAGTCCACTTAATTAACACAGTTCTACAACATTTAGAAAGATACACTGTTTGGCACAGTTTAGAGTGTGTAATACATCAAACTGATGGCACGACTAAGTTAATTACAGTGTCAGTTTTCCAAGAACCATTCGCCCCATTACCCATCATCCCAGGGCTACTGTCCGCAACAAAAGTTGGAGAAAAAAAAGCCTTCAAAAAGGGAAGAAACTGCAGAACTCATTCATGTTGCTTAATGCCCTGAAAGAGAGGCAAAGAAAAATACAAGTGTACAGTCACTGATATCAAAATGTATTTCAAATTCTGCATAAATAATTCTGATTAGCAAGGCAAAACTGTTTTTAATTGAACGGACATGGATCATTAATATAGGATAACTTATCCTCTCTCCTCATACCTTTTAGAAAAGTGTGCAAGACTTCGGGGGTCTAAACGGGTTTTCACTGGAGGGGACGCCGACCAGAAGAGGGTCTTTAGAAGCATTTTGCAGACAGAAATTCCTCAATTCAGCGGCAGCTTGGGACACCTTAATTTGTAGAAAATTGTGTGAACACACTTACATACTATATTTATATATTTGTTTAAATATACTCACATTATTTCATACTGTAGTACAAGCGATACGTACTTCAGCCTAATTGATATGAACAATATCGAATCAATATTGACGTTGACTTATTTTGCATGACATTTCACCAAACACCTACTAATACTGGTCAACGTCAGAGATAACTCTATAAACAACTGACAGTATTCAGTTCAATATACTGTTAGATATACATATGTCTAACCCAGAAGAGGCTTTGCTATACAAAACACTTGTTTGATTTGAAGCAAAACACGAACTTGCTAAATGTGGCTATGCCAAAAGAAACTGAGAACTTAACTAATTTGTCAGTTCTTAAACTTTATAAAGCCCACACGGAAGTATATACTGCTTACATTCAATAGTTCATGTAATTAACACATGTTCGAACTTCGAAATAAACGTTTTTAGTACAGTGAGAAACATCTACCAAATTGTGTAGCAATAGAAAACTGTAAAATAATATTGATTAACGTTGATCTCCGCCATGACTTTATGCTACATTGTCCCAGCTAACTGTTAGCTCATCTTCCGTGTTTGCATGTCAGTTCGTACCTTGATCCTCTGGACACTCGCCTCCATTCTGAGTTGTTTTACGGCCCTTTGTGCGATGACAAGGTTGCTGCTGGCGTTGTTGTTTGACATGACGGCGAGAATTAGCGCAATAAAGTGGTAAACTCTGACCGAGGGGAAATCCCTAACCCTATCCAAAACTCAGTGGAGAACATCAGCCACTCTTTAACCCGCCCCTTTTGCGCAATATATTCTAATTGGCTCTGCGTCAATCGATCAAAAAGTTCTGTCCATATCCGACTGCTAGGCTATACCTCTGGGCTATAATAGGTCATGTCTATAGGTCAAAGCGAAAGAACTTCCACTGCTCTACTCAGTAGAACATGTAGATTAGGCCAGTTCCACACACACACACACACACACACACACACACACACACACACACACACACACACACACACACACACACACACACACACACACACACACACACACACACACACACACACACACACACACACACACACACACACACACACACACTGTTTTCTGATATTTGCTTGCAATGTTAATTGACCTCTTTCCTGTTAGTAAACAATGTCGTTATTTTGTGGGAGGGCCTTAGGGTGGAGTTAGAAGAATCCCTGAACGCGTAACCGCATGTTTGTTTTCCTTAGATGGTCTGCTATCATTCCAGTTATAAAGTGTTTATTGTTACGGCTTCATAAGGTTATGACACCGATGTTTGCTAAACCTCAACACCGCCACCATAATTTAAGAGTTCCGTTTTTACCTATGGGTTCGAAGCAAGTGTTCGACGTTTAGACACATAATCAAATAATGAATAACATGCGTGTCTTTATCTCAAATGACGGTGGCAGTGTTAAAAATTGGACTCATCCTAACGCCATTAAATCATAAAATAAACACTTAAAATTACGAGTTTGTATTTTGTATAATACTGTCTAATGAGAACAACCATGCTTTCAAAATCATGTTACGCAGCTGTAGCCTAGACCAATAGTGCTTATGTATTGTTACGCCACATCGCAATGACCTCCTTCATTACAGAAGAATAGGAGCATAGGAATTGAAGTGTAGTAACAGTGTTTTGGTCAGTGTTTAGTAATTAATCGTGAAACTATTTGTCATTATGTGGATAAATTGTTGCTTGATATTGCCACAGTGTTTCTCATGAGAGACAAAGTTTGATTAACCTAGGTTATTGTATATTTAAGTTAATTTAGGATTTTACATCACTACAACCCTCTAGAGTCATCACAAAATGGTGGCGTGTTTTTCAACTACTGTAGACCAAAATGCCTCTAGACACTATTAGATAGATCTACAACCAAAATGTGTGACACATCAGGGGAAGGAATCTTGGTTTATGAAAATGCCTCAACAGCGTTCCCATAGGTCGCTTCTCTGTGCAATCATCGTAATAAACCTGCCCCAAAATAGATAAACAGTTGTAATAGGCCCGACCCGGGCCAGGTTTGCTGGAAATCTGTCTGAACGGGAGGTTGGCCAGACGCATATGACAGAGCAAATACAACAAGAGCATGCAGATTTGTCTGGTTCCCAGGCAAACGTTGCTGGACTCTGATCACAAAAGTAAAACGCTACGATTATTTGAGACTTTGCTGTAGAACTAACACAAAATACTGCCCGTTCTATAGAGCCTAGGTTATTGTAACAAGAGCCATCAGCTTTATCTTAACAGTGAACTGCAGATGCCTACATCTCATATTTTAAAATGTTGTTAAGCAGTAACATAACGTCATAATTTATATATTATCTATGGGATTATCTCTAGTCCTATTATATGTTTTAGCTAATTCCCTGAGAGTAATTTAACCTAACCCAATTTCTGATTAGGGGGACATGACAAACCTTAGTCACATACCACATACAACAGACAATACTTTATTTTTGGCAATCAACAATACATTAAGATGACAAAGTTTGGATAGTTGGTGTAGCCGAGGCTATTATTCGCATTTGCCTCCAGTGGCTTAATTTCGCCTCCAGCTAAATCTGTGATGTAATCATGACGTCGACTGAAAACGGGTATATACTGTAATGAAGCTGAGGTTTGTCTTGGGACTGATTGGTATATTAGGCACACCTGTGACTGAGGGGAGGAAGTAAAGCATGAGGTCGACAGTATGGCTCGGAGCTATGGGAGAGGTGGTTATTACAATCGGATCAGAATTCTGTGGGCGGGTGGTCCGTTTGCAGCTATTAGTGTTGCCAGCGGTGAAGACAGTAAGTGCAGGAGGGACTAATTTCAGGTCAAGAAGAGACTAAATGCCATATTTAGATAGCATGGTGAGCTAGGTGGTACCGGGATAGCCAGCATAATAGAGCGTGAAACAGGTAATTGTGTTTACTGTTCATTCAGCGTTTAATCAGCGCTAGACATTCAATGAATTGAAATGTAAATGTATTTTACTTACTAGTAAATCAACCAGAAGGTCACCAAAATGAACATCACGTTCACAAACGGTTACTAACTAAAACAAACTAAACAAACATTATACAACACTCAACAACAATGCCAATGCCAACAACAGTTAATAAACAACGCAACAGGTTTAACATGAACACAACGTACTGATGGACAAAAAGAGGGAGAACAAACAGCCCGTCTTGACATTGCCCCCACAAGTGTGTCGCCTGTCCTAGGAGACCTAAACCTGACCCTGAAGTCTCTAAAGTGATGGGGAAGCTGCCCCCGAGTCTGTGTGAGGTCACAGACCCAGGTCACCCAGCGTCCAAGTTTCGTTTGGTTGGGCAGGATGGTGGTTGATGGTGGTGAACTAGGTGAGCTGGATTGGACTGCAGGTTTCTGACCATCAGCCTGGGGGCGGTATGGTGCCAAGCGGTCAAGGTGCAATGCCACTACCCGTCCCCGGACATGCAGCTTTTCCCGGTACACAACGTCAGACAGTTGCTCTAACACATCACAAGTGAGCTAGGGTGAGATACACCTCTTCCGGGTAGAGCAGTACACCCACTTCTTGTATCCTCTGACACATTTCAGCAAACACCTGACCTTCGTTTTTCTAATCTTGAACGGTCTTAAGACCGTGGTGAAAACACATAACAACAGGCTGAAGGCACCCTTCACAAACGTTTATCTTATATGGGGTGACATTGCATGATTCAACGATGAATAAAAGTAAGAAACAAAGTGTCAGCGCGGGATAGAGGTCAGCAAATCGTTAGTTCAGTGGATCTGAGAACTGGATACGATTTTTCATGGCTCAAGCCAGCCTTGAGGTTGAAGGATAGCAAATCTTCATGTTCAGCGTACCTAAAATCCAGGCCATGTTTGGATTAAGGATCCAATAATGCTATGCATCCTTTCTAGCGGTCATCTAATTGGGTTCTCTGGTTCAGGATTGTCTCTGCAAGCAAAGAAGGCCTGGAATCAATGTGACACAAGGCAGTGTTCACCCAGAGAGAATCAAAGTTTATTCAGATAACACATAATGTCCAAATTCAGTTCACCACTTTGGACTTGGCTCAGACCACATACAAGCTGGGAGGCCTGGGAAGCCCTGGTCCAGATAACAAGAACAACTTACAACAAGAGGGGTAGATATTTTCTAATTTGGCTGATTAAGGGTAAGTACTAATTAAGTAATTTTAATACACACATTTATACCGATTATACTAGCATCCATGAGACACGAATCCTTGATGTGTAAATTGGTAATTGACAGTTAATTTCCTACACAGCTGACATCATCCAACAAGATGGGTCTGGCCGCTTACCAGTCTCACTGAAGATACAGCAACAACAAGAGAAAAACATTTGTCAACGAGTACACTGCAATTTATTCTAAATGTATGGTGCAAATAATCTTAAAGCAGTCCTTCCTTGATCAGTGTTAGTTCTAGGTACGCATGTCTGTAAATCACATCACCATAATCTAGCACTGAGAGAAGCATTGCTTCCGCAATCTTCTGTCCTCAAGACATAAGGAAACAAGACTTGTTTCTTTATTAAAAACCACGCTTCGTTCTTTTAATATTATTGCGTTAATATGTGGTTTAAAGGGGAATTTATTGTCAATCCAGATGCCAACATATTTATAATGTGGGCCTCCTTCAATGACTGTTCCATTTAAAGTGCAGATTTGGACAGTATTGAAGTCAACGTTTTTGGCTCTGGAGAACAGTTTACATTTTGCTTTGTCTGTATTAAATACAAGTTTGAGATCTTTAAATACTTTTTGCAAAGGATTGATAGAAGGCTGCAGGTTGTAGGCTACTGATTTTATAGTCAGCCCAACAGTATAAAGTACTTTCATCTGCATAAAGGTGGACATTACAATTACACTGTCATTTCTATTGAACAGGACTGGTTCTAAGATTCAACATTGTGGGACACCTTTTGTTATTGGTAGAAACTCTGATCTAACAATTAAGCACTGTTGTATGTCAGAGAGGTAATTGTTGAACCATCTGCTGGCATTAGGATAAAATCCAATACTTGATCATCTTTGCAGGAAAAGGGAATGTTCAACTGTATCAAAGGCTTTTGCTAAATTGACAAAAAGAGCAGCACAGTGTTTCCTATTGTCTACAGCTGAGGCAATATCAATCAAAATTAGGGAAGTAGCTATGATCTGTTCTGAAGCTGAATTGGAGGGAGGTTAACAATTACTTGAGTTGATTGTTTCCTAATGATTCAAGGGTTTTAGACAGACAATACAGTTTTGAAATAGGTTGGTAGTTGTGGTGCACACAGCACCCTCCCGCAGCTCGGCATCGACCAGGAGGTATGTAGGTTTATGAGGATGAATATGACTTAAAAAAGATAGATGACATATGCTTCCCATTTCCCCACCCACCTGCTGACCCCACCTGCTCTATATCAACCTCTTCATCTCCACCACTTGAGCGTGCAGTCTTTACCCAACTCTCTGCATAACTCCACCAGAACAACCTTCCCGACCAGTCTGGTTTCAAGGCAGACCACTCAACCAAGACTGCCCTCCTCACCGTCACAGAGAAACTTCACACTGCTAGAACAGATTGTCTGTAGTCATTCTCACCTTTCAGCAGCCCTCTACACAATGAACCATCGGAACCTCCTCGCCAGCCTCCAAGAACTGGTCATCTCAGGCTCTGCACCCTTCCTGTTCACATCCTACCTCAAGGATCGCACTTCCAGGGTAACCTGGAAATAATCTGTGTCTAAACCTTGTAGTCTCACTACTGGAGTCCCTAAGGCTTCTGTTCTAGGTCCCATCCTCTTCCTTTGTACACCAAGTCACTGGGTTGTCATTCACTCCCATGGCTTTTCCTTCCTCAGCTATTCAGATGACACAACTTATTCTGTCTTTCACGGTCTGAAACCCAGGTAGCAGCACGGATCTCTGCTTTTCTGGCCTACATCTCTCTGTGGATGTCGACACACTTCCTTAAGCTCAATCTGAACTGAGCTGCTCTTCCTTCCAGTGAAGGAAGTGATAATTTACTGGTACTTTCCTACCTTGCTGCACACATCTCCAGCCCATCCTACATTAATGACATGGTCAAACGATAAATCTAGATTATTTGCAGTCCTGGCTCCACAATGGTGGAACGAGCTCCCAACTGACATCAAGACAGCTGAAACTCCACACATCTTCAGCAGCAGACTGAAAACTAATCTGTTAAGACGGTCCATTAAATAAATTAAAACAATTTCTCTATGTTTTGTTTCTGTATGGTAGCACCTAACTTGCTTATTTGATGAATTTTGTGTACTTGCATGATTCTTGCGATTTTAGGTTCACTGTTCATTGTTGAACGCACTTATTTAAGTCACTTAGAACAAAGCTTCAGCTGGATGATGTAATATAATGTCTTAATGAGAGAGTGCTCTAGTGTCCTCTTCAGTCAAGAGCTTTAACCAACTCAACCTGTTATAATGGTTTGAAGCAAGAGATTAATTGAACCAGTGACAGGAAAATGATTGTAGTACCATGCTTGAGCACAGGGTGCTGGAAAGTGCAGTATGCATTGGGGTGAATTGTTCTAAATGTTATTAGATGAGAATCTTCCTCTCTTTCGCTTCTACAGGGCAAATAACAATACTATTGTGAATACACAATTATTTGCCGATAGACTATTAATTGATGTAGTATGACCCCTATTTGATCAGTGCAACTAGTACTGAAGCTACACGACATTGCGAGCAGCTGCCAGCAGTGGTAATCCTCCTGAATCTCTTGAATTTTGGAGGGGGCACGGCAAGGCATTGGATACAGAGAGGAGGCGGTGCAGCTCAATCGAGTGAACAGATGCAGCTGTAGATGAGCAGAATGAAAAAATAGGAGATATACACATGGTGGAATATTCATACTTGAATATATGTAAATTTATATATTTGCCTCAGGCAATCACTTAAAGGTGCAGTGTGTAGAATTGTGTGGCTTAGCGGAACAGACTTGGCAGAAATTGAATATAATATGTTTTCTTAGTGTATAATCCCATGAAAGTGAGAGTCATGTTTTTTGTTACCTTAGAAAGCCCTTTATAAATACATAGGATGCGGGTGCTCTTCCAAGAAGCCCGCCATGTTGCACCACCATGTTTCTACAGTAGCCCAGAACTGACAAACGGCTCTAGAGAGGACATCAAGTTTTAAATGTTTTAATAATAATCGCTATCTAACTTATAAGCTATGAGCTTTACAGACTAAATTACTTACAAATTATTAATCGATATAAAGAACATCACCACTTGACACTTGGTTACTTGATGCTGTCATTGATGATGACATCCTTTTGGAAGTACGGGAAACCATAGCTTCTAAGTCGAGAGAAGGGTTACGTTTGTGAGTTTGTGGCACTCTGTGTCTACTCCTACAATAGTAGACAGCATTACAAATGTCCTGTTTCTACCATGTATTGGAGTAAACCATTTTGCATCGAAGATAAATATTTTTCGCTTTAAAAGCAATTGGTAAGTCAATGTAGCTCGTATATGCCGAGTTGTTGGCAGCTATCGTTGCATCAACAGCTGACAATGATAATGCTAAAAAAGTGTGGTGATGAGCTTTCAATGTCGGCATTGCCAGTGTTGACAGTGTCATCATATTGAGTTGAGCGTTGAAGGTTTGTGCTCAGCAGAGAAATGGTTGTAGTTCAGCCATTGCTGAAATTGTAAATACTTATGTAGTAAGCTGAATATTATGTGAGACTCATTGAGTCTCTTCACCAAACTATTTACACACAGAAGTAAGCCACCATTTACTATAATCAATATGGAGCTTTAATGAAGCATTGTATATATATATAACATCTATCTGTCGGCGTGCCCAGTTTCAATCAGCACAGCAACAAATGTGTTTTTATACAATTCTTGCAAAACATGTTGCTGCTCGCGGGTTTCGACCGCTCACTATGTCCCCTCCAAAGCTGAAACCAAAGCTCTGTCCTTGCTGTAGTCCATATAACCGACAACTGTAGTTATATGACATAGCCAATGCATGTCGTGCTTCCTGCTGTTGCCATTGTCATTGCTGTGAGCTTAAAATACCTCTATTGATTTGCTACTGCCTGCTCAGACTTGCTGCCTGTTAGTGTAAGGGACTGTTATTTCACTTGTCAGAGTGCCACTGGGCATTGGGGCACGGTACTGATTCGTTTCATTGCTGTATATGTGGATAGTTTTCTTGTGGATTTTTATTTAATTTGTGTTTATTATTAGAAATGTGATTATATATGATATGTCATTTGATTACAGCACATTAAATAGTCTAAACATGTTATTATACAATGTTAAATATTATTTATGATTAATTTTGATATGTGTACATAATACGTTTGATTACAAAAGACTACAATGTACATGTTACAAACATCAGTTGTTGCATAGCGTTGAAAGATCAAGCATATCAGCCATGTGTTTTAACTACCTAAACACCAAGCAGAGAGGGGGGAAAAAGGAGATTGATTATCACTTCCCTATAGATTAAAATACAGATATGTTTGTCTTTTGGCACTAATACATGTTCTACTCACCGCTGATTGGTCCAATGCTCAGCACCGTGCCGCCCACAGAAATTGAGCGACGAGTCCTCCTTCTACAAATCTGTGGGAGAAACATAACCAAACACCATTTAGCAAAGATCCGTGTCGGTACTCAGAGACACAACGCAGATCTTTCCAGAGCTGCTTGCATTTACACTCCAACGTCCAATTAACGTGTACACAAGGGGGCATAATAGCGTTTCCAAGCACACATGTACATGACTGGATGAGCAAATCCGGAAACAGAAACGCGACACAGGTTTGATCCAATGATCCAATGTGACATCACCATGTGATAAAGACTTTAAATCAAAATCGAATGAAAATCATTTAAATGAAAAGTGGTGTATTGTAACCAACTGAAAATATTCGCCAGGTGCTTTCATTTTATTCTCATGTCTGGCTGTCGGAAACAAAACACTGCGCATGTTCCCCACTTGCCCAAGTGATAAATGCCCCCACAGAGAAGGGTGATGGGTTGCTAAGCTCTGGGAGGACCGCACGTCTTTGAGTACGAGTTTGTCATCGACCGATAAAAGGGGCATGTACGGTCTCAAATAGCGACGCAGATCTCAACGGATCTTTGCATAGCGCACGACGGAGAAGTGTGATTTTAGCTTGAGACAACCACATCATTGAAGGACTGGTTGGAAGCAGCAATATTTGGCCTACCGGAGTGCAGGAGGAGACCGTGGGGTCACAGAGGCTGACGCTGCAGTGGAGGGACATGTCCTGATGTTTACCAATGAGATTAAAGATTGCGGCAGAGAACCGAGCCTTCAGGGACGAGCCATTCTCATCAACCGTCACATGACGATAGTCAGTAGGACACCTGGGAGAACGTAGGGAATGATCATGTTTTAAAAGTGATCTCAGTTTGTTGGTCCCATTGGTCTAACCACCTACGGAAACAAAGGCTGTTTATGAGACGGGATGGGACGTACTTGCTGTGGATGAGGAAGTACCGCACTTGGTCATCAGGGTTGGAAGAGTGAGTGGCATAGCATTCATCCAAAACAACCACAAGTCTTGGGTCTGCCTCGTTTACAGAAACGCCCACATGCGCAACGGAGCCGAGCGGAATGGTGACCGCGCCGACTGGGTACGGATAGGTGTATTTGGGGGTTGGGAACAGCGACATGGTGGCATTAGAAATACCACCATCAACCCTGACACGATAGCATGACAACATCAAACAGGTTAGATTCACTACAGCATTAGCAGCACAATGTATTTGAATTAGGAAGGTTGCTGCTTGGCATCTAGACAACCCTAAACGCTTCAATGCAGACTCCAATCCTTCAGAAAATTAGCTGCTTACTTGGTCACTCGATCGCTGGGATGACTGGTGGTATAACCCGATGTATAGGTTGGGGGTATGGAAAATTTTGGAAAAGCCTCAGTGTTCAATTTCGATCTACCTGGAAAACAAATCTCTGTGAACCCACAATGCTTCTAAGGTCCCAATGCTGCCAAGCAAATTAGAAAGTTGACCATTACAACATGGTTATTGCTGCTCAATGAATAATAAGTTGCCTACTTGATATGTTTTCGGCTTGAATAAAGAGAAGGCTTTTTGTATTAAATAAATATCAAATGTGTCCCTGAAGAATAAAAGTAACTTCTCAAGTAGCATGTAAATGATCTAGTGTAAATGCGGCTTTATCATCAAGTTGCATTACAAAATGGATTTGTTATAACTTCCCCACACAATAATTAATTGGGGATACCAACATGCAAGTTTCTCTTTAGGCAACATTTCATCACGTCCCTGGAGGAATGGCATATTATTTATTCGATTGGAAGAGAAGGAAGCCATAGATGCACTGTCATGGTATTTAAGCAAAAGACAAAGCACATAATGCGTAGCCACAGGTTCATCAATGTATTACCTTCACAGACAACACCAGCGTCTTCATGGTGACCACAGTTGTGGGACATCAGCCCTCTGTGGCCACACTGTGTGAGCATAACTTCGTGGCCGATGCAGTTTATATCATCCAACCCTATAGGCCTTTGGCCAGGTCCAAAATGAGCATTTTGTGGTGCAGACAGCACATTCCCGCAGTCCATCTGTCTGCAGACCACCTGGGCATCGACCAGGTCCCAGCCGTCATCACAAACTGTGGCCCACTGGCCCTGGATGAAGATCTCCACCCTGCCAGAGCAGGAGCTGTTCCCTCCATTGACCAAGCGGACCTGCCCCTCAGTGGCTGGGTAGTTGTCTGGTCTTAGAGGATTGGTCACTGGGTTGCTGGTATTAATGGTGGTATAATTGGATGTATGCGTCGGGAGTAGGGAAAAAATTGGTGGAAAAGCCGTAGTGTTCACTGTCGATCTACCTGGAAAAGAAATCTCTGTGAATCCACAATGCTACTAATCGTCCAATGCTGTCAAAAACACGAGAAAGTTGACCATTACAAAATATTTCTTTCTGCACGATAAAGAATACGTTGCCCACTTAATATGTTCAAGTTCAGCTCATAACATATTAATTTAGAATGTGAGTCAACCGTTTATGTAACTGTTAAAGAGGCTTCAATACAGAAAAGGCTTTCTATATTAAATAACTATCAAATGTGTCCCTGAAGAATAAAAGTAACTTCTCAAGTAGCATGTAACTGATCTAGTGTAAATGTGGCTTTACCATCAAGTTATGTCAAGTTCAGGTTAGTTTTTTTATCTGAGAGTGCATGTTGCATTAAAAAATGGATTTGTTATAACTTCCCCACACAATAATTTACTGGGGATACCAACATGCAAGCTTCTCTTTAGGCAACATTTCATCACATCTCTGGAGGAATGGCATATTATTTATTCGATTGGAAGAGAAGGAAGCCATAGATGCACTGTCATGGTATTTAAGCAGAAGACAAAGCACATAATGCGTAGCCACAGGTTCATCAATGTATTACCTTCACAGACAACACCAGCGTCTTCATGGTGAACACAGTCGTGGGACATCAGCCCTCTGTGGCCACACTGTGTGAGCATAACTTCCTGGCCGATGCAGTTTATATCATCCAACCCTATAGGCCCTTGGCCAGGTCCAAAATGAGCATTTTGCAGTGCCGACAGCACATTCCCGCAGCCCATCTGTCTACACACCACCTGGGCATCGACCAGGTCCCAGCCGTCATCACAAACTGTGGCCCACTGGCCCTGGATGAAGATCTCCACCCTGCCAGAGCAGGAGCTGTTCCCTCCATTGACCAAGCGGACCTGCCCCTCAGTGGCTGGGTTGTTGTCTGGTCTTAGGGTATTGATCACTGGATCGCTGGTATGAATGGTGTTATAATCGGATGTATACGTTGGGGGTAGGGAAAAAAGTGGTGGAAAATCCTCGTCGTTCACTGTCGATGTACCTGAAAAACAAATCTCTGTGAACCCACATTGCTACTACTGACCCAATGCTGTGAAACAAACTGGAAAGTTGACCATTACAACATATTTCTTTCTGCTTGATGACGAAAAAGTAGCCTGCTTTAGGATATATTCATGTTCAGATCATAACATATTAATTTAGAATGTGAGCCTACCGTTTATTTTACTGTTAAAGAGGCTTCAATACAGAAAAGGCTTTCTGTATTAAATAACTATCAAATGTGTCCCTGAAGAATGAAAGTAACTTCTCAGGTAGCATGTAAATGATCTAGTGTAAATGCGGCTTTATCATCAAGTCATGTCAAGTTCAGGTTCATTTTTTATCTGTGAGTGCATGTTGCATAAAAAAATGGTTTTGCTATAGCTTCCCCACACAATAATTAACTGGGGATACCAACATGCAAGTTTCTCTTGAGGCAACATTTCATCACGTCTCTGGAAGAATGGCATTTTATTTATTCGATTGGAAGAAAAGGAAGCCATAGAGGCACTGTCATGGTATTTAAGCAGAAGACAAAGCACATAATGCGTAGCCACAGGTTCATCAATGTATTACCTTCACAGACCACACCAGCGTCTTCATGGTGACCACAGTTGTGGGACATCAGCCCACTGTGGCCACACTGTGTGAGCATAGCTTCGTGTCCGATGCAGTTTATATCATCCAACCCTATAGGCCCTTGGCCAGGTCCAAAATGGGCACTTTGTGGTGCAGACAGCACATTCCCGCAGCCCATCTGTCTGCACACCACCTGGGCATCGACCAGGTCCCAGTCGTCATCACAAACTGTGGCCCACTGGCCCTGGATGAAGATCTCCACCCTGCCAGAGCAGGGGCTGTTCCCTCCATTGACCAAGCGGACCTGCCCGTCAGTGGCTGGGATGTTGTCTGGTCTTAGAGGATTGGTCACTGGATCGCTGGTATGAATGGTGTTATAATCGGATGTATACGTTGGGGGTAGGGAAAAAAGTGGTGGAAAATCCTCGTCGTTCACTGTCGATGTACCTGAAAAACAAATCTCTGTGAACCCACATTGCTACTACTGACCCAATGCTGTGAAACAAACTGGAAAGTTGACCATTACAACATATTTCTTTCTGCTTGATGACGAAAAAGTAGCCTGCTTTAGGATATATTCATGTTCAGATCATAACATATTAATTTAGAATGTGAGCCTACCGTTTATTTTACTGTTAAAGAGGCTTCAATACAGAAAAGGCTTTCTGTATTAAATAACTATCAAATGTGTCCCTGAAGAATGAAAGTAACTTCTCAGGTAGCATGTAAATGATCTAGTGTAAATGCGGCTTTATCATCAAGTCATGTCAAGTTCAGGTTCATTTTTTATCTGTGAGTGCATGTTGCATAAAAAAATGGTTTTGCTATAGCTTCCCCACACAATAATTAACTGGGGATACCAACATGCAAGTTTCTCTTGAGGCAACATTTCATCACGTCTCTGGAAGAATGGCATTTTATTTATTCGATTGGACGAAAAGGAAGCCATAGATGCACTGTCATGGTATTCAAGCAGAAGACAAAGCACATAATGTGTAGCCACAGGTTCATCAATGTATTACCTTCACAGACAACACCAGCGTCTTCTTGGTGACCACAGTCGTGGGACATCAGCCCACTGTGGCCACACTGTGTGAGCATAGCTTCGTGGCCGATGCAGTTTATATCATCCAACCCTATAGGCCCTTGGCCAGGTCCAAAATGAGCATTTTGTGGCGCAGACAGCACATTCCCGCAGCCCATCTGTCTACACACCACCTGGGCATCGACCAGGTCCCAGCCGTCATCACAAACTGTGGCCCACTGGCCCTGGATGAAGATCTCCACCCTGCCAGAGCAGGAGCTGTTCCCTCCATTGACCAAGCGGACCTGCCCCTCAGTGGCTGGGTTGTTGTCTGGTCTTAGGGTATTGATCACTGGATCGCTGGTATGAATGGTGTTATAATCGGATGTATTTGTCGGGGGTAGGGAAAAAAGTGGTGGAAAATCCTCGTCGTTCACTGTCGATGTACCTGAAAAACAAAGCTCTGTGAACCCACATTGCTACTACTGACCCAATGCTGTGAAACAAACTGGAAAGTTGACCATTACAACATATTTCTTTCTGCTTGATGACGAAAAAGTAGCCTGCTTTAGGATATATTCATGTTCAGATCATAACATATTAATTTAGAATGTGAGTCAACCATTTATTTTACAGTTAAAGACGCTTCAATACAGAAAAGGCTTTCTGTTTTAAATAACTATCAAATGTGTCCCTGAAGAATGAAAGTAACTTCTCAGGTAGCATGTAACTGATCTAGTGTAAATGCGGCTTTATCATCAAGTTATGTCAAGTTCAGGTTCATTTATTATCTGTGAGTGCATGTTGCATAAAAAAATGGTTTTGCTATAGCTTCCCCACACAATAATTAACTGGGGATACCAACATGCAAGTTTCTCTTGAGGCAACATTTCATCACGTCTCTGGAGAATGGCATATTATTTATTCGATTGGACGAGAAGGAAGCCATAGATGCACTGTCATGGTATTCAAGCAGAAGACAAAGCACATAATGTGTAGCCACAGGTTCATCAATGTATTACCTTCACAGACAACACCAGCGTCTTCTTGGTGACCACAGTCGTGGGACATCAGCCCTCTGTTGCCACACTGTGTGAGCATAGCTTCGTAGCCGATGCAGTTTATATCATCCAACCCTATTGCCCCTTGGCCAGGTCCAAAATGAGCATTTTGTGGTGCAGACAGCACATTCCCGCAGCCCATCTGTCTAGCACACCACCTGGGCATCGACCAGGTCCCAGCAGTCATCACAAACTGTGGCCCACTGGCCCTGGATGAAGATCTCCACCCTGCCAGAGCAGGAGCTGTTCCCTCCATTGACCAAGCGGACCTGCCCCTCAGTGGCTGGGATGTTGTCTGGTCTTAGGGTATTGATCACTGGATCGCTGGTATGAATGGTGTTATAATCGGATGTATACGTCGGGGGTAGGGAAAAAAGTGGTGGAAAATCCTCGTCGTTCACTGTCGATGTACCTGAAAAACAAATCTCTGTGAACCCACATTGCTACTACTGACCCAATGCTGTGAAACAAACTGGAAAGTTGACCATTACAACATATTTCTTTCTGCTTGATGACGAATAAGTAGCCTGCTTTAGGATATATTCATGTTCAGATCATAACATATTAATTTAGAATGTGAGCCTACCGTTTATTTTACTGTTAAAGAGGCTTCAATACAGAAAAGGCTTTCTGTATTAAATAACTATCAAATGTGTCCCTGAAGAATGAAAGTAACTTCTCAGGTAGCATGTAAATGATCTAGTGTAAATGCGGCTTTATCATCAAGTCATGTCAAGTTCAGGTTCATTTTTTATCTGTGAGTGCATGTTGCATAAAAAAATGGTTTTGCTATAGCTTCCCCACACAATAATTAACTGGGGATACCAACATGCAAGTTTCTCTTTAGGCAACATTTCATCACGTCTCTGGAGGAATGGCATTTTATTTATTCGATTGGAAGAGAAGGAAGCCATAGATGCACTGTCATGGTATTTAAGCAGAAGACAAAGCACATAATGTGTAGCCACAGGTTCATCAATGTATTACCTTCACAGACAACACCAGCGTCTTCATGGTGACCACAGTCGTGGGACATCAGCCCTCTGTTGCCACACTGTGTGAGCATAGCTTCGTAGCCGATGCAGTTTATATCATCCAACCCTATTGCCCCTTGGCCAGGTCCAAAATAAGCATTTTGTGGTGCAGACAGCACATTCCCGCAGCCCATCTGTTTGCACACCACCTGGGCATCGACCAGGTCCCAGTAGTCATCACAAACTGTGGCCCACTGGCCCTGGATGAAGATCTCCACCCTGCCAGAGCAGGAGCTGTTCCCTCCATTGACCAAGCGGACCTGCCCCTCAGTGGCTGGGATGTTGTCTGGTCTTAGAGGATTGATCACTGGATCGCTGGTATGAATGGTGTTATAATCTGATGTATTCGTCGGGGGTAGGGAAAAAAGTGGTGGAAAATCCTCGTCGTTCACTGTCGATGTACCTGAAAAACAAATCTCTGTGAACCCACATTGCTACTACTGACCCAATGCTGTGAAACAAACTGGAAAGTTGACCATTACAACATATTTCTTTCTGCTTGATGACGAATAAGTAGCCTGCTTTAGGATATATTCATGTTCAGATCATAACATATTAATTTAGAATGTGAGTCAACCGTTTATTTTACTGTTAAAGAGGCTTCAATACAGAAAAGGCTTTCTGTATTAAATAACTATCAAATGTGTCCCTGAAGAAGAAAAGTAACTTCTCAGGTAGCATGTAACTGATCTAGTGTAAATGCGGCTTTATCATCAAGTTATGTCAAGTTCAGGTTCATTTATTATCTGAGTGCATGTTGCATAAAAAAATGGTTTTGCTATAGCTTCCCCACACAATAATTAACTGGGGATACCAACATGCAAGTTTCTCTTTAGGCAACATTTCATCACGTCTCTGGAGGAATGGCATATTATTTATTCGATTGGAAGAGAAGGAAGCCATAGATGCACTGTCATGGTATTTAAGCAGAAGACAAAGCACATAATGTGTAGCCACAGGTTCATCAATGTATTACCTTCACAGACAACACCAGCGTCTTCATGGTGACCACAGTC
The DNA here is from genome assembly GCA_026745465.1 of Lota lota. Lineage (NCBI taxonomy): Eukaryota > Metazoa > Chordata > Actinopteri > Gadiformes > Lotidae > Lota > Lota lota. The sequence continues at coordinate 3,546,335 of JACYXH010000572.1, forward strand.
GTGGGACATCAGCCCTCTGTTGCCACACTGTGTGAGCATAGCTTCGTAGCCAATGCAGTTTATATCATCCAACCCTATTGCCCCTTGGCCAGGTCCAAAATAGGCACTTTGTGGTGCAGACAGCACATTCCCGCAGCCCATCTGTCTGCACACCACCTGGGCATCGACCAGGTCCCAGTAATCATCACAAACTGTGGCCCACTGGCCCTGGATGAAGATCTCCACCCTGCCAGAGCAGGGGCTGTTCCCTCCATTGACCAAGCGGACCTGCCCCTCAGTGGCTGGGATGTTGTCTGGTCTTAGAGGATTGGTCACTGGATCGCTGGTATGAATGGTGTTATAATCTGATGTATTCGTCGGGGGTAGGGAAAAAAGTGGTGGAAAATCCTCGTCGTTCACTGTCGATGTACCTGAAAAACAAATCTCTGTGAACCCACATTGCTACTACTGGCCCAATGCTGTGAAACAAACTGGAAAGTTGACCATTACAACATATTTCTTTCTGCTTGATGACGATTAAGTAGCCTGCTTTAGGATATATTCATGTTCAGATCAAAACATATTAATTTAGAATGTGAGTCAACCGTTTATTTTACTGTTAAAGAGGCTTCAATACAGAAAAGGCTTTCTGTATTAAATAACTATCAAATGTGTCCCTGAAGAATAAAAGTAACTTCTCAGGTAGCATGTAACTGATCTAGTGTAAATGCGGCTTTATCATCAAGTTATGTCAAGTTCAGGTTCATTTTTTATCTGTGAGTGCATGTTGCATAAAAAATGGTTTTGCTATAGCTTCCCCACACAATAATTAACTGGGGATACCAACATGCAAGTTTCTCTTTAGGCAACATTTCATCACGTCTCTGGAGGAATGGCATGTTATTTATTCGATTGGAAGAGAAGGAAGCCATAGATGCACTGTCATGGTATTTAAGCAGAAGACAAAGCACATAATGTGTAGCCACAGGTTCATCAATGTATTACCTTCACAGACAACACCAGCGTCTTCATGGTGACCACAGTTGTGGGACATCAGCCCACTGTGGCCACACTGTGTGAGCATAGCTTCGTGTCCGATGCAGTTTATATCATCCAACCCTATAGGCCCTTGGCCAGGTCCAAAATGAGCACTTTGTGGTGCAGACAGCACATTCCCGCAGCCCATCTGTCTGCACACCACCTGGGCATCGACCAGGTCCCAGTCGTCATCACAAACTGTGGCCCACTGGCCCTGGATGAAGATCTCCACCCTGCCAGAGCAGGAGCTGTTCCCTCCATTGACCAAACGGACCTGCCCGTCAGTGGCTGGGATGTTGTCTGGTCTTAGAGGATTGGTCACTGGATTGCTGGTATTAATGGTGGTATAATTGGATGTATGCGTCAGGGGTAGGGAAAGAATTGGTGGAAAAGCCGCTGTGTTCGCTGTTGATCTACCTGGAAAACAAATCTCTGTGAACCCACAATGCTACGAATCGTCCAATGCTGCCAAAAACACGAGAAAGTTGACCATTACAAAACATTTCTTTCTGCTCGATTAAGAATACGTATCCCACTTGATATGTTCAAAATCAGCTCATAACATATTAATTTAGAATGTGAGTCAACTGTTTATTTTACTGTTAAAGAGGCTTAAATACAGAAAAGGCTTTCTGTATTAAATAACTATCAAATGTGTCCCTGAAGAATAAAAAGTAACTTCTCAGGTAGCATGTAAATGATCTAGTGTAAATGCGGCTTTACCATCAAGTTATGTCAAGTTCAGGTTCGTTTTTTATCTGTGAGTGCATGTTGCATAAAAAATGGATTTGTTATAACTTCCCCACACAATAATTAACTGGGGATACCAACATGCAAGTTTCTCTGTAGGCAACATTTCATCACGTCTCTGCAGGAATGGCATGTTATTTTTTCGATTGGAAGAGAAGGAAGCCATAGATGCACTGTCATGGTATTTAAGCAGAAGACAAAGCACATAATGTGTAGCCACATGTACATCAATGTATTACCTTCACAGACCACACCAGCGTCTTCTTGGTGACCACAGTTGTGGGCCATCAGCCCACTGTGTCCACACTGTGTTAGCATAGCTTCGTGGCCAATGCAGTTTATATCATCCAACCCTATAGGCCCTTGGCCAGGTCCAAAATGAGCATTTTGTAGTGCAGACAGCACATTCCCGCAGCCCATCTGTCTGCACACCACCTGGGCATCGACCAGGTCCCAGCCGTCATCACAAACTGTGGCCCACTGGCCCTGGATGAAGATCTCCACCCTGCCAGAGCAGGAGCTGTTCCCTCCATTGACCAAACGGACCTGCCCCTCAGTGGCTGGGTTGTTGTCTGGTCTTAGAGTATTGATTACTGGATCGCTGGTATGAATGGTGGTATAATCGGATGTATACGTCGGGGGTAGGGAAAAAATTGGTGGAATAGCCGCAGTGTTCACTGTCAATCTACCTGGAAAACAAATCTCTGTGAACCCACAATGCTACTAATCATCCAATGCTGCCAAAAACATGACAAAGTTGACCATTACAAAATGTTTCTTTCTGCTCGATGAAGAATAACTTGCCCACTTGATATGTTCAAGTTCAGATCATAACATATTAATTTAGAATGTGAGTCAACCGTTTATTTTACTGTTAAAGAGGCTTCAATACAGAAAAGGCTTTCTGCATTAAATAACTATCAAATGTGTCCCTGAAGAACAAAAGTAACTTCTCAGGTAGCATGTAACTGATCTAGTGTAAATGCGGCTTTACCATCAAGTTCTGTCAAGTTCAGGTTCGTTTTTTTATCTGTGAGTGCATGTTGCATAAAAAAATTGTTTTGCTATAACTTCCCCACACAATAATTAACTGGGGATACCAACATGCAAGTTTCTCTTTAGGCAACATTTCATCACGTCTCTGGAGGAATGGCATATTATTTTTTTTGATTGGAAGAAAAGGAAGCCATAGATGCACTGTCATGGTATTTAAGCAGAAGACAAAGCACATAATGTGTAGCCACAGGTTCATCAATGTATTACCTTCACAGACAACACCAGCGTCTTCATGGTGACCACAGTCGTGGGACATCAGCCCTCTGTGGCCACACTGTGTGAGCATAGCTTCGTAGCCAATGCAGTTTATATCATCCAACCCTATTGGCCCTTGGCCAGGTCCAAAATAAGCATTTTGTGGTGCAGACAGCACATTCCCGCAGCCCATCTGTTTGCACACCACCTGGGCATCGACCAGGTCCCAGTAATCATCACAAACGGTGGCCCACTGGCCCTGGATGAAGATCTCCACCCTGCCAGAGCAGGGGCTGTTCCCTCCATTGACCAAGCGGACCTGCCCCTCAGTGGCTGGGTTGTTGTCTGGTCTTAGAGGATTGGTCACTGGATCGCTGGTATGAATGGTGTTATAATCTGATGTATTCGTCGGGGGTAGGGAAAAAAGTGGTGGAAAATCCTCGTCGTTCACTGTCGATGTACCTGAAAAACAAATCTCTGTGAACCCACATTGCTACTACTGGCCCAATGCTGTGAAACAAACTGGAAAGTTGACCATTACAACATATTTCTTTCTGCTTGATGACGATTAAGTAGCCTGCTTTAGGATATATTCATGTTCAGATCAAAACATATTAATTTAGAATGTGAGTCAACCGTTTATTTTACTGTTAAAGAGGCTTCAATACAGAAAAGGCTTTCTGTATTAAATAACTATCAAATGTGTCCCTGAAGAATAAAAGTAACTTCTCAGGTAGCATGTAACTGATCTAGTGTAAATGCGGCTTTATCATCAAGTTATGTCAAGTTCAGGTTCATTTTTTATCTGTGAGTGCATGTTGCATAAAAAAATGGTTTTGCTATAGCTTCCCCACACAATAATTAACTGGGGATACCAACATGCAAGTTTCTCTTTAGGCAACATTTCATCACGTCTCTGGAGGAATGGCATGTTATTTATTCGATTGGAAGAGAAGGAAGCCATAGATGCACTGTCATGATATTTAAGCAGAAGACAAAGCACATAATGTGTAGCCACAGGTTCATCAATGTATTACCTTCACAGACAACACCAGCGTCTTCATGGTGACCACAGTTGTGGGACATCAGCCCACTGTGGCCACACTGTGTGAGCATAGCTTCGTGTCCGATGCAGTTTATATCATCCAACCCTATAGGCCCTTGGCCAGGTCCAAAATGGGCACTTTGTGGTGCAGACAGCACATTCCCGCAGCCCATCTGTCTGCACACCACCTGGGCATCGACCAGGTCCCAGTCGTCATCACAAACTGTGGCCCACTGGCCCTGGATGAAGATCTCCACCCTGCCAGAGCAGGAGCTGTTCCCTCCATTGACCAAACGGACCTGCCCGTCAGTGGCTGGGATGTTGTCTGGTCTTAGAGGATTGGTCACTGGATTGCTGGTATTAATGGTGGTATAATTGGATGTATGCGTCAGGGGTAGGGAAAGAATTGGTGGAAAAGCCGCTGTGTTCGCTGTTGATCTACCTGGAAAACAAATCTCTGTGAACCCACAATGCTACGAATCGTCCAATGCTGCCAAAAACACGAGAAAGTTGACCATTACAAAACATTTCTTTCTGCTCGATTAAGAATACGTATCCCACTTGATATGTTCAAAATCAGCTCATAACATATTAATTTAGAATGTGAGTCAACTGTTTATTTTACTGTTAAAGAGGCTTAAATACAGAAAAGGCTTTCTGTATTAAATAACTATCAAATGTGTCCCTGAAGAATAAAAAGTAACTTCTCAGGTAGCATGTAAATGATCTAGTGTAAATGCGGCTTTACCATCAAGTTATGTCAAGTTCAGGTTCGTTTTTTATCTGTGAGTGCATGTTGCATAAAAAATGGATTTGTTATAACTTCCCCACACAATAATTAACTGGGGATACCAACATGCAAGTTTCTCTGTAGGCAACATTTCATCACGTCTCTGCAGGAATGGCATGTTATTTTTTCGATTGGAAGAGAAGGAAGCCATAGATGCACTGTCATGGTATTTAAGCAGAAGACAAAGCACATAATGTGTAGCCACATGTACATCAATGTATTACCTTCACAGACCACACCAGCGTCTTCTTGGTGACCACAGTTGTGGGCCATCAGCCCACTGTGTCCACACTGTGTTAGCATAGCTTCGTGGCCAATGCAGTTTATATCATCCAACCCTATAGGCCCTTGGCCAGGTCCAAAATGAGCATTTTGTAGTGCAGACAGCACATTCCCGCAGCCCATCTGTCTGCACACCACCTGGGCATCGACCAGGTCCCAGCCGTCATCACAAACTGTGGCCCACTGGCCCTGGATGAAGATCTCCACCCTGCCAGAGCAGGGGCTGTTCCCTCCATTGACCAAGCGGACCTGCCCCTCAGTGGCTGGGTTGTTGTCTGGTCTTAGGGTATTGATCACTGGATCGCTGGTATGAATGGTGTTATAATCGGATGTATTTGTCGGGGGTAGGGAAAAAAGTGGTGGAAAATCCTCGTCGTTCACTGTCGATGTACCTGAAAAACAAAGCTCTGTGAACCCACATTGCTACTACTGACCCAATGCTGTGAAACAAACTGGAAAGTTGACCATTACAACATATTTCTTTCTGCTTGATGACGAAAAAGTAGCCTGCTTTAGGATATATTCATGTTCAGATCATAACATATTAATTTAGAATGTGAGTCAACCGTTTATTTTACAGTTAAAGACGCTTCAATACAGAAAAGGCTTTCTGTTTTAAATAACTATCAAATGTGTCCCTGAAGAATGAAAGTAACTTCTCAGGTAGCATGTAACTGATCTAGTGTAAATGCGGCTTTATCATCAAGTTATGTCAAGTTCAGGTTCATTTATTATCTGTGAGTGCATGTTGCATAAAAAAATGGTTTTGCTATAGCTTCCCCACACAATAATTAACTGGGGATACCAACATGCAAGTTTCTCTTGAGGCAACATTTCATCACGTCTCTGGAAGAATGGCATTTTATTTATTCGATTGGACGAAAAGGAAGCCATAGATGCACTGTCATGGTATTCAAGCAGAAGACAAAGCACATAATGTGTAGCCACAGGTTCATCAATGTATTACCTTCACAGACAACACCAGCGTCTTCTTGGTGAACACAGTCGTGGGACATCAGCCCTCTGTGGCCACACTGTGTGAGCATAATTTCGTGGCCGATGCAGTTTATATCATCCAACCCTATAGGCCCTTGGCCAGGTCCAAAATGAGCATTTTGTGGCGCAGACAGCACATTCCCGCAGCCCATCTGTCTACACACCACCTGGGCATCGACCAGGTCCCAGCCGTCATCACAAACTGTGGCCCACTGGCCCTGGATGAAGATCTCCACCCTGCCAGAGCAGGAGCTGTTCCCTCCATTGACCAAGCGGACCTGCCCCTCAGTGGCTGGGTTGTTGTCTGGTCTTAGGGTATTGATCACTGGATCGCTGGTATGAATGGTGTTATAATCGGATGTATACGTCGGGGGTAGGGAAAAAAGTGGTGGAAAATCCTCGTCGTTCACTGTCGATGTACCTGAAAAACAAATCTCTGTGAACCCACATAGCTACTACTGACCCAATGCTGTGAAACAAACTGGAAAGTTGACCATTACAACATATTTCTTTCTGCTTGATGACGATTAAGTAGCCTGCTTTAGGATATATTCATGTTCAGATCAAAACATATTAATTTAGAATGTGAGTCAACCGTTTATTTTACTGTTAAAGAGGCTTCAATACAGAAAAGGCTTTCTGTATTAAATAACTATCAAATGTGTCCCTGAAGAATAAAAGTAACTTCTCAGGTAGCATGTAACTGATCTAGTGTAAATGCGGCTTTATCATCAAGTTATGTCAAGTTCAGGTTCATTTTTTATCTGTGAGTGCATGTTGCATAAAAAAATGGTTTTGCTATAGCTTCCCCACACAATAATTAACTGGGGATACCAACATGCAAGTTTCTCTTTAGGCAACATTTCATCACTGTAACGTGACCCTCTCCGTTTCCGTCCAATTCCGCCATCTAGTGGCACCCAGCCGCCATTACACCTCGTGCTCCCGTCATCAATTAGCCACCACGTGCACTCCCTCTGTTTACCCACACCTGCAGCTCATCAGCCAATCACCCACCACAGTATTTAAGCACTGGCTCCCCACAGAGCCAGTGCTTGTTCGTAATGTTGTATTGCCTCTCATGGTAACTACGTCCCTGCCACTTCTTGTTTCGGGTTCCACTCCCGTTCTTGTTCTCGTTACGGGTTCCGCTCCCGTTCATGTTCCCGCTCTCGTTCCTGTTCCTGTTCCCGCTCCTGTTCCTCGTTCCTGCCTGCCTGCCTTCCTTGTTTCCTGAACCTCGTCTGCCCGACCACCCGCCTGCCTACGTCCTTCTGCCTGCTTGACTCCCCGCCTGCCAACTGCCTACTGGACTACTCGCCTGCCTTGCCCTTGCCTGTACCTTGGACTAAATAAACCCTTTTTGTACCCGCACCCTGTTGGTTTCCTTGTCTTGCGTTTGGGTCCTAATCTCGTATTCTTAACAGTACGAACAAGCCAAGATGGACCCAGCAGACAGGAGACCCTCGACATGGATGCGGGGAATATTGGCTATCCTCGGGGATAATGGGCGCAACCTCCGCTCGTCCTCGGTTTCCCTCTCGGCGCCAGCCCCGGCTGCAACCGCAGCACCATTTACTTCCATTCAGGAGAATGTGAAGTACATCGAGGGGCTTTTGGCGGCTCACGACGAGCGCGACCGCCGCTCGCCCTTGGCTTCCCTCGCTCTCTTCCCCGCTTCTCCGCCGCCTTCTTCACCTCGGTCTTTTTTCCTCCCGGCGCCAACCCCCGCTGCAACTGCAGTCTCGTGGCCACCAGCTCCGCTGCAACTGTGGTTACCTGTTCCCAAGCCCCAGCGAACTCCTGGCCGCAAGCGCCGGCTACCAGTTCAGCTGGACTCCCCCGGGAAAAGGCCCAAGCCCCAGCTGTATCCTGGCCCTGAGCCCCAGCGCCAGCAGCAGCTTCCTCCTGAGCCCCAGCGCCAGCCCCAGTTGCCTCCCAGTCTCAAGCCCCAGCAACAGCTGCCTCCTGGCCCTGAGCCCCAGCGCCAGCAGCAGTTGCCTCCTAGTCCCAAGCCCCAGCTGTATCCTGGCCCTGAGCTCCAGCGCCAGCAGCAGCTTCCTCCTGGCCCTGAGCTCCAGCGCCAGTTGTCTCCTAGTCCCAAGCCCCAGCTGTATCCTGGCCCTGAGCTCCAGCGCCAGCAGCAGCTTCCTCCTGGCCCTGAGCTCCAGCGCCAGTTGTCTCCCAGTCCCAAGCTCCAGCTGTATCCTGGTCCTGAGCTCCAGCGCCAGCAGCAGCTTCCTCCTGGCCCTGAGCTTCAGCGCCAGTTGTCTCTCAGTCCCAAGCTCCAACTGTATCCTGGTCCTGAGCTCCAGCGCCAGCAGCAGCTTCCTCCTGGCCCTGAGCTCCAGCGCCAGTTGTCTCCTGGTCCCCAGTCCAAGCCCCAGTTGTCTCCTGGTCCCCAGTCCAAGCCCCAGTTGTCTCCTGGTCCCCAGTCCAAGCCCCAGTTGTCTCCTGGTCCCCAGTCCAAGCCCCAGTTGTCTCCTGGTCCCCAGTCCAAGCCCCAGTTGTCTCCTGGTCCCCAGTCCAAGCCCCAGTTGTCTCCTGGTCCCCAGTCCAAGCCCCAGTTGTCTCCTGGTCCCCAGTCCAAGCCCCAGTTGTCTCCTGGTCCCCAGTCCAAGCCCCAGTTGTCTCCTGGTCCCCAGTCCAAGCCCCAGTTGTCTCCTGGTCCCCAGTCCAAGCCCCAGTTGTCTCTTGGCCCTGAGCTCCAGCGCCTGCAGCAGCTGCCTTTTAGTCCCAAGCCCCAGTGTCCTCCTAGTCCCAAGCCCCAGCCTCTTCCTGAGTCCCAGCAGCAGTTGCCCCCTGGACCCCTCCCTAGCCCGCGTTTCCCACCGCCAGCACCCTCCCCCGTCATGCGTACGCCTGGAGGCGTCCGTAGAGGGGGGGGTACTGTAACGTGACCCTCTCCGTTTCCGTCCAATTCCGCCATCTAGTGGCACCCAGCCGCCATTACACCTCGTGCTCCCGTCATCAATTAGCCACCACGTGCACTCCCTCTGTTTACCCACACCTGCAGCTCATCAGCCAATCACCCACCACAGTATTTAAGCACTGGCTCCCCACAGAGCCAGTGCTTGTTCGTAATGTTGTATTGCCTCTCATGGTAACTACGTCCCTGCCACTTCTTGTTTCGGGTTCCACTCCCGTTCTTGTTCTCGTTACGGGTTCCGCTCCCGTTCATGTTCCCGCTCTCGTTCCTGTTCCTGTTCCCGCTCCTGTTCCTCGTTCCTGCCTGCCTGCCTTCCTTGTTTCCTGAACCTCGTCTGCCCGACCACCCGCCTGCCTACGTCCTTCTGCCTGCTTGACTCCCCGCCTGCCAACTGCCTACTGGACTACTCGCCTGCCTTGCCCTTGCCTGTACCTTGGACTAAATAAACCCTTTTTGTACCCGCACCCTGTTGGTTTCCTTGTCTTGCGTTTGGGTCCTAATCTCGTATTCTTAACAATCACGTCTCTCGAGGAATGGCATGTTATTTATTCGATTGGAAGAGAAGGAAGCCATAGATGCACTGTCATGGTATTTAAGCAGAAGACAAAGCACATAATGCGTAGCCACAGGTTCATCAATGTATTACCTTCACAGACAACACCAGCGTCTTCATGGTGAACACAGTCGTGGGACATCAGCCCTCTGTGGCCACACTGTGTGAGCATAACTTCCTGGCCGATGCAGTTTATATCATCCAACCCTATAGGCCCTTGGCCAGGTCCAAAATGAGCATTTTGCAGTGCCGACAGCACATTCCCGCAGCCCATCTGTCTACACACCACCTGGGCATCGACCAGGTCCCAGCCGTCATCACAAACTGTGGCCCACTGGCCCTGGATGAAGATCTCCACCCTGCCAGAGCAGGAGCTGTTCCCTCCATTGACCAAGCGGACCTGCCCCTCAGTGGCTGGGTAGTTGTCTGGTCTTAGGGTATTGATCACTGGATCGCTGGTATGAATGGTGTTATAATCGGATGTATTTGTCGGGGGTAGGGAAAAAAGTGGTGGAAAATCCTCGTCGTTCACTGTCGATGTACCTGAAAAACAAAGCTCTGTGAACCCACATTGCTACTACTGACCCAATGCTGTGAAACAAACTGGAAAGTTGACCATTACAACATATTTCTTTCTGCTTGATGACGAAAAAGTAGCCTGCTTTAGGATATATTCATGTTCAGATCATAACATATTAATTTAGAATGTGAGTCAACCGTTTATTTTACAGTTAAAGACGCTTCAATACAGAAAAGGCTTTCTGTTTTAAATAACTATCAAATGTGTCCCTGAAGAATGAAAGTAACTTCTCAGGTAGCATGTAACTGATCTAGTGTAAATGCGGCTTTATCATCAAGTTATGTCAAGTTCAGGTTCATTTTTTATCTGTGAGTGCATGTTGCATAAAAAAATGGTTTTGCTATAGCTTCCCCACACAATAATTAACTGGGGATACCAACATGCAAGTTTCTCTTTAGGCAACATTTCATCACGTCTCTGGAGGAATGGCATATTATTTATTCGATTGGAAGAGAAGGAAGCCATAGATGCACTGTCATGGTATTTAAGCAGAAGACAAAGCACATAATGTGTAGCCACAGGTTCATCAATGTATTACCTTCACAGACCACACCAGCGTCTTCTTGGTGAACACAGTTGTGGGACATCAGCCCTCTGTGGCCACACTGTGTGAGCATAGCTTCGTAGCCAATGCAGTTTATATCATCCAACCCTATAGGCCCTTGGCCAGGTCCAAAATGAGCATTTTGCAGTGCCGACAGCACATTCCCGCAGCCCATCTGTCTACACACCACCTGGGCATCGACCAGGTCCCAGCCGTCATCACAAACTGTGGCCCACTGGCCCTGGATGAAGATCTCCACCCTGCCAGAGCAGGAGCTGTTCCCTCCATTGACCAAGCGGACCTGCCCCTCAGTGGCTGGGTAGTTGTCTGGTCTTAGGGTATTGATCACTGGATCGCTGGTATGAATGGTGTTATAATCGGATGTATTTGTCGGGGGTAGGGAAAAAAGTGGTGGAAAATCCTCGTCGTTCACTGTCGATGTACCTGAAAAACAAAGCTCTGTGAACCCACATTGCTACTACTGACCCAATGCTGTGAAACAAACTGGAAAGTTGACCATTACAACATATTTCTTTCTGCTTGATGACGAAAAAGTAGCCTGCTTTAGGATATATTCATGTTCAGATCATAACATATTAATTTAGAATGTGAGTCAACCGTTTATTTTACAGTTAAAGACGCTTCAATACAGAAAAGGCTTTCTGTTTTAAATAACTATCAAATGTGTCCCTGAAGAATGAAAGTAACTTCTCAGGTAGCATGTAACTGATCTAGTGTAAATGCGGCTTTATCATCAAGTTATGTCAAGTTCAGGTTCATTTTTTATCTGTGAGTGCATGTTGCATAAAAAAATGGTTTTGCTATAGCTTCCCCACACAATAATTAACTGGGGATACCAACATGCAAGTTTCTCTTTAGGCAACATTTCATCACGTCTCTGGAGGAATGGCATATTATTTATTCGATTGGAAGAGAAGGAAGCCATAGATGCACTGTCATGGTATTTAAGCAGAAGACAAAGCACATAATGTGTAGCCACAGGTTCATCAATGTATTACCTTCACAGACCACACCAGCGTCTTCTTGGTGAACACAGTTGTGGGACATCAGCCCTCTGTGGCCACACTGTGTGAGCATAGCTTCGTAGCCAATGCAGTTTATATCATCCAACCCTATAGGCCCTTGGCCAGGTCCAAAATGGGCACTTTGTGGTGCAGACAGCACATTCCCGCAGCCCATCTGTCTGCACACCACCTGGGCATCGACCAGGTCCCAGCCGTCATCACAAACTGTGGCCCACTGGCCCTGGATGAAGATCTCCACCCTGCCAGAGCAGGAGCTGTTCCCTCCATTGACCAAGCGGACCTGCCCCTCAGTGGCTGGGTTGTTGTCTGGTCTTAGGGTATTGATCACTGGATCGCTGGTATGAATGGTGTTATAATCGGATGTATACGTTGGGGGTAGGGAAAAAAGTGGTGGAAAATCCTCGTCGTTCACTGTCGATGTACCTGAAAAACAAATCTCTGTGAACCCACATTGCTACTACTGACCCAATGCTGTGAAACAAACTGGAAAGTTGACCATTACAACATATTTCTTTCTGCTTGATGACGAAAAAGTAGCCTGCTTTAGGATATATTCATGTTCAGATCATAACATATTAATTTAGAATGTGAGCCTACCGTTTATTTTACTGTTAAAGAGGCTTCAATACAGAAAAGGCTTTCTGTATTAAATAACTATCAAATGTGTCCCTGAAGAATGAAAGTAACTTCTCAGGTAGCATGTAAATGATCTAGTGTAAATGCGGCTTTATCATCAAGTCATGTCAAGTTCAGGTTCATTTTTTATCTGTGAGTGCATGTTGCATAAAAAAATGGTTTTGCTATAGCTTCCCCACACAATAATTAACTGGGGATACCAACATGCAAGTTTCTCTTGAGGCAACATTTCATCACGTCTCTGGAAGAATGGCATTTTATTTATTCGATTGGAAGAAAAGGAAGCCATAGAGGCACTGTCATGGTATTTAAGCAGAAGACAAAGCACATAATGCGTAGCCACAGGTTCATCAATGTATTACCTTCACAGACCACACCAGCGTCTTCTTGGTGAACACAGTCGTGGGACATCAGCCCTCTGTGGCCACACTGTGTGAGCATAACTTCGTGGCCGATGCAGTTTATATCATCCAACCCTATAGGCCCTTGGCCAGGTCCAAAATGAGCATTTTGTGGCGCAGACAGCACATTCCCGCAGCCCATCTGTCTACACACCACCTGGGCATCGACCAGGTCCCAGCCGTCATCACAAACTGTGGCCCACAGGCCCTGGATGAAGATCTCCACCCTGCCAGAGCAGGAGCTGTTCCCTCCATTGACCAAACGGACCTGCCCCTCAGTGGCTGGGTTGTTGTCTGGTCTTAGAGGATTGGTCACTGGATCGCTGGTATGAATGGTGTTATAATCGGATGTATACGTTGGGGGTAGGGAAAAAAGTGGTGGAAAATCCTCGTCGTTCACTGTCGATGTACCTGAAAAACAAATCTCTGTGAACCCACATTGCTACTACTGACCCAATGCTGTGAAACAAACTGGAAAGTTGACCATTACAACATATTTCTTTCTGCTTGATGACGAAAAAGTAGCCTGCTTTAGGATATATTCATGTTCAGATCATAACATATTAATTTAGAATGTGAGCCTACCGTTTATTTTACTGTTAAAGAGGCTTCAATACAGAAAAGGCTTTCTGTATTAAATAACTATCAAATGTGTCCCTGAAGAATGAAAGTAACTTCTCAGGTAGCATGTAAATGATCTAGTGTAAATGCGGCTTTATCATCAAGTCATGTCAAGTTCAGGTTCATTTTTTATCTGTGAGTGCATGTTGCATAAAAAAATGGTTTTGCTATAGCTTCCCCACACAATAATTAACTGGGGATACCAACATGCAAGTTTCTCTTGAGGCAACATTTCATCACGTCTCTGGAAGAATGGCATTTTATTTATTCGATTGGAAGAAAAGGAAGCCATAGAGGCACTGTCATGGTATTTAAGCAGAAGACAAAGCACATAATGCGTAGCCACAGGTTCATCAATGTATTACCTTCACAGACCACACCAGCGTCTTCTTGGTGAACACAGTCGTGGGACATCAGCCCTCTGTGGCCACACTGTGTGAGCATAACTTCGTGGCCGATGCAGTTTATATCATCCAACCCTATAGGCCCTTGGCCAGGTCCAAAATGAGCATTTTGTGGCGCAGACAGCACATTCCCGCAGCCCATCTGTCTACACACCACCTGGGCATCGACCAGGTCCCAGCCGTCATCACAAACTGTGGCCCACAGGCCCTGGATGAAGATCTCCACCCTGCCAGAGCAGGAGCTGTTCCCTCCATTGACCAAACGGACCTGCCCCTCAGTGGCTGGGTTGTTGTCTGGTCTTAGAGGATTGGTCACTGGATCGCTGGTATGAATGGTGTTATAATCTGATGTATTCGTCGGGGGTAGGGAAAAAAGTGGTGGAAAATCCTCGTCGTTCACTGTCGATGTACCTGAAAAACAAATCTCTGTGAACCCACATTGCTACTACTGACCCAATGCTGTGAAACAAACTGGAAAGTTGACCATTACAACATATTTCTTTCTGCTTGATGACGAAAAAGTAGCCTGCTTTAGGATATATTCATGTTCAGATCATAACATATTAATTTAGAATGTGAGTCAACCGTTTATTTTACAGTTAAAGACGCTTCAATACAGAAAAGGCTTTCTGTTTTAAATAACTATCAAATGTGTCCCTGAAGAATGAAAGTAACTTCTCAGGTAGCATGTAACTGATCTAGTGTAAATGCGGCTTTATCATCAAGTTATGTCAAGTTCAGGTTCATTTTTTATCTGTGAGTGCATGTTGCATAAAAAACATGGTTTTGCTATAGCTTCCCCACACAATAATTAACTGGGGATACCAACATGCAAGTTTCTCTTGAGGCAACATTTCATCACGTCTCTGGAAGAATGGCATTTTATTTATTCGATTGGACGAAAAGGAAGCCATAGATGCACTGTCATGGTATTCAAGCAGAAGACAAAGCACATAATGTGTAGCCACAGGTTCATCAATGTATTACCTTCACAGACAACACCAGCGTCTTCTTGGTGAACACAGTCGTGGGACATCAGCCCTCTGTGGCCACACTGTGTGAGCATAATTTCGTGGCCGATGCAGTTTATATCATCCAACCCTATAGGCCCTTGGCCAGGTCCAAAATGAGCATTTTGTGGCGCAGACAGCACATTCCCGCAGCCCATCTGTCTACACACCACCTGGGCATCGACCAGGTCCCAGCCGTCATCACAAACTGTGGCCCACTGGCCCTGGATGAAGATCTCCACCCTGCCAGAGCAGGAGCTGTTCCCTCCATTGACCAAGCGGACCTGCCCCTCAGTGGCTGGGTTGTTGTCTGGTCTTAGGGTATTGATCACTGGATCGCTGGTATGAATGGTGTTATAATCGGATGTATTTGTCGGGGGTAGGGAAAAAAGTGGTGGAAAATCCTCGTCGTTCACTGTCGATGTACCTGAAAAACAAATCTCTGTGAACCCACATAGCTACTACTGACCCAATGCTGTGAAACAAACTGGAAAGTTGGCCATTACAACATATTTCTTTCTGCTTGATGACGAATAAGTAGCCTGCTTTAGGATATATTCATGTTCAGATCATAACATATTAATTTAGAATGTGAGTCAACCGTTTATTTTGCTGTTAAAGAGGCTTCAATACAGAAAAGGCTTTCTGTATTAAATAACTATCAAATGTGTCCCTGAAGAAGAAAAGTAACTTCTCAGGTAGCATGTAACTGATCTAGTGTAAATGCGGCTTTATCATCAAGTTATGTCAAGTTCAGGTTCATTTATTATCTGAGTGCATGTTGCATAAAAAAATGGTTTTGCTATAGCTTCCCCACACAATAATTAACTGGGGATACCAACATGCAAGTTTCTCTTTAGGCAACATTTCATCACGTCTCTGGAGGAATGGCATATTATTTATTCGATTGGAAGAGAAGGAAGCCATAGATGCACTGTCATGGTATTTAAGCAGAAGACAAAGCACATAATGTGTAGCCACAGGTTCATCAATGTATTACCTTCACAGACAACACCAGCGTCTTCATGGTGACCACAGTCGTGGGACATCAGCCCTCTGTTGCCACACTGTGTGAGCATAGCTTCGTAGCCAATGCAGTTTATATCATCCAACCCTATTGCCCCTTGGCCAGGTCCAAAATAAGCATTTTGTGGTGCAGACAGCACATTCCCGCAGCCCATCTGTTTGCACACCACCTGGGCATCAACCAGGTCCCAGTAATCATCACAAACTGTGGCCCACTGGCCCTGGATGAAGATCTCCACCCTGCCAGAGCAGGAGCTGTTCCCTCCATTGACCAAGCGGACCTGCCCCTCAGTGGCTGGGATGTTGTCTGGTCTTAGAGGATTGGTCACTGGATCGCTGGTATGAATGGTGTTATAATCTGATGTATTCGTCGGGGGTAGGGAAAAAAGTGGTGGAAAATCCTCGTCGTTCACTGTCGATGTACCTGAAAAACAAATCTCTGTGAACCCACATTGCTACTACTGGCCCAATGCTGTGAAACAAACTGGAAAGTTGACCATTACAACATATTTCTTTCTGCTTGATGACGATTAAGTAGCCTGCTTTAGGATATATTCATGTTCAGATCAAAACATATTAATTTAGAATGTGAGTCAACTGTTTATTTTACTGTTAAAGAGGCTTCAATACAGAAAAGGCTTTCTGTATTAAATAACTATCAAATGTGTCCCTGAAGAATAAAAAGTAACTTCTCAGGTAGCATGTAAATGATCTAGTGTAAATGCGGCTTTACCATCAAGTTATGTCAAGTTCAGGTTCGTTTTTTATCTGTGAGTGCATGTTGCATAAAAAATGGATTTGTTATAACTTCCCCACACAATAATTAACTGGGGATACCAACATGCAAGTTTCTCTGTAGGCAACATTTCATCACGTCTCTGCAGGAATGGCATGTTATTTTTTCGATTGGAAGAGAAGGAAGCCATAGATGCACTGTCATGGTATTTAAGCAGAAGACAAAGCACATAATGTGTAGCCACATGTACATCAATGTATTACCTTCACAGACCACACCAGCGTCTTCTTGGTGACCACAGTTGTGGGCCATCAGCCCACTGTGTCCACACTGTGTTAGCATAGCTTCGTGGCCAATGCAGTTTATATCATCCAACCCTATAGGCCCTTGGCCAGGTCCAAAATGAGCATTTTGTAGTGCAGACAGCACATTCCCGCAGCCCATCTGTCTGCACACCACCTGGGCATCGACCAGGTCCCAGCCGTCATCACAAACTGTGGCCCACTGGCCCTGGATGAAGATCTCCACCCTGCCAGAGCAGGGGCTGTTCCCTCCATTGACCAAGCGGACCTGCCCCTCAGTGGCTGGGTTGTTGTCTGGTCTTAGGGTATTGATCACTGGATCGCTGGTATGAATGGTGTTATAATCGGATGTATTTGTCGGGGGTAGGGAAAAAAGTGGTGGAAAATCCTCGTCGTTCACTGTCGATGTACCTGAAAAACAAATCTCTGTGAACCCACATTGCTACTACTGGCCCAATGCTGTGAAACAAACTGGAAAGTTGACCATTACAACATATTTCTTTCTGCTTGATGACGATTAAGTAGCCTGCTTTAGGATATATTCATGTTCAGATCAAAACATATTAATTTAGAATGTGAGTCAACCGTTTATTTTACTGTTAAAGAGGCTTCAATACAGAAAAGGCTTTCTGTATTAAATAACTATCAAATGTGTCCCTGAAGAATAAAAGTAACTTCTCAGGTAGCATGTAACTGATCTAGTGTAAATGCGGCTTTATCATCAAGTTATGTCAAGTTCAGGTTCATTTTTTATCTGTGAGTGCATGTTGCATAAAAAAATGGTTTTGCTATAGCTTCCCCACACAATAATTAACTGGGGATACCAACATGCAAGTTTCTCTTTAGGCAACATTTCATCACGTCTCTGGAGGAATGGCATGTTATTTATTCGATTGGAAGAGAAGGAAGCCATAGATGCACTGTCATGATATTTAAGCAGAAGACAAAGCACATAATGTGTAGCCACAGGTTCATCAATGTATTACCTTCACAGACAACACCAGCGTCTTCATGGTGAACACAGTTGTGGGACATCAGCCCACTGTGGCCACACTGTGTGAGCATAGCTTCGTGTCCGATGCAGTTTATATCATCCAACCCTATAGGCCCTTGGCCAGGTCCAAAATGGGCACTTTGTGGTGCAGACAGCACATTCCCGCAGCCCATCTGTCTGCACACCACCTGGGCATCGACCAGGTCCCAGTCGTCATCACAAACTGTGGCCCACTGGCCCTGGATGAAGATCTCCACCCTGCCAGAGCAGGAGCTGTTCCCTCCATTGACCAAGCGGACCTGCCCCTCAGTGGCTGGGATGTTGTCTGGTCTTAGAGGATTGGTCACTGGATTGCTGGTATTAATGGTGGTATAATTGGATGTATGCGTCAGGGGTAGGGAAAGAATTGGTGGAAAAGCCGCTGTGTTCGCTGTTGATCTACCTGGAAAACAAATCTCTGTGAACCCACAATGCTACGAATCGTCCAATGCTGCCAAAAACACGAGAAAGTTGACCATTACAAAACATTTCTTTCTGCTCGATTAAGAATACGTATCCCACTTGATATGTTCAAAATCAGCTCATAACATATTAATTTAGAATGTGAGTCAACTGTTTATTTTACTGTTAAAGAGGCTTAAATACAGAAAAGGCTTTCTGTATTAAATAACTATCAAATGTGTCCCTGAAGAATAAAAAGTAACTTCTCAGGTAGCATGTAAATGATCTAGTGTAAATGCGGCTTTACCATCAAGTTATGTCAAGTTCAGGTTCGTTTTTTATCTGTGAGTGCATGTTGCATAAAAAATGGATTTGTTATAACTTCCCCACACAATAATTAACTGGGGATACCAACATGCAAGTTTCTCTGTAGGCAACATTTCATCACGTCTCTGCAGGAATGGCATGTTATTTTTTCGATTGGAAGAGAAGGAAGCCATAGATGCACTGTCATGGTATTTAAGCAGAAGACAAAGCACATAATGTGTAGCCACATGTACATCAATGTATTACCTTCACAGACCACACCAGCGTCTTCTTGGTGACCACAGTTGTGGGCCATCAGCCCACTGTGTCCACACTGTGTTAGCATAGCTTCGTGGCCAATGCAGTTTATATCATCCAACCCTATAGGCCCTTGGCCAGGTCCAAAATGAGCATTTTGTAGTGCAGACAGCACATTCCCGCAGCCCATCTGTCTGCACACCACCTGGGCATCGACCAGGTCCCAGCCGTCATCACAAACTGTGGCCCACTGGCCCTGGATGAAGATCTCCACCCTGCCAGAGCAGGGGCTGTTCCCTCCATTGACCAAACGGACCTGCCCCTCAGTGGCTGGGTTGTTGTCTGGTCTTAGAGGATTGATTACTGGATCGCTGGTATGAATGGTGGTATAATCGGATGTATACGTCGGGGGTAGGGAAAAAATTGGTGGAATAGCCGCTGTGTTCACTGTCAATCTACCTGGAAAACAAATCTCTGTGAACCCACAATGCTACTAATCATCCAATGCTGCCAAAAACATGACAAAGTTGACCATTACAAAATGTTTCTTTCTGCTCGATGAAGAATAACTTGCCCACTTGATATGTTCAAGTTCAGATCATAACATATTAATTTAGAATGTGAGTCAACCGTTTATTTTACTGTTAAAGAGGCTTCAATACAGAAAAGGCTTTCTGCATTAAATAACTATCAAATGTGTCCCTGAAGAACAAAAGTAACTTCTCAGGTAGCATGTAACTGATCTAGTGTAAATGCGGCTTTACCATCAAGTTATGTCAAGTTCAGGTTCGTTTTTTTATCTGTGAGTGCATGTTGCATAAAAAAATTGTTTTGCTATAACTTCCCCACACAATAATTAACTGGGGATACCAACATGCAAGTTTCTCTTTAGGCAACATTTCATCACGTCCCTGGAGGAATGGCATATTATTTATTCGATTGGAAGAGAAGGAAGCCATAGATGCACTGTCATGGTATTTAAGCAAAAGACAAAGCACATAATGTGTAGCCACAGGTTCATCAATGTATTACCTTCACAGACAACACCAGCGTCTTCATGGTGACCACAGTCGTGGGACATCAGCCCTCTGTGGCCACACTGTGTGAGCATAGCTTCGTAGCCAATGCAGTTTATATCATCCAACCCTATTGGCCCTTGGCCAGGTCCAAAATAAGCATTTTGTGGTGCAGACAGCACATTCCCGCAGCCCATCTGTTTGCACACCACCTGGGCATCAACCAGGTCCCAGTAATCATCACAAACGGTGGCCCACTGGCCCTGGATGAAGATCTCCACCCTGCCAGAGCAGGGGCTGTTCCCTCCATTGACCAAGCGGACCTGCCCCTCAGTGGCTGGGTTGTTGTCTGGTCTTAGAGGATTGGTCACTGGATCGCTGGTATGAATGGTGTTATAATCTGATGTATTCGTCGGGGGTAGGGAAAAAAGTGGTGGAAAATCCTCGTCGTTCACTGTCGATGTACCTGAAAAACAAATCTCTGTGAACCCACATTGCTACTACTGGCCCAATGCTGTGAAACAAACTGGAAAGTTGACCATTACAACATATTTCTTTCTGCTTGATGACGATTAAGTAGCCTGCTTTAGGATATATTCATGTTCAGATCAAAACATATTAATTTAGAATGTGAGTCAACCGTTTATTTTACTGTTAAAGAGGCTTCAATACAGAAAAGGCTTTCTGTATTAAATAACTATCAAATGTGTCCCTGAAGAATAAAAGTAACTTCTCAGGTAGCATGTAACTGATCTAGTGTAAATGCGGCTTTATCATCAAGTTATGTCAAGTTCAGGTTCATTTTTTATCTGTGAGTGCATGTTGCATAAAAAAATGGTTTTGCTATAGCTTCCCCACACAATAATTAACTGGGGATACCAACATGCAAGTTTCTCTTTAGGCAACATTTCATCACGTCTCTGGAGGAATGGCATGTTATTTATTCGATTGGAAGAGAAGGAAGCCATAGATGCACTGTCATGGTATTTAAGCAGAAGACAAAGCACATAATGTGTAGCCACAGGTTCATCAATGTATTACCTTCACAGACAACACCAGCGTCTTCATGGTGACCACAGTTGTGGGACATCAGCCCACTGTGGCCACACTGTGTGAGCATAGCTTCGTGTCCGATGCAGTTTATATCATCCAACCCTATAGGCCCTTGGCCAGGTCCAAAATGGGCACTTTGTGGTGCAGACAGCACATTCCCGCAGCCCATCTGTCTGCACACCACCTGGGCATCGACCAGGTCCCAGTCGTCATCACAAACTGTGGCCCACTGGCCCTGGATGAAGATCTCCACCCTGCCAGAGCAGGGGCTGTTCCCTCCATTGACCAAGCGGACCTGCCCGTCAGTGGCTGGGATGTTGTCTGGTCTTAGAGGATTGGTCACTGGATTGCTGGTATTAATGGTGGTATAATTGGATGTATGCGTCAGGGGTAGGGAAAGAATTGGTGGAAAAGCCGCTGTGTTCGCTGTTGATCTACCTGGAAAACAAATCTCTGTGAACCCACAATGCTACGAATCGTCCAATGCTGCCAAAAACACGAGAAAGTTGACCATTACAAAACATTTCTTTCTGCTCGATTAAGAATACGTATCCCACTTGATATGTTCAAAATCAGCTCATAACATATTAATTTAGAATGTGAGTCAACTGTTTATTTTACTGTTAAAGAGGCTTAAATACAGAAAAGGCTTTCTGTATTAAATAACTATCAAATGTGTCCCTGAAGAATAAAAAGTAACTTCTCAGGTAGCATGTAAATGATCTAGTGTAAATGCGGCTTTACCATCAAGTTATGTCAAGTTCAGGTTCGTTTTTTATCTGTGAGTGCATGTTGCATAAAAAATGGATTTGTTATAACTTCCCCACACAATAATTAACTGGGGATACCAACATGCAAGTTTCTCTGTAGGCAACATTTCATCACGTCTCTGCAGGAATGGCATGTTATTTTTTCGATTGGAAGAGAAGGAAGCCATAGATGCACTGTCATGGTATTTAAGCAGAAGACAAAGCACATAATGTGTAGCCACATGTACATCAATGTATTACCTTCACAGACCACACCAGCGTCTTCTTGGTGACCACAGTTGTGGGCCATCAGCCCACTGTGTCCACACTGTGTTAGCATAGCTTCGTGGCCAATGCAGTTTATATCATCCAACCCTATAGGCCCTTGGCCAGGTCCAAAATGAGCATTTTGTAGTGCAGACAGCACATTCCCGCAGCCCATCTGTCTGCACACCACCTGGGCATCGACCAGGTCCCAGCCGTCATCACAAACTGTGGCCCACTGGCCCTGGATGAAGATCTCCACCCTGCCAGAGCAGGGGCTGTTCCCTCCATTGACCAAACGGACCTGCCCCTCAGTGGCTGGGTTGTTGTCTGGTCTTAGAGTATTGATTACTGGATCGCTGGTATGAATGGTGGTATAATCGGATGTATACGTCGGGGGTAGGGAAAAAATTGGTGGAATAGCCGCTGTGTTCACTGTCAATCTACCTGGAAAACAAATCTCTGTGAACCCACAATGCTACTAATCATCCAATGCTGCCAAAAACATGACAAAGTTGACCATTACAAAATGTTTCTTTCTGCTCGATGAAGAATAACTTGCCCACTTGATATGTTCAAGTTCAGATCATAACATATTAATTTAGAATGTGAGTCAACCGTTTATTTTACTGTTAAAGAGGCTTCAATACAGAAAAGGCTTTCTGCATTAAATAACTATCAAATGTGTCCCTGAAGAACAAAAGTAACTACTCAGGTAGCATGTAACTGATCTAGTGTAAATGCGGCTTTACCATCAAGTTATGTCAAGTTCAGGTTCGTTTTTTTATCTGTGAGTGCATGTTGCATAAAAAAATGGTTTTGCTATAACTTCCCCACACAATAATTAACTGGGGATACCAACATGCAAGTTTCTCTTTAGGCAACATTTCATCACGTCTCTGGAGGAATGGCATATTATTTTTTTTGATTGGAAGAAAAGGAAGCCATAGATGCACTGTCATGGTATTTAAGCAGAAGACAAAGCACATAATGTGTAGCCACAGGTTCACCAATGTATTACCTTCACAGACAACACCAGCGTCTTCATGGTGACCACAGTCGTGGGACATCAGCCCTCTGTGGCCACACTGTGTGAGCATAGCTTCGTAGCCAATGCAGTTTATATCATCCAACCCTATTGGCCCTTGGCCAGGTCCAAAATAAGCATTTTGTGGTGCAGACAGCACGTTCCCGCAGCCCATCTGTTTGCACACCACCTGGGCATCAACCAGGTCCCAGTAATCATCACAAACGGTGGCCCACTGGCCCTGGATGAAGATCTCCACCCTGCCAGAGCAGGGGCTGTTCCCTCCATTGACCAAGCGGACCTGCCCCTCAGTGGCTGGGTAGTTGTCTGGTCTTAGAGGATTGGTCACTGGATCGCTGGTATTAATGGTGTTATAATCTGATGTATACGTCGGGGGTAGGGAAAAAAGTGGTGGAAAATCCTCGTCGTTCACTGTCGATGTACCTGAAAAACAAATCTTTGTGAACCCACATTGCTACTACTGGCCCAATGCTGTGAAACAAACTGGAAAGTTGACCATTACAACATATTTCTTTCTGCTTGATGACGATTAAGTTGCCTGCTTTAGGATTTATTCATGTTTCAACCCAGAACATGTTGATTTTTAAATGTGGCCACACTGTTTATTTTAATCTTAAAGATGCTTAAATACAGAAAAGGCTTTCCGCATTACATTATTATAAAATATGTCCCTCAAGAAATACAACTAACTCATAAAGTAGCACGTAACCGATCTAGTGTTTATGCAGGTTTACCAACACAGATGATACCAGCATCTTCATCATGGCTGCAGTCATGGGACTCAAGCCCTTGTCTTGTACAGTCAGTTATTGACAGTTCACTTCCTTCACAGCTGAGGTCCTTCAACCAGATGGGTCCAGTCCCCTGTCCAAAAAATGCCGTGACAGTGGCTGCCGTGGCACTGCCACACCCCAGCTGTCTACACACCACCTGGGCATCAGTCAGGTCCCAGCCATTGTCACAAACTGTGCCCCATTGGCTATCATGGTAGACCTCCACTCTGCCTGAACATTTGTTGTTGGAGAAACCGTTGACCAGTCTCACCGTAGATGCAGCTACAACGGGAGGGAAACATTTGACAACAGGTTGATTGAAGAAGTCATGGCATGAAGACAACAGCCTCAAACAACAAATTTAAGTTCAACATGTAAATTGGCATCTTCAATTTATTAATGTGAGGAAAGTATGTAGCAAATTGATTTGAAAATGAATTTCATTTTTCAGAATTAGAATTACAGCCAGACTCTGGAGACCAATTAAACATTCATTCGTTCTTTATATGGGACACTTGTTCCTTTGTATGCTATAGTTGATGGTCCGTTGCGCATCAAATGTTTAAAAAAGCTAATTTATACAGCTGCAGCCCAGCTGCATCATTCCTGTTATTAGGAAGGTTTACCACCTCATTGGTTTCAAATTCTACTTGTGGAATAGAGCCATACTATTCAGCAACCCTCCTCCTACTTCCAATTGTTTGGACCCGCTCACTCTCACCTGACCTCACATCCTCCTAATTAATGGGCTACTCTATATACATCCCGCCCAGTTCCTTTGTTCTGTCTGGCAGCAACACAAACCACAGGTGAGGGCCCTCTGTCCCTGGAACTCAGATACACACCTATGGTAGTATGTGATTAAAAAAAACATAACCGTCAAGCCTCATCATCTCCTATTGCTCTTCATATGTGTATAGTGGCAATAAATGGCTTGAACTGAAACATAATTTGTCCCTCCTACATTCTTTCCGATGTACCATGATGATGCTCGATCTTCTGTGAACCAATCCTAGAAAGACATCCTCAATACTACTTGTCATTAACTTCGCTCTAGCATTTGTCTTACCGCAAGTTGTGTCAAGTTCAACTTCGTTTTTTTATGCATGTTTTTTAGTGCATACGACATTACAAAATCTATTTGCTATAACTTCCCCACACATTAATTAACTGGGGATACCAACATGCAAGTAATTTTTTAGGAAACTTTTCATCAAATATCTCTGGATGAATGGCATATTATTTATTTGATGGAAGAGAAGGAAGCCATAGATGTACTGTCATTGTATTCCAGCAGAAGACAAAGCATATAACGTTTAGCTATGGTTCATGTATTTATTAATTACCTTCACAGATGACACCAGCGTCCTCCATGTGAACACAGTTGTTTGATCCCAGCTCACTGTGGCCACACTGTGTGAGGTTTGATTCGTGGCCGCTGCAGTTTATATCATCCAACCAGATAGGCCCATAGCCTTTTCCAAAACGGTTCCTAGATGATGTTGACAGCACCCTCCCACAGCCCAGCTGGCTACAAACTACCTGGGCATCGACCAGGTCCCAGCTATCATTACAAACGGTGCCCCACTGGCCCTGGACGAAGATCTCCACCCTGCCAGAGCAGGGGCCGCTCTCTCCATTGACCAAGCGGACCTCCCCCTCAGCAGTTGGTCTTGGAGGGGGGTAAGGGATTTCTGTAGTTGTTGCTGTCAAAATGAAATATTATACATTTATAATACACATTATTTAAGGTTAAATAATAGGAGTAAGCAGACAATAATATAACAAGTTTAGATTGTAGGAATTGTATGTAGACGGATACATAAACCTTGATCAACAAAAGTTGCGTTGGACATTTAAGAACATATTTCTCATTTATTAGAAGAAGAATCTTTATGGACTATTCCGTTTTCCAAGTTGAATATTTTTATCATTTTTGTCTTAATGGATTCCAACCACCTAAACCTTATTAAACATTTCCAACCACCATGAACAACACTTAAATTCTTCTTTTTTTTACATCATGATGGTCTTTTTGATGTTCAAAATATTAGATGAACATGGCATTGTGTGTCTGAACTGATGAAGTGCTGGGTTTACCTGAGGAGCTCCTGCTAACGGTGTGAATAAGCAGCAACACTAGTAGGCTCCTTGCTCCCATCTTGATGGTCCCGACCTTAAAAACTGTACAGGTTTCATAGAGATTATCACAAGTCATCAGCAGTCTCAGAGTTGCAGTTATAATATAGGTAGTGCTAGTTAATCTCAAGTGCTTCGGACAAACACCATTTGTTATCACCCTTTGTCAATAGTATGGACCAAAATACCAATGGCCACATGTGATATCAATATGATTCATAGCATTCATCACAAGTACTTTCTGAGCTCTGTGTCAACCTAAAAAGGTCACACATCACGTGTCATGTGATGTGTTTTCACTCCATGTTTTCCTTGTCAACATTTTAATACAGTTACACAAAAAGCATATTTATTTGAAAGCTTTCATTTGTTATTTTTGTGTTCTACTAAATGTAAGTACGTTATCGCTGATGTCATTTATATGTGATTTTATTCATAAAGCCTGGTTTATTATGATGAATTGGGTACCATATTGTAGCATCCAAGTATAATCATTACTTCCCTAGGCATGTGCTAGTGGTAATTGGTCAAAGTGTAGCTTTGTATAACTTGTTTTGTGTGTATAAAAGTATGCGCGGGCGTCAAGTGAAGATCTACATTCATAAGATACAACTGCACATTCTGAGAGACACACAAACACGTTTTGTAAAAAAAAGTCTAAAATGGGCTAGGAGTATTTAAGACATGTTGTAAATCATATCGTAAATGACATATCGTAGAATACATATCGTAAATGCTTTTGAAAATTAACTTCTCTGATACATGGCTGACCAAATGGGATAGGTTGGACAAACAGACGCATTTTGATTAATTAGCCTTTTGTTTTATGTTAGGTGCGTTAGGTGCCTCAGAATGTATAAATATCAGAAAAAGTGAACTTCTAAAAACTATTATACTGCTACTCTTACGGTGTTGTCAATGACCTACAATCTTGAGCATTACAATTCTTCAATTTCTTATCATTGGTTATTTGAGCACCATTCATTTAAATGTGACAGCTTGACAATATTTTTCTTTCTTGTACAAAGGTTGACAGGTCTTTATAAATTTTGGTAATAGGAAAACAGACGTTTGTTGTGCTATACTTCTTGTTCAGTTTTCCCTGAAATGATTTCACACACTTGACCCTTATTTAATCCTGACATTCATTTTAAGGCCGACTAATTGCAATCCAAATATTTAATATATTTTAAAGTCACAGCACATAATATTATTTCATTTGGTCAATACTGAGAGGTATGATTGAAACAAACCAGTTTGCAGCCCCCGTCCCCCCTCTCTGAACCACACAGCCCTCAACTGTAGGTGTCTACTTCGTCTCGGGGTCTTAACATGTTAAATACTCTACCCCCATATGTGTAAGCCAGCCAATTGGCTAGCCATGCTAGCCATCGTCTAGTTAGGGCGATTTTGATCCCCCACTGCTCATCACCGTGACAACAACATCCACTGTGGGCTGTTCATATGTATGAACTAAGAAACGGATCAGGATTGAGGGCAGAACAGATTGAGCCAAATACACAGCTATAACCTGTTTCAGTCTGCAAGAGACCGTAGACGTGGGCCGAGGTTCCCCTTCCAACAGAGAACTGTGATCAAAGCTACATTGGAGTTGATTCAAATCCAAGAATCAGGATCTCGCGGGTCCAGCAAATAATCCGGTTGGAAATATGTGACTTTAAAAGTTGTCCCCATCAAACCTGTGCTCTAACAATTTGGCCAAAATGTTTTACAAAATTGCGACATACAGATTTGCAAACCTCAAGACTTGTCCCAAAACATTGCCATGCATTAACCTAAAATCAACATTAGAATAGACAGTTTTACAATAGTCTCTAGTCTAAATTGGGTATCAACCGCTTTGAGAAAATTTAAAATCCACCCACCACCTGCTTTTCCCACTGTTCAGAGGAGAGAAGCCAGGAGAAGCACCAGAAGGAGACAGAAACCTGTAAAAAATACAAAGAAAGGTTAAACAGAATAACAGTCAAAGTAATAGAAGAACATTATAACTTAGGTTTTGTTGATAACATTACACAAGATCCATTCGGGAATTTTGCAACTCTCAAGAGTGGTCACATGTTTTCCCACCCTGTCCTAGGTTTGGATGATTCTGTATAAATCCAATTTACCTGATATAGGTGACGGGAAGAAACTATAGGAGTTAATTTAGGAATAAGCTGTGAAACGAAAATAGAACAAACAAGGAAACTCAGGAAACCAAGGGTAAGGTTACAATAGAAATAGTGTAGAAATAAGATTAGGTAGGAATAAAACGTACCTACCCAACTCAAAAGGGTTAAAATAGAGTTAACTTACCTTCCGTTTTGGATGTATGTTATCACCTGTGGAATTGTCTAGTTAGTATATCTATTGTTCTCATTGTTCTCAACTAAATGAGCTGACATTTGTCATAGCTCGTCATCTCTGGTTTGGTTATTTTATGTGTGTTCAACCACTCCCATGAACGTATAATTAACGTAATTGCCAGTGAGCTGACGAAGGTGCTAAAAAAACTTGGCAAGCTCAATTAGTTTAGAACAATGAAAACAATAGCTATACAAACAGACAATCCAACAGGTGATCACATTTGTATATAGTTTTTATTATACAAGTTTGTATTTCTATCTAATGTTGTTTTTATTGTAATAACCTAATCCTTGGTTTCAAGAGCTTGATTGTTTGTTCTATTTTCTTCTCACAGCTGATTGTTCAAGGAGGGAGGGGCCGTGAGCAGTACAGGTCCGGAAACATGACACTTCCACTCGCACCGCTCGCTGTCAATGTTCACTCATAAAGTGTCTTGTGCCTTCTTCTCCATCAGCCTCCGCATTCCAATCAGCCCCCGCCACACACAGAGCGTCGTCCTTGTTCACGCTTAGCTTCGCGAGTGTCTCTATGCCCTACCTTATCAATCGCCCTCTCGCAGTTGAACCAGGTGTGTCTCCTTAGTAATTTAACCTCATCCGACCAGGTAGTAAACTCCGTTCATCACACTACCCCCCCCCCCCCCCCCCCACCCCCCTTTAAAGTGGATGACGTCCACGCATCCAATGTCCTCAAAGTCACTGTGCCACTGGGGGGGGGGGTCTGAATTGTCCTTTGACCTCGGCGCAGATCCGCTGGCTGGGGGTCTATCTGGGGTATGACGGCATCAGGAGCCGTCTCCTGTGGAGCAGGAGCCGTAGCCCGGTTATCTGGTGCAGGTCCTGGGACAACAGGTACCACGGAGCCTGCAGGCACATCCCCTGCTGCAGGCGCTGCAGCCTGGTTATCTGGTGCAGGTCCTGGGACAACAGGTACCACGGAGCCTGCAGGCACATCCCCTGCTGCAGGCGCTGCAGCCTGGTTATCCGGTGCGGGTCCTTGGACGACCGGTGCCACGGAGCCTGCAGGCACATCCCCTGCTGCAAGTCCAGCGTTACACCCGCCTTACTGTTCCCTGCTCTGCCGATCGGAGGGGGGTAGTCCTCCATCGTGCTGACTAGACATAGGTCTAAGAAGCCAAGGGACCCACCGGTTCTGTTGCCTAACCGATGGTGGTGCCGTGGTCTGGACGTGGCCGGGAGTGCTGGGAGCCCAGTCTGGCCTGGGTTAACTGGTTCAACTGCTTCGCTGGGAGGTAGAGGGCACAGCCTGGAATCAGAATCATAACATGGTTTGAGGCGGTTGAAATGTATCACAGTCTCCCCATTGTTTCCCTTCAGCCTATAGAGGCAGTCAGATATCTGTTGTAGGACCATGAACGGTCCAGCATAGCGCCTGCTCAGCTTGGGGCATCGACCTCTACGTATCCTTTTGTCTCTCACCCAGACCCTCTCCCCCGGTTCATAGAACTGATGGGACACTTTGAGATCATAGAATGCCTTCTGGTTTTTCGATGCGGCCTCCTGATGCTTTTGAATAGCCCCGCCCAACTGAACTCAGTCTTTCCCGCAGTTTATGTACATTTTCTCCCGCCTCAACATACTCTTCCTCTTCTCTGCCCATAAGTAGATCAACTGGTTAACACTACCTCCCACCCAAATACTGCTTTGTATGGTGTATGCTTAGTACTGGCTTGTTCACTGCTACGATAAGCCATCATGACATATGGGAGTAGGATGTCCCAGTCTGACTGGTTGGCGTTAACAAAACTGGTGCGCATAGTGCCCAATGTCCTATTTAGCCGCTCTACCAAGCCATCTGATTGCGGAAAGTACGGAGTAGTATGGGTTTTCTGAATTTCTAACAGTTCACACAAATTTCGCCCTTGGAGTCACCTCGCAGTGTCCTAGCCGCGAGCTCCTACAGGGATTGGTCATGCTGGCCAAAGAGAGCCCCTTGCCGGTAGACGACAAGACACAGAGCCACCGTCGGTATATGCTTGGTCAGATCATACTGTTATGGTTCTCAGGGCGAGTGGACCCAAATGTATGACACAGAGAACATGGACATGGAGTGTAAATAATAAAGGGGTTTTACTGACGGAAACAAAAGGTAATATAATGGCGGGCAAGGCAGGTGAACGATTACCAGGCAGGCAGACAGGTAATCAGAGAGGCGAGGGTTCGGTAACAGGCTGGTAGTCAAACAGGCAAGGATTCGGTAACGAGCTAGCAATCAGACAAACAAGAAGTAACCTAAAGACAGGAACACAGAGTTATTGGGAATTAACGAAGAAACGTGTGGGAAGAACTTGGTAATTATTTCTGTAAATCTGAGAAGCAGCAGCCATGCAGTGAAGACAACAATCTGACGAGGAGGGACTGGGAAATACCGGGGTTGAAATTCTGTGGACTGATGAGGTAGATTGCCGACAGGTATGTAGGCAGAGGGAGGTTAATGAATGACATGATTGGGAAGCGGGAACTGGAAGCCACACCCACCACACATACACCTACACGAAGACAGACAAGGAAAGGGAGAGGGAGAGACAGCGAAGCTGGCCACTCCTAGGAGGCTGAAGCGGAGGTTGTGACAGTCGCCTAGGGCGTTAACCATCCATAAGGAGAGCCAAGCCATGCACAGTAAAAAAAATGTAATAATGAATTCTAAAAAATATAAATGATATGGGCGTAGGGCATGAAAAGGCTAGGGATGGCCCTGGTAGGGAGGAAGAGAGGGCTGGAGAGAGGGAGAGGGTGAACGGTGACAATGAATACACTGCACTGATATGCTGTCTAAACGTTAAAAAATGGGGGAAAAAATTGAAACCCCCGTGATAAACCTGATCAAGAAATAAATCGGTCTATGAAGGGGCTAGTCAGGAGAGGCCCATGGGTGTGTCTGCAGGTGGCTGCGTTGGTTCCTGCTGTGAATTCTCTCTGTGCAGCGCTCAAGTTCTCTCTGGCTTTTTCTCAGACTTGAGATGTGAACTACTAGGAGAACTATTATGAGAAGGTATGCCTTAAGGGTGGAAATTGCAGTAAAATTGATATACTAAAATAATATCAACCTGTTT